>VYXC01007319.1:473460-768864 GCA_013397175.1 Platysteira castanea
TTTTTGTATTATTGTTTTGTTATATATATATTTATATATATTTTAGTAAAAGAACTGTTATTCCTATCCCCCATATCTCTGCCTGAAAGCCTCTTAATTTCAAAATTATAAATTTGGAGGGAGGGGAGTTGCATTTTCCCATTCCAAGGGAGGCTGCTGCCTTCCTTAAGCAGACACCTGTCTTTTAAACCAAGACACCTCGGATGGGTGATATGCTTCCCTAACCCCTGTCACCTCTCCCTGTGCCCCCACGCACACTTCTTTCTCTATGTCTTTCTTTCTTTCTTTCTTTTCTCTTTCCTTCTCTTTGCTTCTTTTACTATTAAATAAAATACATCAATTTTTTGGCACCAACATCTAAACTCATTTGGTTTTAATCTCGTTTTTGGGAATATTTTGAACCTTCTCAAAGTTCCATCCGATTTATGTACAGACACTTAGTTTTCCTTGCTCTTCTGGGTTTAGATAGGATTGCAACAACCTATGAGATTAAATAATATCTACTCCTCTCAGACTTGCCATGCAAGTTTAAGTCTTTCTCATAGCCCAGTAGTTGTCATTTGGTAATTCTCAAATAAAGACAAGATTACATGGAATCTAGTTTGAATAGGAGCTATGGCCTGTAGGTCATCATGGCCAGCAAGATGATCAGGCTGTTTAGGAAAACGTTCAGCAGTCAGCAAATGTAAGGTCTGAACATGAAGATCTTTATGGCCAATTAAAATACACAGCTGTCACATTTAATTCCAACCTAATCAAGGAAAAAGATTGTTATCTTCCCATCTGAGGTGTTTTTAACGTTTTGGACACACAGAGTATTTCCAATTCATTTCAGACTCATGTTATATCTAATCTACATCATCTTTCCTAGGTTTCTGTCAGAATTTTTGAATTCTTGGTTAATTATCAACATTTGTAGGATTTTCTTCCTTGTGTTATGACTTTTTTTCTTTTTCAGTTTTCTTGTCTTTTATTCTCTCAGGTCTCTCTAAAAATTCTCTGTCCTTAAAAAAATTGCAAATCTTCCCTAATAACCCCTGGAGTGCATACCCATTTTAACAGCGTGAGAAAACCCATTGACATTTAAGTGCCTTACTTTCTCTCAGCTGGACATGTGCTTAACACTGTTTCTGAACCGGGGTTTTAGTGCTAATCTCTAGACAAATCCTTCTTCTTGGAGCCTGCTGTGCTGGAGGAAGACATTTCTGCCACCAAGATTTCCTCACCTCTCCTTCCTTGGCTCTGGCCAGAGGTTCCCCTCTCTGGAGCCTTGCTGACAGAGCTGATGCTCCTTGTCCCAACATTGGGCAGTGCCTGTAGGAACAGTTCAGCCCAACACCAAATTCCGCTGAAGCTGCTGGTGGCAACTACCTCCACCAGAACCGCTGCCTGAACAGGGGCTGCCTACCACATCCCAGCTCCCTTTCCTCAGGAACCAGTGTAGACGTAAAACTGGGAAAAACCTCAAACACTTACAGAGCTCAATATAAAAGTGATTTAAGGTACAGCCTGTGGTGTGCCAGGAAACACTTCATTATGGTTGTAGGTGTTACCCAAAGAGCCACTAGTGTGTTTAGCATTTTAGATTTTCTACCCTGTAACACAAGGTTTATGTTGCACATGGTTAAGTCAGAAAAGGTGTTACAAGTAGAAAAATGGGGGAGGAATTAAAGAACAAAGAGCTTGCTTGGTGTGTTTGAGTTCATAAATAGATTCTCCAAAGTAATATCCTTCTAGAAGATGAATCAGAAAAACATTATTTGCTTCTCTGTGTGCCAGCAGAGCAAAAATGATTCATTCAGCATGACTGAAACATTAGACATCTGTAGAATGGTCAGCAAACATCCTGCTCCTATATACTCAGTATCACACAGCCACTGGCCGAACCAAAATGGAAAAGTAAGGTTTGTTTATTTTGGGGACAACTCATTGTATTTTTTCCAACAGTTCTTCCTACTGTAAGCGAACCTGCATTTATTTAGGGCCAGGCACATCACTGTAAATTATCTCCCGCAATGCAGGAGATGGAGCAGATTAATATGGAAAGGTTTTATTTTTAAAACAACAACAAATGGCCACAATAAACAACAAAAAGATCTCATTATAAACTGGAATGATGAATAAGTTGCACACACATAGAATCCTCTTCCAAGAAAGGAAGGTCAGATAGTTACAGGAATTTTGAAACTTTGACTGTGATCTATGTGATTACTCAATATTTCTCTCATCAGTTGTTATAAACATATATATAAGGATGAAAAGCTCATTTAAGGCAGGAAGGATAGCCTGCTGGAAATGGCACAGCCTTTGAATTTAGGAGTAGTGCTGTCTAAATAACTAATCTTTCCACTCTCTGTCTAAACTTAGGGAAAAATTGTTTCAGGTCAACCCAAAATGACTTTTTTGTTAGTTTTGCCAGCACAAAAATGAAAGAAAAGGTATTTCAATTCTGATCAAATTAAACACACTGCTTGATTTAAAATACCTCATTTATCTTGCAGTTATTCTTTTCTTCATTTCAATTTTACATTAGATTCACGTAGGCTTACTCTCAAAATGTGCCGAAGTGAAAAATATGAACAATTCTTTTTTTTTTCTAAAAGGGGTTGAAAAAAATTCTAATTTCAACCACAGGCTTTATTTTCAGTTTACATCATATTTTAGCCTTACATCACGAATTCTCTTCCTCAGGAAAGTCTTTGAGAACCCTTTTGATGTCTTAAGGACATGGCAAATATTAAATCTAATGACCAAGGTAGATAGTCCAACATTTTCAAAAGACAAGGAACTAGGCAGATATGTGTAATAAGTAATTAATAACCAGACCCAACATCATCTTTCAATTGAGAAGATTTTTTTAAGCAACATGTCAGTATTGAATTGAACTCTGAATTCGCCAAAGTTACCGGCCTTAGGATGTCTGGAGTGTACTGCAGCCACAATGAGTGGAACACATTTATAACTGTGGAGGATGAAGCCTCATTTCTTTTTTAGATCTACCTCTGTTAAGTGAGCTCCTTGCATACATTTGATGTCACCTCTACCTTTCTGCCATTTTCATGATGAAAAGGATTAGCAAATACAATAAATGTGTCTGGGAAACAGGCTGAGCTGCCCTGCCAACATGGTACTAATTTGTTTCTAATCCAGTGGCAAATTATTATCTTCTAAAAAAAAGAGAGAGGGGGAACAGTTCTCTCAGAGAGAGAGAGAAAAAAAATTAATAAATATTTTGCAGAAGGTGAACTTAGAGGTCCTGACTTGAATCCTGAACAAATTACAGGGAAGCAGAACCAGCTGGTGGAGGAATACTGCTGCAGCAAGCACAGCTCCTGGCCTGGCCTGCCAGCACTCTGCAGTTCCCAGCTTTACTGTTGCTAAACACCTTGGCAAAATAATAGGCAGAATGTGTTGCATTTATTCAAGAAAAACAAGAGATGATCCAAGTTATTTTATGAGGGAAACTGAAGTGGACCCTGGGGTTTCTATGCCAGGTCACTCTGTGTGCTCAGAAAAGCTCAGTACAGGAAGGTTGCTAAAGGGAAGCATGAGGGGGCTGTGGAAGGCAGAGTGGTCTGTAAGAAAGAGAGGCTATGACAAACCTCACAGATACAGGAACACCAGTGGTTTCGGTAGAGCTCACAGCTCTTGTCTGCTACACCACCAAAATCCAGTGATTCTGTGCGTAATGCAGCATGGGTGATATTTTGTTATTTTATCTTAGTTTTGGTATTAATTCATTATTTCAAATTACCCATAGGAGGCAGCCTGGCCACCACCTCTCTTTGAGGCAGGGAGGCCTTTTCCAGAGGGCTCTCCCAAGGCATATAGCAGGTGCAGCTCTGGGGAGAAAACACACCATGGTATGAAAGTGGCAAGGAGCTGCATGTATCCATTACTTATTTACTCCATTCTCTGTGGCAAGCCTCTGAGCCTTTTAATTTTTTCTGTGTCCATTAGGTGTTGCCTATGTAAGTTGTGGAAGGATGGGTTAGCATTTGCTCATAATAACATTAGCATGACTAATCCCTAGCTTGGATGGAGCTCAGATTCTACCAAAACCTAAATCTTAAGTAATGATTTTTACTTTATATAGAACATAGAATGTAAATGAAGCGAAAGAAAGTGAGAGAGAAGGGAAAGGTTGCAGTAGTGGAAGGATCTTTGCTGTAGCAGACTATTTAATATCTGAAATCTGGAACCACATCAGTAACTGCCTTTTTCAAGCTTCAGTATTGAGTAATTAAGGATTTTTGAGAACTTCATGTTTAAAAGAGATGGTTTTCTAGGAAAGATGAAATAGGTCATCCAGAAACTGCTGTTTCACTGCAGAACTTCTCTGGTAAAATGTTGTGACCTGTAATCTGCAGGAAACTAGATTCAATCCCCCAGATGGTCCCTCGTGTTCCTCAAATGTATGCATCTGCATACTACAGCTCCATTTACAAACAGTTAATGGGTAGTTAGCAGTTTTTTCACAGGGTGTCAATAAAAGGCTAATCAGTCTTTCTAGTAAGAGATTCTATAACAGGTTCTATTGATGGACTGTCTCTAACATGGCTTGTAAATCCTTTGTTTAAGGAGTTTTAACATAAAGTGTTGTAATGACAACAATAATCTGAATGTGCAACCAATTCTGCCTCCTCCGCTGCCAGCAATGCTGATAATGAGCTAACAGAAGCACTGCTATTTTTGCAATGAAGCTTGCAGGGAGAAAAACCGTAAAGGCTTTTATTGGTAACACCAGGACATGCTGCTGTTTCATTCCAAACCAAAATGAATCACCTTTTCTATTTCTGGATTAGAACAGCCATTGCCTACATTGCAATACGTTGCACAGTATGGCACAAAAGTGCTGCCCCTACTGTTAAGTAAACTCTTAAGGGTATCCCTCTGAGTTTTATCCAGGCAGTTTACATATTCTATTTTATTTTTTTAAAAAGGGATATATAAATTTGGAGACTTCAAATTAAACAGCCTGGTATACTCTTGCCTTTCTAAACATGAGAAATGCTTCGGAAAATTTGTGTATTTACAGCACTGGAAAATAAAATCCAGTGTGCCAGGTAAAGCAGTGGTGCCTTCACAGCACCACTGACAACCTCACCCCTATTTTGGAGCAACTATTTAATAAGAAAAGGAGATTCTTATTCACTGTTTGATCTATATGTTGAGGCAGCAAGCAAGAAACTCAAGTAGAAGACTAAGATTGAGAAGTCTTGGATTTTCTTTTTGGAATATATTACTGATGTAAAATATCTGATTGGATCTGTTACTCATTTCATAAATGCTGTAAATAACACAGAGGTAACTCGAGTCCCTGTTTGCTATAAGTTTAGACTCAGAGTGAAGATATGAGTTAAACACTGTTTAAATGGCGTCTCGTGCGTGCTCTCTTCAAAAAACCAGAAGCCATATTTAGCACAGTACCTCATGGTCACAGTTCCCCTTGGCTTGCATGGAAACTATTAATTGCCCAACACCTCTGAAAACCAGGTCTGAATTGTCTCCAGCTGGGACCCAACAGATGAATAAATACATAGAGTACCAAATGAGAAGTGGCCATGAAAACCTTGGCCTCTCAAAGAGAAAATCATGGTAGTTTATCCCCATGCCTCAGTTGCACACCTTAAAAACAAACTACAGAAAGCTTAAAAACAAGATCGGGGTGGGCAGAGACCTTGCTGCTGGCTTTTTAGGTGCTGTTGAAATAGAGCCAACAGAGCAGCACAAGGAATCTTCAAGAAGCCAAAGTGTTATTAATTATTATTATATTTACGTGCTAATGATGGTAATCTTAAGTAACTGTTTGGGAGAATGTTTCAGCCTGGCTGAATCCAGAAGTATTGTGTAGATGCAGTAACTGTCAAGAATATGAACTGTGGAACAACAAAAGCCACCTGCATTACTCATGAAGGTCTGGAACCAAAGTGCCGGAAAGACGAGATTACATGCCAAGAAAAGAAAAATCCATTCTGTATGTTCTACATATGGACTGAGGCATGAGGCCCATAAAGATGAAAAGCTGCCGCTAATTTTAGTGGGATGTTTCTATGACTAATGGGCCATGTCAGTTATAGGTCCTCTGGATACACCACAGTGCCTGCTCGGAACTGAAGGAGAGTTGTTTGATTCCCATATGGACACCCTGGAAAACTGGCATTCCCATGGGCCATCGTGTACCTTTAAAATTATGCTGTAGCAATGGTGATGAAAATAAAACACAGTTAGATCCTATGCTTTCACGGTTGGAGGCAGCAATCAGCCGATCGTCACATTGCCAGAGCTGACTTCATTTGCTCTTTGGCAAATCTGTTCAGCAAATCTGAAATCCAGGTATTATTATTTTCAGTCAAAATTCCAGCAACTGACATCCCTTGCTACTTTTCAAGTAGCCCCCAGTGACTCGCCAACGCTAAAGGACTTTGCCATATTTGCAGGAGCACAGCCACTAAAAATAGTCAAGCATGTGCCTACAAGATGGCTTAGTGTGTGCAGGGTTATAAAACACACACTGGACATGTGATTTGCTTTGCTGTCGTATTTTCTGAGTTGTGAGCCGCAAGCTGCCAAAATAGAATTCATTTAGTGATTTCTTCAGAGCTGTAAGCTTAAAACTGGTTTTTCTGTTCTTAATTTATGTCATGGAGTCTCAACAGCAATTTAATGTGAAGCCTCAGAGTGGGGGAAAAGCAGCTACTGATGTCTGCAGGCTGGTTGAATGTGTGCTGGCAGAGGGCTGGAGTCAGAAGCTGTGCTGGTAACTGCTTCAAAGAAGTGGCTGCTCAATCCTCAGACAGTCTGATCATTTTCCTTGAGCAAGTGACATAAGAACGGGAGTAGAAGTCTAGAAATGCAGATGCTGTACCTGAGAGTTATATAGCCTACTCGGTGTAAACAAACAACAAAATACTACTCCAGTGATCGAAAAAGCCACAAGTTCACCTTCAGAGAAATGGTTCATTTCTTTCCAGATTTACATTTGAAAATGTGGAAAGGGGCTCAAACACTTTGAAATTTAGAAAATATACAGGAAAACTTTAGTTGGAAAGAATGTCACTGTTATGTAATTATTTATGTCCGTCCATCCATCTGTCCTTCCTTCCTTCCTTCCTTCCTTCCTTCCTTCCTTCCTTCCTTCCTTCCTTCCCATCTTCAATCTGGTTATAATGGTATTCAGTGGTGGGTTTTTTTAACATACCAAACTATAAGCAGAAGGAGAAAACACCCCTGTCACAGATGTACTCATACACTTCTAAAAACTGAGATGGCTCTCCAAAGAGTTTTAAGTCTTGCAGTTATCTGACTGTTCTTCAGTCTTTATCCTCTGAAACAGAAGGAATTTGTACCTCTGTATATAGAGTTTGGAAATGGTTGCTTCCAAATCCAAAAAAATCTGTCGTCAAGAGACCATTGTGATAATGTGGTTCCTGTGATTCCAGGCATTAATGCATCATTTCTTACATATAATAAATTAGGAAGGCACATCAGAGTTTAATGTTGTTTGTTGAATTTTATCACATAAATCAGTTTTGACAGGAACTTTTCACAAATAGCACTGCCACTTTAGAATTTCAACCCAAACATCAATGTGAGAGTCCTAGGAACAAAAAAAGAGAAATGAAACCTCAAAAAAATCAAGAAACCCAAACCCTATATGCTAAATAGAATTAATATACTAGGACTGGATTCTTCTGCTACTTGCAAGAGTTCCTGGTGAAGCCCCTCCTCCAGAGCAGTTCTGGCAGTGCCACCTGGTGCAGGCTGCAACGTGGTCACCACCACTGGGGCCTCATAAGCAGCCCTAGTGCTCAGCTGAGGTAAATTCCCGTGTTACTCTGGAAGTCAAGGAACATTACCAATAAAAGACATTTGATGAACTAACCTACATTTTAGAGCATCTAAGGGTTTCTTTGTTATGGTTATGTGTGCATCAGTTTACTTTTTCCTCTATATTTTCATTCCAGTTCTTTTCTTCCACTTCTTGAAACTTCATGAAACAGGCCAGAAATTCCTCAAAATGACTCTTCCACCTCAAAATCACCCTTTCTCTTTCTGCAAGCATGTCAGCATACCACACTGTATTCTAATTGAATTTTTCATGGCTGTAGTTTTGGAAAAAAAATAAAACTAAATTTTAAAGATTATCTAGTTCCAATGTCTCCATGGCAGGGGGAATCCTATCAAGCCCCATAGACTTAGAGGGATCCAGCTGGAGCAGCAGGTCCCACACAAGTTCACATTTGACTAGGAGTTTATCATTCTCAGAACCATGGTCCTTCCTTTTTTGCATTGGCTCCAAAAGAAGATCCCTCCTCAGCCAAGCCAGTGTTCTGCCTCATTTGCCTCCCTTCCAACATTTAGGAATTGCCTACTCCTGTGCCCTTAGGAGGGGGTCCTTAAAAAGCAGACAGCACTGATGAACCCCAGCACCTTCAAACGCATTTTCCCAGGAGACCTTATTCACTGATTCCCTGCACAGCCTGAAGCCTGCTTTCCTCATGTCCAGGGTGGAAGTTTTGATGTCACTTCTCCTGCTGTCAACAGATTTTAAACTCAATCACTTAGTGGTTGCTGTGGCCAAGATGGCCACCAATCACCACTTCACTCATGAGACCTTCTCTGTTAACAAGCAACAAATCAAGGACGGCATCTTTCCTAGTTACTTCCAACCTAAACCATTCCATGATCTATGGTTATTGGGCCTTTAAAGAAAAAGCCCAAGCTCACTTCCTAGTTTGCATTTCCTAGTTGGGGTGGAAGGACTCTCTCCCAATTTTCCATTTACTGTGTCGACAGCTATATCTAAGGTAGTCATTCTGGGTCTCCTTGATAGCCAATAGAGATGAAATAGGTGCAGTTCTGAAGGGAACAATCCTATTTTAATTTCAACTTGTCAGCTGAGTCACCTGGTACCCTAGAAGTACATACTCCCACCCACTGGGCACAAAGGGAGTGCAGAGTGACCAGCCTTGCTGTAAACCTCCAGGTCACAGGTGGCTGCCTGGAGCTTGATGGATGCTGGCACCTCACACCACACCAAACTGTGTTGACGTGGGAGAACCTGGGAACCTCTGCTTTAGTCTCTGCTTGCAAAAATTTGCTCTTGCTGCTGTTTCCTACTCTGTGAAATTTTTTTTCGCAATGTATCATGGTGATAAAGTGCTGCCAATTCTTTACTTTGAGGACAGACACAGGGAAACCTAAGGAGCTACTGCTAAAGTCCCAAAGGTGGCCCATAGTTATTGGTTTAATTTTCATTTGGAGCTTTCATATATGCAAGCAGCTACCGGGTGCAGGTGGTTCACACAATGCCATTTTCAGCATGCTGTGAGAGGACAAGAATGCTATCACAGCTATTACTTGCTTCTATTTCTTATTTATTCATGTGCCTGACCCATGGGCTCTCTTCCTCCCACCATACCTAATTTACGTACCTATAACATATTCACGGAAACCCAAAGTGTATCATTTGCTGCCAGCCAGCCTACATTGAGTAAATACAAAAAGGAGACTATATTACAGTGTGGGAAGCGTGGTATCACAAATATGTACAAAAGTAAGGGCTCACCTCATAATTCATGTGTGAGGGAATGAATATGACATAGCTAAGATTTTCATTGTTAATTTTTTACAAGCACATTTTAATTGTTAACAGGCTGGAGCTGTGGCTATGTGTGGTCCCTCTCCCATCTTCCACTTTTGGCGGTTGGAGGGTGTTGGTGAGGAATCTGAGTGGATCTTGATGCTCTCGAATCGCCCCCATAAGCAGTCACAGAGATGGAGCTGTTAAACGAGCTAAACTTGCCAGCTCCCTTCCAGCTGCGACCACAGACCTGATGTCTCTCAAGACAGCATCCCTGCCTCCTTAGAGGCAACAAATAATGTCTGATCAGACCAGAGCCCACTTCTCTGTCATAACTTGTTTGTTATGACAAATCTCGCGGCTTATCGGCTACAAACCTGGTCCCACTGCTGTCAGCCAGGGAGTTGCCCACATTGTCTTTGATGAAGAGGATTGGAATAGATGTTGCTGATTAAAAAAGCCTGCTTTGATTCTGTTTTAAGTGTTTTGTACAGTGAGTTTTCCAATTAAACGTCAGAGTCATAATGTACCATAGGCATTGTAATTGTAGTTACAGATGTGTCTGACTTTCAGAAAATATTTCCTTAAGTCTTGTAATATTGCATACTCAATGTGAAAAACAAACCCTTTACTAATTTTTTTTGTTCATGGGGGGCAGAAATGTCCTTCAGTTTCAGCTTAAGACTTTTCTGTTTGTTTATTTTGCATTGAGGTTAAAACATTTCAAGATTCTTTTATTTATTTTTGGGTTTTTTTAGGAGAAGAATATAGAATTAAAAAGATATTTTCCCACTCACTTTGACAAGGCATCATAAGCCAGTAGTAAAGGCTGGGAAACTTAACAGTATTTTCTGGCCTGGAGGTAAAGCTAAAATGAGGTTTTCTCTTCAGTGGTTACCTCTGATTTTTGAAGAGTCCAAGTAGCTCTTACTTGACCAATAAGCCCATGAATAGCTTTGAGAAAGCTGGCAAAGTATTGGCTGTCACATTGAAATATACTTATGAACACATTCCTAGTTCTTGTGGTTTTATGGTTTTCAGCAATAAGCCTGCTGAATTTGGTTATATTTTTGTAAATTATGCTAAAAAAAATTAGCAAAATACTTTTCTCTCTTAATGTCAAAAAGATATAATAATCAAAATGTAATCTGATGTGATGTGGCAGTATGAAACCAGTCTTCCAGAAAATTGATTCCAGCAAGCAGTAGTCCTGGGAATGGGTTCTACCCACCCCTGCATTCTCCAGCTGATGTCAAAGCCTTTTTAATATTTAAATGGAGAAATTATCAAACACAGTGATTCTCTTCCCTTTCACTTTCACTACTCTCTTTCCTTTAAAGGAAACTAAATGCATCACTGGAGAAAAAAAAATAAAGAAAAGTAAAAGTAAATAATATTTGGTCTCCCTGTTGTACACTTCAGAGATTTTAATGGAAACTCAGAAAAACCCTTCTCTTTTCAATTTTTGGTCATGTGAGTGGTGAATACATTAAAACAGCATCCAGCTAAACAGCAGCAGTCTGGCTGCAGGCCACATGCCTACAGGAGTTTCCTGAAGGCAAAGAAAGAACAAAAAAATTGTTACAAGGAGAGATAAGTATTATCTGAAATGCAGACGCCAATGCACAAGCTGACTGCACACCTGGATAATTCTGTCAGACATCCTCTGTCTGTGAAATCCAGAGGTAGGATGTGACCAAAGCTTGGCATGCACTGAGGTGACTCAGAAACAATATTATGGCCAGAGCTTGATGTTCCTAACATGAGAGATGGGTCATAAAGGTATCATTGTTGGGAATCAGGTGAGTATCTTCTTCTACCTTGGTGGGAAAGCCTCCATTTAAATCACATTTAGTCCATGGTCTGTGGTTTTTTTAGGACCTAAAGGAAGAGCTTGAGAGAGAACAACTGTCTCTTGAAAGCCTGCAGATGTATAGTCACCAAAGATATAACTGCATTAAGAGGTTCTTACTTTACTAAAGAGAAAATAAGGGCAAAGGCGTGTGAAAGGAGAGTTTAAACAGTCTTCCTTGAGTTCATTGTGTTTATAAAAGACAGGCAGAGTTTTGTGAAGTGTGAGTCTTGGAGATATTCTGAGAACATTTGTTTCATATGCTGATCGAAATGCTTGCAGTTATGGTATATCTATACATTTTGATTTCATCAGCATACATAGAGCAGCTAGATATCATCCAGAGGAGTGAAAAACATAGCTGAGTGGAACCAGGACTGTTTTTTGACATAGCTTAGGGATGTTTTTAAAAGGCTGAAGTACCGTCATCTTCTTCACAGCTAAAATGCACAGGTGGTTCACTACATAAATCTATTATATATCATGGGCAGACAGCTCGGGGGGAGTACATTTAGATGTGTGTATTTAGATATGTCTGTTTCAATGTTAATGAAAGAGATGTCCATATCCACTTGAATGTATTGCCATATATGTGAGAAGTTATGTGAGGAAATCTGTGTGAGCAACTTATGCTTCACATTTAAACCATCTACAGAAGTCCTAATTATATTTGCAAAATTTGTACTTTATATCATGCTTACTGGGAGTATTAAACATTTACTTGACAAGGAAAACATTTGACAACAAAAAAATCAGAAATTTACAGTTAAGTATGGCAGACCATAATCTACATGCCTAGTACTGTCTGTCTTATTTGGCCTGAGTTTTGCTTGAGCCACATTGATACACAGAGAAAAAAATGAAGCAATTGTAGCTAAACATGAAGGCAGATCCCTTTACACATACTAACAAATAACTTGTCACAGAATATATTCTAGAGAAGTCTGGGTACTTCATCATCCTCTGAAAAGCCACTTGTTTAAAACTAATTTAATTTGTACAGTACTGAACCTGTGTGCAACAGAATGGGAATAGTGTGAACGACATCACCATTGTCTGAGTTTCCCTTTCTTCTTCTGTAGTCACTATCTGTGGAAAACTCTGCCTTACCCCCAGTTTGAGGATGCATCTATGCTGCATAGCCACCAAATAGTGCTGAGGCTCAAAAATCACCAGGTGTTATTCAAGGACAGTGATCCAGGTGGCTGTTACCCATGCCAGGAGTTTTCTTTGGTCTGCAGGTAGGAAGCAGAGGAAAATGATAACCCAAGAGGAGGCAGGGCCCTTGCAGACAGCGTCTACCATAGCGTGGGCCTGCAAATAGAGTTCAGCTCACCTGGCAGCTCCACTGAACTCTGGATCTCTGCAAAGTTTCTGTGATGCACAGTGGGGAGAACTGCAGTTACAGGCTGTGAGTCCCCTGGTCTGTTGGGTTCCGAGGGTGCCTGTCCATCCCCATCCACAGCGTGAGGGAGCTCAGACGGGTCTCTTAGGAGCCACACTTGGTGTGGGGCAGGGAGATCTTGGCCTGGAGCTCCCCGGTCACCCCGCTGTTCCCTTCCTGTCCCGCGGGGACGCGGCGCTGCAGCCCAGCAAGGAGCTCGGGGGGGTAACGGGAAACAGCTCGTCGGCTGAGCTTCCAGAGGCAGCTTCCTTGTGCCGATAGGCAGGAGGCGCCATTACACAGCTTGTGAGGGGGAAGGAGCGCGAAGGCGAGCGGGGCCAGGGGCGCCCGCGGATGCCCAGCCCCGGCCGGGACCCGCGGCCCGGCCCGGCCCGGCCCGGGGCAGCACCGTCAGCAGCTCACACGTTCCGGTCAGCACCTCCCGCGCCAAGGAGCAGCTGTTTCCCAGCTCCTGGCCACGGAGAAGAAGGAGGCTGCAGCCCATAGCAGCGCAGCCTCTCCCGGTGTCTGCCAGGTGCGCCCCGGCCGCGGCGCCCTTAGCCCCGGGCCCCGCTCCGCCGGACGGGGCCACCTGCGGCGGCCCTTCGGCAGAGGATTCGAACCTATCAGCAACCTACTGGTCATGAGAAACGCATTGAAAGTATAGCGTATGCTACCTAATGTGTGCTTTTAGTATTTGAAGTCCTTTAGCGCAGGGGATAATTCTGATCTTAGCACAGGTCTTGCCCCCGGCAAAACGCAACCGAAGGCGGCACAGCTGGACTGGGGTGGGATTCTGTCCACTGTGCTCCAGGGCTCCAGCTGCCTCCTGGAAAACTTGCCTCTATTTTCTATTCTTTTCATTTCCCAGGTAAATAAATTAACTGGGAAACATCTCAAAATAATAACAGCAGCAAAAAAACCCCAAACAAAATAACAACAAAACACACCATGAAAACAACAAAACAAACAAACTCAATAAGAAAAACAAACCGAAACTCCAAAACCTGTGTTTTTTTTCATTAAAATGTCAAGCCCCTTTGTTTAGAAAATTTTGAAAAATATGTTTGAGGAGTTTTTTTTTTTTTTTTTTATTTGTATGGTATGTGCAGGGAGGGAAAGGCAAGAACATGAAAGAGGAAAAGAATAAAAAAGAGAAAATGAGGGGGGAAGAAAAAGGACTGAATGAAGAGAAAGAAAAGATAAAAGAAGCTGGTATTTCTTGCAAAACTTTGTTTAAAAAGAGAAGTAATTTTCAGCTGAAAATACTTCAGCAGCAGCAATGAAAAAGTAACTTTAGCAAGTAGTTAAACCACACAAATAAATTTACTCACCTGCATAGCATAATTTCCATGTCTGAACAAAGTTTATGAACTGCTCATGTGTCAGTAGGATGGATTCCTGGTAAAGAACTGATTTATTTCAGCGGAGTAATCCTAACACAAATTGGGTATAAGATCAGGATAGGTGTTTGGCTTCAATGATTCCTGATTTACATCGTTAGCCAGCAGAACTGAACTCTGACATTTCTCCTTAAACATGCTTAGTATTAAATGAAACCGGCTTGTTTGACCCAACGTTGTTCGCTGCTCCACAGAGATATTATTAAACTCTGCCCTAACGTGTATGTACATTAACCCTGATGATCCTAAAGGGAAGCTGAACTTGTGCATGTATCAAAGGGCAGAATTTACCCCTGTACTTACAATAACCAGAAATTTCAATTATATGTCTGGCACATGACAGATTTTAAATTGACTTCTGAATAAAAGCAAGCGCTTTACTGGCTTTAGCACTCAGCCAAGCCAATTGGAAAGAATGTGTAAACTTTACCTTTTGCCTACTTCATCTGCCTGTGCCTTGAGAGTTGCCTTTGCATAAACCTTACTTGGGTATTTGTTATCTACTCTACAGGCACACTGTGATCTTTATTTTCCTTTCAACCACAGCCACCATCGAGTCTAATAAGAACTGGCATTATGTTGAGTTTTTGTAAAATAATACCGGGGTTAAGGCTTACGTTTAGGGATGACGGTAAAATCCAGCCAAAGCCATGCTCTGAAGAAGCTCAGGAAGGCACAATGTAGGTGAGAGGAGTTCAGGGGTGCAGGACAGGACACCCCTTCGGCTGCAGCAGAACTATGCGGTGTGAAGGACTCGAGGACTTGAACGGGGTACTTTTTGCTCAGTGGAGTTTCTCTCTGGCAGATGGTTCAGAGCTCCGGGAGGGTTTCGGGAGGCTGCGGGCTCTCCGCTGGCCCCCGGAGGGAGCTGCAGTCTGTCACAAGCTCCGCTCGCCGGGCAGGGCACCGGGCACGGAGTGGGGATGGGGACGGGGACGGTGAGGGTAAATCACCGCTGTGACTAAACAGCCCGCGGTGGGAGAACAGCAATCCAAAAACCGACGAGGATTTCAAGGTCTTTTTCCACCTACAGCTGAGAATGTGTTTGATAAGCAACACCTAAAACATGTTAGGAAGGAGACAGTTTGTTTGCTTGAGTGTGACTTTCTTGGCAGCAGGATTTCTCCCTAATTTATAACCATTATGTAAACTCCTGACTTCCAGATTCACACTGTGAAAATATTCAAGATGAACTAATCAGGGTGGAAATCTGAAATTGTTTCTGTATGGTTTATATCCCCCATCTGGCAGCACAGAACAAACAGTACAACCCTGATGGTGTTTACATGAGTTACCTTGTTGGAGGAAATCATTGTACTTAGAAAATTGTCCTTGCTCAAGAAATGTAACAACTTCTTGGCCTAGACAGAGCTTTATATCTTTTAAATATCTTCCTTTTTTTCATTGTATGTGTTTGAGGAGGGGGAAGTTAATAACTGTGAATTAGAGCTTTCACACCACATCTGTCCTTTAACTGTGAGCCGTACTTCAGTTAAATGTTCAAAAGTTAGTTAGTCCCTTTGTTTACTCTCTATAGAGAGCTGTACTGGGGAGCGGTCTCAGAAATCCTGATTATTATTCTTATTATCTGTTAAGATATTCAGTGTGGCTCTTTCCCTCCCTAAAAAACTTGGCTGTCAGCAGTTTCAAGTGGCTGTGTAAATGTAGTGTGCTTGGTCAAAAAGCATAAACGTGCTCTGTGATTTGAATTTTGCTGCACCCTTAAGTGGAGTTTCACTATAGCAAAGTTTATTATGGCCAGGTTTCATGGTATTTGATTGGATTTGCAGTTCTGTCACTCACCAAGGTTTTCTTTTAGGAAGAGTTAGAGAATAGAAGGTATAGCTTGACAAATATTAATAATGATAATAAGACAAATTTGTCTTCGTGAGCTATGGAGTTTTCAGCAACTTTAGAAGAGAAATTTTGTTTCAGTCATTGCCTTGCAGTGTAGAATACTTTACATGTTTGGAGCAGAGTCTGAATCTGCATCCAAAAGTGTTCCAGAAAAAATATAAACACATAACATTATACCGTGAGAATTCATAACCCTAAAAGGTAAATGTTTTCATTAAAAAATGGTCATTTAAGTCAGCGTTGCTGCACAGAGATATCATGGGGAAGACAACGTCTTTTTTTAAAACCTAAAATAAATGAGGTCTTGTGTAGTGAACCATTTAAATTTTTTGGCTCTAGTTTGTATTATTCTGTAGTTTTCAGTTGGCCTTCTAGTGATCACTGTGAATTAATGGGATATGACTCTGTCATGTAAGCTTTCCAAAAAAATGATGGAATTACATTAAATTTATTTTACTATGAATTCCATCTATGTTCTCCCAGAAAAATTCCTGGACACAAATAATTTTAAAAACAACAAATCTGGCTTGTCTTTCAGGCTGAAAATTATTTTCCAAACACTTAAATTCATAATTTAAAAGTGGGTTTTCTTTCATCTTAATATAAGGAGCCAAGATAATGCACACTTTGCTTTAAAATTTAGGCAATTTTTATACAGTTATTTCTTAGTCCAAATCAACTTTATATGGTAAATGATTTACATTAAAATAATTTTATGTCTCTTAGCTTGAAGGTTTAAGATTATTTGAAGGAAAACAACGTCTCAAATATGCCAAAGTGACTTTGCATTAAGACCTGGTTACTAAATAATGTATATATTTAATTTGGATTTTATTTCTTTATTTTTTTTTTTTTTAATGAAAGAGGTGTTCTGTGTTGGAAGGAGCTGTCGCTATATAAGGCAGTAAAAGAAGTGGATCCTATAGCAAAGCAAAAGTATCACTGACCCTTTAGGAAACAGAATTAGGGTCAAATTATATAAAGAGAAAAGAGGAGATTTTAGACATACTAAAGGAGAACTTATTTCCTGAATGCATTGTGGTGCTAGAGAGAGCCTAAGAGTGTTTGAACATGAAAAGCTTTAGGAACTGAGAGACGTGCAAGAACATTGTGAGCATTTAAAAAAAAACATATCCAGTTAATTTAAAAGATCGAATTACATATTACTCAATAGAATGCAAGGAAGTAAAAAGAAAAAATTCTTTTTGGAAGTACTTTTTGCCTTGTTCATAGGTCTAATGTGAAGAGTGCAGATTTTTCTTTTTAATCACATTTTTTTTCAGACAGCTGAACAGCAGCTTATTGTGAAATTTCAAGGATTATTTTAAAGTGCACTGTTACCAAATAGATTTTAAATTTGTTGACATGAATGCTCTTATCATTACTTACAGGAAATGTAAATTCTAAGGGAAAAGAAAACCTGGACAATATTGAATAATATCTAAAATAATATGGTAGAATGAGTGTTAATTTCAAATCCTTTACATGATGAAAAAAAAAGAAAAAAGTGAAGGTAAACTGCTGTTTAACAGCTTCCCACTGTTATATAAACTTTCAAACAACCATGAAATGTAGGTCTCTGGACATCACTTAAAAGAACCACAAATAAACAGAGGGTCGTACCACACTTCTGTTCCCTAATGTGTAACTAAAAGGTTTAGCTAAGAACAGAAAGTGTCTAAAACTCCTTTTTGTTTATCTACTGCCTTGTGTACCATAAACACAAATAAGCAAACCAGGGCTGGAGAGGGGAGGTAAGATGCTGCCTGCCTGTGAATTAGGCACAGAGGAGGTAAAAAGCCTGTTAATGTCTCTGGAGGGTAATCTTACCTTTGTGTGTGCAGTGGGCTGGGACATTTATGTAGCAGAGAATCACCTACTTAAAATATAAGGATGCTGCACTTAACACTCCTGTGCCAGAACATCTCTGGGGACTTGTATATCTTTCATGGAAATTTGCTGAAGTGTAACTGTTTAGCAATTACTTGGGATTTAGAATAATGGTGTCCTTTTAATAGAGCAAAACACAAGCTGGGCTGTTGTATCTAATATACCTCCAGCCTGCAAGGCTACATCCTCTTCAGACTTGCTGTGATCATAACCAGAAATTTGTAGCAGTCCTAAATCATACAAAATTCCTCTGAAATTGAGGGTGGCCATGTATAAGCTGGAATTTCCTCCTGGGAGGAAGCGTTTGTACCTCTGCTGTTACCGGTGCTGTGTATGCCTAGCCGGGGAGAAGGGTCTGCTCCTAGGGAGAAACCCAGCTCTGGGTGACAGCACAAACTCACTACCAGAAAAAATAATAATTTCATAGCTGCACTGGTGTAAACTAAGAGTTATGCAAGTTATCCAGAACTATACTCAGGCAGAAGGATTTATTTTCGCCAAAGATCATACTTGCCATACTTTTATCCTTCGACACCAAAACAGTGTAAATAAAACAGTGCAAATAAAACCTGGAAAGGTAATTTTCTTTGAGTCTTTCTCCAAAACTATCCTACCTTTCCCACATCCCTCACAAAAAAAAAAAATTCTCTCCTTTGAGGATTTCATTTTTGCTTTTGTTTTAGCAAATAAAGTGTTTAGGCAGCACAGTGACAAGCAGCAGCATAAATCCAATAGTCCACTGAATGTAGCATGTTTGGGAGAAAAGGGGGCCTCTGGTTCAGAGTTATTAATATCTATTGGGGTATAGGCTTCCTTGAAGTATTCATTATGTGAAATCAGGTACTTACATGTGCAGCAATTAAGTTGATATATATGTGTGTATTATTTATTTATTTGTGTAGTGTGTGTGTGATAAATTACCAGTATGTGGACATATTTTAAAACCTGTTCCTAATCTCAGTGTTGGTCATGTAACCTAAGAAGGAACGAAGACGTAGGCTCGAGCGATGATGGTTATACAACACCCCAACAAGAGCAGAACATAACACGAATGTCATTACAGCCCAGGGCTGCACACAAAGCGTTCTGACCACTCGTAGGTTTCATTCGGGTGGTAAAAAAATGTGTGTGTGTGTGTGTGTGCGCAGCAAGATTTAATCAGAGGATCCATATGCTCCCTTTGTTCCCATTTACAGGAACATTTCATGGCAGGAGCTCACTGGTGGCATTTCCAGAGCAATGTGGTAGGTGGGAGATTATGCAAAGGGTTACAAGCTGTAGAACGAAGTCAACAGCCTGCAAGCGACCCAATAGTAATGCAATTTGCAGAAGGAGTATGTACAGGAACAGAAAGGAAAAAATATATTCCCCATCTGGGCAGTTATTGAACATTTTTGACCGTGGAACACGCAAAGTGGGGTGGAGCAGAGATTTTCCTGGCTTGCCTTCCACATCAATCAGTTTGTTGGGAATTGTGCACAGCAAACACAGTTGTGCCACTCTGAAAAAGACAATGGATCAGAGAAACAGCAACAACATTTTTCCAAAATGACTGGTGGTTCTAGGGTCTCATTGGACATACTTTGAAGCTGTCACACTTTCAGGAAGCGTTGAAGCCCTATTCTCTGAAACTCAGGCCCTCTCAGTCAACTGAGGGCAAAACACATTGTGTTTAGGAAGGCTCCGAGTGAGGGACATGAAAATCTTCATCTGAGATAATTGTGTTCAGGGGATTTCTGTCACTGCAGTAAACAACTCTGGGAACTCAAATCTGCTGCTCTTATTATTTATGTGATTTTCAACCAAAATGGAGAAATAGCACATCATTGCAAAACAGCAAAAAAAAATTTAAATTATAGTTATCCTCTACAAACAAAAAGCATTTCAGGGAATATGCTGATCTCACACCTTTTCTGTAAGAAGTAATAGCCCACAGAGCCACTTTTTAGTCATGCACATGATTTTCAAATAACATGTACAGGTTATACAGTACTGGAGTTCTGCCACTGAAATGACTTTGTGTTGATCACTGAAGAGTATGTGAAAGGCTTAGGGCCCAAAATGGTACTTTTCACTTCTCATGCTCTACAAAGGTTTTTGTGGATTCTCAAGACTATAATGGAGTTTCACTTTCTTGAAATTCAAGCTAATTTTCTGATCAAATACTAAAAAAAAAGAAAATGAAACCAAACCAAAAAAACCTCAAACTCAAAAACCAGTGTAAGAATGTTCATGACTAATTTAGAAGACCATATTAGCCCAGGGCTAGCACTGGAGGTTGTCAGATTTTCAGTTGAAGTTTTTTTCAAGGAAAAGTCAATTTTTTTGGCATTTTTTAATTGTTAAAAAAGAAACCAGGAAAAAAATAAATGTTTCTAGGTATTAAGGTTTCTTTTAAAAAATAAAATCCCCAGTTGTCTGCTTTTTGTTTTTCTTTCTTTTTTTTTTACAAGCTGAATGCAGTCAAAACCCAGTTTTATGATCAACTGAAAAACTGAGAAAAAGGGAGAAATAGTTTATCTTTCAAAAATGTCATCAATACATTTAATTATTAGTGGAAGCTAAAGTCTCTGAGTGGTTGAGTATTTTTCTTTTCCTTTCTTTCCTTTTACATACTTGTGTGTGTGTGTGTCTCTGTATCTGCCTTCACAAGGCTGTAAATTGTGATTAATCTCCCAATCTATCACCAGGATTGAATTACACTTTGTACTGTGCTGCAAGGCTAATTAATTTAATAGTCTTATGTAAGTGCAGTCTAGATGTGGTGTTTTTGAGCCTCCTCACACATTTGGAGACTCCAAACTGAATCTGAAACTTTTTAGGTTCATGTTCTGGACAAGTCTGAGAATGTGCCAGCCCTGACTGCTGTGGGCTGTGCACATTCAGCTCTGCCAGACATTACTTGGGTTAGTCGAGCAGAAGGACAAGCACACACGTTCCTCCTGCACCCATCCTCTCAATCCCATGTAAATGTCCCATTCTTAAGAAAGCCTATTTCAAATATATTCCTATAACTAACCTAAATAGACTGTCCAGCTTACTGTCTTCTCCTCATGATCCTGACACCTTCAGTTCTCCTTTGAGCTTTGAGAATGGTTGGGCCAGAAGCAGTAACAGCTCCTCTGGTCTATTATATTGCTGTTGCTGTTTGATGCGCCAAAATGTAAAGGAGCTTAAAATAGCACACTGAATTGTGAAAGGTTCTTCCTCATCAACTCACAGAAGTCACCAGAGAGACAGAAGGAGGAATGAATTGAGCCCAGAGTATATTTTACCGCACTATTCCTATGCAAGCAATGAAAAAGTCATAATATTGGAAGTAGAAGAGTAAAGTTCTTTACTCAGGGAAGGAATTAAATTCCTCATTCCATGCAGAAACATGCACATGCACATCTGACCTTATTTTTTGTAACACAGATATATATTTTCTTCATGTTCTGATATGCATTTCCAAAATGACAGAGCTGGTTTTGTACATATTCTGTTCTGTATTTTCTAAAATTGCTGTTGGCTTCCTGCCCATAGTGGATGTGTTTTTGCACTGTTGGTTTTGACTGTGTAACTTTTTTTTAAAATTTTTTTTTCTTCTAATTTACATAGCATGAGCTTTTACTCAGCTAGAAATCCTGGCTTGGGTTTTTCCACAGCCCTGAAACTCATAAAGAAAAGAGGAAGTTCATGAAATGAAGACAAAAACAGAGCTTCCAGACTAGGCCAGTGGATTTCTTCACCCACTGTACGTAGCTTGAAGCTCAAGACAATGTCTTGGATTCTGAAGGTATCCTAATCCAACTTGGAAGGATTCCTAATTTCCCTGAAAGCTAAATTAGCTCCCTAGCACTGTCAAGGTGAGACCACTGTCACCTAAACCCTTGGAATACCATTACCTGGGTTATCTCAGCTGCATCCATCAACATCTTTACAATTTTGACATTTGAGAGAAACAGTTGTAAGATTTTAATGAGAGCAGACACTTACCACTCCCAAGTAGCCAAATAGGCTAAAAATATCCCTTGTTTTGATATTCCTAGGTTCCCTGAGGTTAGTGATATGTTTAATTTGCTGTCCATTTGAATACAGGAACTCCCTTGACAGATTCTTGACAGTGGAGAGTTTTGTTAATGGAAAAGTTTGAATCAAGTAACATTCCCAGTCGATCCCCTTCTTTAGCTGTCCTCAACAGTATATTGCTCACATTTTGTTCATAAAATGAGGGACAACAAAGATTCCAAGATCTGACAGGTTCCCTGTTGTTCTTTATTTTAGAAGTAGAACCATTCCCCAAGATTTTTTTTTCATATCAATTTATTCTGCTTAAGGCAAAAAACCCCTAAACAAACAACCCCCCTCAAAACAAAACACCAACAAAACCCCACAACAAAACCCTATGAATTGAAGAACACTTTATGTAACATGTGAAATTTCCTTTTTAAGGTTCTCTACTTGAATTCTCTTACATTCCTTCCTTACTGATTGTGGCTTCATGCTCCTTGCTTAGTAAAATGTTCAGAAGCCCATGATGAATGACAATGGGCTGACTGGGATTATGGCAGAGTATGGGCCTTCCTTGCTTGTTGCATGTTAGGAGCTGTACTGACAGCAGCCACACTGCTGAAGATGTAATTGGTTCTGAGACCAGCACCTTCTGGTAGGTGAATGTAGGTCATTTGCATATCAATTTTGTTCTAGTAGATTACATATTGAACATCTAGAAGAAGGGTTACATGGGGAAGAAAAAGTGCTATTTACATACTAAACTTGCTTCCTTTACATGAGATACATCTTACCTTTTATATGGAAAATGTATACCCCAAATATTCTTTTCTCATTCCTACCTGGGATGCTCCAGAGCCACATTTTCTGCTAATGGTCCTGCTGAATAACCTTGTGAGTTAGTTAAAACATGCCTGTTTACTTTGGCTAAACCAAAGCTTACTTCATCAGTGGAATAAAGATCCAGGAAAGTGTCCTCAGCGTTGGTCTACAGGTACAATTTCTTTTGGGGAGGTTGAACAACAGAAAAGCTGGCAGCCCTCCCTGGGTGGAGACACATTTACCTGAGAGGAAAGGTGGACAACAGACAGAGCCCAGTCTTTTCCAGCTAAATCTGTTCTATGATTCTATATGACAGAGAAGAGTTAGCACAGCGCAAGAAAGACCTGAAAGGCAAAGGCCTGAGTAGTCCCTGAACTGAAAGCAAGGTTCAGCAGTCTGACAAATGCCATTGTGTCTTTACCAGGTGCTTTGCACAGCACTGCCCTACACAGTGTGCATGAAGCTCACGGAGATTTCTGTATCCCATCCGCTACTCAGCCAGAGTGAGCCCTATAAAGAGGGTCTGCATATGGTTTGGGAATTCCTGGAAGATACCTCAAACAATTGTGCAGCACTCAAGTATATTTGTGTAGAAGCCGTATGATGACTACAGGTCAACTACTATTTGCAGTCAGGAATTTACACACAAGGTTTTGGTATTCCCACTGTTACTGTTATCCCGCAGTCAGCTACAAAACATTCTGGAGTATTAAGTGCTTTTAAAAACCCACATCTTTCTAAGTTTTTAAAGTAGAGCTTTATGTGGTGGGAAGACCCCTTCTGGATATTTCTGCTACTCTTTTCTTTCTCAGACTTCCTTTCACTTGGTAAGGTTTCTGGGAAGAGGGATCCAAAAGTGCAGTGTTCCCGTGCTGAGGTGTCTTACATACAGGCTAAGTTTATACTACAGAGCAAACAGTGCAAGTGCCTGTTCTCTGACCATGGGGCCAACTGGCATTGTAAAGATATTTACATATGATTAATTTTTCTTAATTTCCAAAATGTGGACTATTTCAAGCTGCCTGTTCTGAGTGGTTGTTCTCCCATATTAATTTCTGCACTCTGCCAGGAAATTGTTTGGGAAATGCTAGGTGATTTTAACAAAACCACGTCAGGGACCATTATTACAGTTTAACCATGTAAGTGGTTGAGTTGCAGTGCCCAGAATATTCCCTGGCATAGACCTGAAAAAGGACTATTGTGTCCATAACTGGCGATATGATGCCTTCTTGCCTGCAAGCCAGAACTTATTTTTGGCAGTTCTGTTCCCGTGTGTTAGAATTACATTTTAGATAAATATTAAAAGAAGAGGGAAAATTAACAGACTGTTTATCCATCTTCAGTATTCACATATTCTGGGTAAGAAATTAAAGGCTGCCCCTTCCATTATTTGAGGTTTGATTTATGTTCTGAAGTTTAGTTGATCTGCACTATTTCATTTTTCATTTTAAAATAGACCCAAAGACCCTGACCCTCTTAAAAAGAAAGAACATTAGCTTGTGGTATTGCTGCACAAAAAGTAAACATCCAGTTTTATGAGGAAAATGTCTTTGGGATGCATAACTATCACATGCCAAAGAGTGAATGTGGGATGCAGTGTGTGACAAAGACTCAAAATGAGGGACACACAAAAACTATTCATCCAGTAAATTTAAAATGTGGTGGGATCCAGTCCTGTAGTATAAATAAGTCTTCTTCTAACCTCAAAATAATGATTCTTTATTTATGATATAAATGGTTGTCAACAAAAAAATTGTGGTACAACCACATTTCTGTGGAAAGCAGGAATCTGAGTCTAAAACTAGATGCTGGAAAGGAATGTCTAAATATATGATATATACCTATTTAGTTCTGGTTATTGTTCCTGAAAATCTTAGTTTAGCAGTAGCAACTGATTCTTTTACTTACTATATCACATATTTTGGACTGACTCCTCATTAATATAAACTGGATGTCAACCTGAACTCAACCTCCCAAAAAAGAAATGAGGGACATGTGAGGCCATTCTGATTTCCACCAGTTGAGAGCTTGGACTTTCCTTATTCCTTTTTTCTTTTTTTTTCCCTCCCTTTTTTTCCTTTTTAATCTCTTTTTTTTTCTGTCTTTTTTTTCTTCTTCTCATTTTAATACAAGACAGCACTTTAAATTACCAGAAGAAAAAGTGCAAATAAAAACTGGTAAAAAAGTTATTTAATGCAAAGCTTTTTTAATGGTGTTATTCAATCTTATGAACGCTACTGTACCTAACACTACCTTCCTTTTGGCTAAAGGAAGTCAATCAACTTGAAGACTTATTTATGTGTCTGAAACCTTGTGTAAATTGGAACTTGTAAGGAAGTGCTAATGCAGCCTCTGTTGTGAGATAAGAGTGAAAGTGTGGTTAGTCATGTAGCTAACAAGCAATTTCTGTTGCTGTTTTTACTAAATTTATGGATTAAAATCCATTAGATGTGATAGTAATGACCTGCTTCTAATCCAGACAGATTTTATAGTTGTTAGCACCTCTGACTTTAGTGAAACAATTCCAGGATCAATCTGATGCAAATGAGAAGAAAATCAGGCTGCAGAGGCTGCAGTTCTAATGAAACCCTTCTCCCTGATCCTGTCTCTGACCTCCCATACTTTATCTTTCAAAGATCAGCTTTGTGGTGTTAATTATGGGGTAAGTAAGCAGTTACTTCCTAGAGCAAATCAGCAAAAGTCCAGGTTTGCTCTAGAGGTCCCAAAGATCAGAGCTCTGTGTTTCTTCAGGTTTCAATTTACCAGACTCAAAACACTTAAAAGCACAAGGAGGAGAGGCTGGGGAGTGATCGGTTTACAAGTGACCTGGGAGTTCACAGTCTCCATCCCATGAAATTACAGCCCATATAATAGGTCTTGTGCAGACAAAACCGCAACAAATTAACTCTAGCATCTTTGTTTGGAGGAGAAAAACACCTCTGCTTTATCAGCAATTCCCAGGTTGCCCTTCACTGCAGCGCCAAACTCTTTCTTTCCAAGAGAAATGTTTTGGACATGACACACACTTTTTTATTCTGCCAAGAAGGTGAACAACATTTACCAGTGTGACTTAAGATTTGAGTCAGAACTCAAACCCCGGCCCTTCAAGAAGTGACAAGCACCAAGGACATCTCTTACGTGTGTAGTTACACTGAACCTCATCACTTTCCATCTGTTACCACTCAACTGAGTTCCCACCAAATTTTCATGGTCAGAAAGTTCTTCTGTGACCATGAATTTAATGACATGCAGAAGTGTTTGACAGACTTAGGGTAGGGTGAAGAGTGTGTTTTGTTGTCACATATCATTCAGTGTGCTTGATGCCATCTTATAGGTGGGTCTGAGAAGGTATACATGTCTATATTCTGTTGGCCTACACCAAAACTGTGAGTGTAATGACTGGACATATCTAGAGGAAATTGGCAGAGACAGGTCAGAAGCGTTGGCCTGTAAGAAAAAGAATGTGCTTAAAAATGAAAGAATGTTATCTGCAAAATTGGCAACATTTTTTTTAAGACTTTCAGAAAATATTTTCTCAAGTCATGTTCTGTTTTTCCTACCCCACATTTACTTTTGCAGATGTCAAAGCTGAAAAATATTTTATAATTTTACTGTGAAATCTGACAATTTTGCAAAACCAGCCAGTTTTAATTCTGGATTTGAAAATTTACTGTTAGTTCCAGCACTTAATCCCATTACTTCTTTTCAATAAACTTGTATTTGTAACTAGGGTGTGCTGCAGAAATCCTGAAGTTAGACTGCAAGCCAAGATTCAAGGTGGTTAAATTTGTCTCTCCAAGAAAAGTACAGTCAGAGGTTTATATAATCTGTAGCAAGGAATTTAAACAAAGACCCTGGAGATGGAAGCATGCTGCCATCTCTGAGATTAGCAGTTGTTTCTAGGCTCTCACCTACTTGTGTAATATCCTTGGCAGGGTTCCAGAGGATAACTTCTCTCCATATAAAAATACCATATAAATAACATTCGGAATATGTTTCAGTGGGGCTCTGTGCCTAAGATGAAATGTTGCCTAGGGCTTCTGTGTGTTTGGGGAACAAAAATGAAACTAATTCTATTTAGAAAATCATTAAGGCCCAAAAGAAGAGCCTAATTATTGCTGCATTTCTATTTTCTGGAGGTAATCTGGTCTGTAGAACCAGCGAAGTGAGCAGAAGGCAGAGATGCATAAAGGAGAAATAAGTTGTCCTTTTATGCAGGTGCTGAGACCCAGAAATAGCTTGGAAATACTGAGTGTGCAGGTGCAGTGAATGTGCTTAGCTCAAATCAATCAATTATTTCAACTAGATGATATTTTGCACTCCAGACATTTGAGCAGAGTAGTTTGACAGTCAGTTATGCAGGTTTTGTGACTTCTTAATATCTGCACATGTGGACACTAAAGAATATACGTGCTCTCAAAAGTCCCAAAGCCACTGGAGGAAAGGTTAAGGTTGTACTTTGGCATGTACAACAGCCTTCTGCTTCTATAGAGGCAGCCTATAGCAGAAATTTCTGCCTATAGCAGAAATTTTGAGCTGGGGTAGGGGAGAGAAACTTTGCTAATGAAACCAGAACAGGATATCTCTGATATGATGGTCATGCAGTGCCTGAGCTAATTAGGGGTAGGGCATGGATGGCAGAGTTCACTTTTGGATAGAGAGGAAGATCAAGGTTGCTTGGGCAACCAGTCCAGTGGATGACACACCTGATATGTTGCAAAAAAATGAAACAGTCAGAAAACTTTACAGAAGATTATATTCTCACTCTGCAATACTTGCAACACAAGCTTAAATCTATGTCTGAGTGGCTACTGTGTGGGACCTGATTAGCAGGCAATGGTGAACAGTCCTCCTGCCACCTCAGCACAGCCCTGCATGCCTCCCTTATGCTCCTTGGTGCCTTACGAGGGCAATTCTGAAAACTCTGGCTGGTGCCCAGATGTTGGGAGATGGTTAGAGACACATTCTCAAATCACCCTTGATCATTTCAGCCTGCAAAACAGACCTGGACATCATATGCTGGCTCACCTTGGACCTTAGGAGCCCCAAGGACTTAAAACCCTGCCATTGAAGGAATTGCAACCTTGTTTTAGGGCTGTAAATTTTTGCAGTGTCGGTAAGTTAGAGTTCAGATCCAGAATGCTGACCTGAGCTTGACATGCAATATAAATGTATCCTATGATGGGTTTATAACATCCTGAAGTCTATTGTGGTTGTGGATCCAGACTGCAGACTTTTTAGCTGTATCCTAAGGTTTCATTTTTACCAGCAAGTTAAACAGGGCACAGGCACAGACACTAAAACTCCATTATCTGTAATTTTAAATGGTGCCTTGCCTGATTTTGACTCAAGATAACTAGCACTCTCCCTGATGATTCCCAGGTGTGGTTTGAGGATAATGTATGGGATAAAGATATTCCCCATGTTGAGTCTGAGTGTGGCCCCCTTATTTTTGAGGTAAAGACAGATAACCAAATCATGCCAAGTTAGCTTTGGGGTCACAATATCATTTATTTAACTAGTATAGATTCTCTACAGAGGCTCTGAGAGGAACCCACTCTTACATGGCCTAGAGTCCAAGGTGGAGAGACTGTTGTGTTTCTTCGGAGAAGATAGAAAGCCTCTCCATGGGAAGGGTGCAAGGAGTGTTTCCATACATACATGCCCTGAGGCAAACTTTACACTGGAAATACAGAACAGCAATATGATGAGGATGTTTGCTTGGAAAAGTCCAGACTGAGTTACTGCCTACTAGCTTCTCAAGCCAAATGCTCTGAGGCATCCCCAGAAAGGTGGATTTCAAGGGTGGGTGTGTATTCAACTCTATTTTCTGATCAGTTGCACAGAACATGCTCTTGATGTTACACTTTTCCTTGTAAAATATTGAAAAGGCTGAGTTGTGGTCTGTTCTTCAGCAAGAAAATACATCAAGGGACATGAAGAGAAAAGGAGTGAATGAAAGCAAATCAGTATCTCATAATCCATTATAAAACATCTTATTTCTGCCCAATGTGGCCTGCAGTTATTATCACAGTTTTGGATCCCCAGGCTGTGACTACTAGAAACTCATCTCTCTCAAACCATTAAAATACAAAAGAACAAAAGTAATCTCCTTCAGAGAAATTAAAATTAAAAAAAACAGACATAAAGTCTTCTGTTGCTGGTGCTGTTCCTTCTCTAGCACCTCTGATTCTGTGCAAGAACTTGACTCTAAACCAGGACAGAAAATCTACTAAAATCTGAATATATTCTTAGGCTGAGAGAAGGAATTTGAATGTACTGACACTTCAAAGACAAGCCCACTTTTTTCAAAATACTTCCATGGCTTCAATTTTCATAATTTTTAACAGACCACTGCTATAATTATTTATGCAATCAGTTTGACAAGTTTTTTATTTGCTTTACAGCTCTACTTGATTTGTCCTTGCTTACAGTGTAATCATGACAATTCTTTGTCATAAACATGCAGAAAACAAAATTAAAGGATCTTCTGTAAAATATCCTTGCTTCAGTTTAGCAATATTCCTTCTTCTTTACATTGTATGAACATTCTCATTTGGCTGTGGAAAAAAGTCTTCTATATCTGTATTTTGACATGCAAATATTTGAAATAAAAATGTTTCAAGGCAGCTGTCAGATACTTAATAAAAATATTAGTTCAGGTTACACATAGAGCACTGAAAACACGGGATATGAGAACTGAATTGAGAGAGAACGTTTTAATTGTAAACTAGTGGTACAGAAATTTTAAACAATAGTAACGAGACCCAGGATATAGACATCTTGAATTCTGCAACCCTATTAAGCAAAGTACAGCCAGATGCAACAGTTAAAAATATGTAACCACACAAGTTCCCCATTTGCCCTCTTTTATTTGCTCTGTGTTTTCAATTTGTAATGACAATTTTGTATCAGAACAATAAACCAAGAAGATCATCTTTCTTTTGCCAGCTGTGACCCAAATGACTAGATTTGACTGTCCCATGAATGGAAACTGACAAATGAGACTTCAAACGACTTCCCATTGCCAAGTTTAACAAAATTCTGCTATCTTTTAACCAAATATTTATGTATTACATGACTGTGCGTTATTATATTTATGTATTACATGGCTGTGTCCTATTAAATTTAAGTCTCCTCTGATCAGCGATACTCTTTCAGTGTCATTTGTAATATTTGGTTTCAATTAATATACACGGGACTGAAAGAAATGCACAAAACCTTGTTTATTTTCCAGCAGTTGATGGTAACTGATTAAATCATTGCACATGGCATGGTCTCCATCCCCTGTTTGCTGTACAAGGCAGCTGGCAAGCCGCACCTGTCAGCCTAGGAGAGAATCTCATAAAGCTGCCAGTAAAACAGTGTAGCTGAATACACATCTGCTAATAAATTCTTTTCATCATATCCTAATCAAACAGCATATGTAGTTTATGGCCTTGCTAATAAAGGGTTTGAAATACCTGCCTGTGAACTTGATTTTATCAATGTCAGCCTGCATGACCAGTTTTTATTTACTCGGCTGCTCAGTGGAAAGGTGTGTGGTGAAACAGCCGAGGCACAGGAAAAGGGGAATGAACATAGGTTGTTATCACAGACAAAGGGTAAATCCAGCCTTTTATTAATCCTCTTTGTCCATTAATGGGACTGCTTCACTTCCCTACTTTGCCAGTTGTTCTGTTCCTGACTCCAGCCGCCATGTGCAGAAACTTCCCCAGTCGTTTACATGGGCAATATTCTAATAATGTCTATTGTAATACAAAAAGTGTGAGTGACAACTTGAATTTAAAGGTGGCCATGTCCAGCTGTCTGGTTGGGTAACTGCAGCTTAAAATATCAGACAAATAATGATTTTTAGTTAGTGTGTAAGAACCTGGATGTTAACATGGTGTGTAAGCTCATGGCACTGGCTTGAAGATGTTGAGTAACACAATGTCTTTTCAGAGGACTATCCATTGACAGTAATCAAGTGTGGCTATGACTAAAATAATGATATTTAAAGTTGAAATGAGCATTTGTGAGACAGATTTTGCTGTTCAGATTGAAATATACCTCATCCAGTGTGGCTTTTCTGACTGATCTTCCTACTGGAACAGTGCTTTTTCCTCTACAAAAGCCGTTGCTGTTTGAATGTGTCAGCTTTTCACATAACATATTCTTCCTCCTTGGGTTTCAGTGAGGTATACAGTAAAAATAGCACCAGCAAAACTCCTGTGGAGTTGCTAACCCCACTGCACTAACTTCTGGAGTATCCTCAAAAGCTGTACAAAAAGTAGTGATTTCTTTTCCTTACCAGTCCCAATGACCTGCTGCAAATGTCCAGCACAATTTGTTCTTTGCCCTCGTTACTTACATTATCCTACAGCTCAGCCAAGTGTTCCACCCTAAGAGTTTATCTTCCATACTGATCTAGCAAAACGTCTCCTTTAACATAGCTCCATGCATTTTTAGGTTTTCTGAAGACGTATAGTACGTTGTGTAGCCAGCTATAGCATTTATCTGTTAACTCATGCACTACTTTTAGTTTTACTCTTTATCTCTCATGCTACTATTACATTGCTTTGTATAAGAGCAATGCTACTTTTATTTGTTCAAATTAATGTTCCTCTTCAGTGTCTTTCTAACCCTTCTGAAAGACCTCCTAAAATGTGTGGTGAGTTTAGAAGCCAGGAGTTGGATGTAAGTGCACTTTGTTGTTTCAGGAGCCCCACTGCTCCTTTGCACTCTAGCCCACTCACACCTGATGTCTTCTTTGTTACCTTTTCTTTGGCACCACTGAGTTGTGCAATATGGTGATGTCCACTCTGGCTTATTTTCTTTGCCTGGATATCTAACACTGTCTTTCTGGCCTGCACATCTTGCTCCTCTTGTGTGGGTCTGGTATCCATGTGAACTACAATAAGTGGAAATTCCTCGGTCTTCTTCAGGATATCCTTTGCTTTTTTAGTCACACAAATCTTTAGAAACTTTTAAAATATGAAAGGCAATCACACAGATGATTCAAATATGACTGTAATTTTTTTGTGTCATCTTCCCTTTTTTTTTTTGTTTCTTTCTCTTTCTGGTACATTGTCATCAGCAGGAAGTTTCACTCACCTTGCCTCATTGTTTTTGAGTCTCTGGACTATAGATAAACCATAGGGCTGTTATCTTCTGTGTATCTAGCTCCAAAGAACCTAAAGAGGAAGGAAAGAAAAAAAAAAGCCAAGACATTGGCAATAGCACAACACATCCTCTCTGAACTAGAAAACACCACTTTCCTGCCTTTGGAAAAAACTTTGTGTGGAGAAAAAAACTGGGAAATACAAAGTTCATAAATGTTATTGCTGCTTCAAAGGAGAACACACCCCCACCTCCTCTACCACCATAGTGTTGCATCTTGAGAGTGCATATTTTTAATGCAATTTCCACATGAAGGATTTTGTAATATTTTTAGAAAGAAATGTATTTAATATACAATATCAATATCTAGTTATTCTTTAAAAAAACTTGGAGTGCTTTATATGTCTGAGCTATTAAGAACCCCTTTGCTATTACATTAAGGCTGACAGAGGATGTCAGCGGAGAGTTACTTGTGTTTTCTGTAGTCTCAGCAAATTTTCCCAGAAAATCAGCCTTTGTCAACAAGAATAATTCAGTCCCTCATAATAGTGTTTCAGAGATTCTAATTTCTTTTTTTATCCGTAATGTTTATAACACTGACAGTTTTTATTTCCACATTTCTTTGAGTGAGGAAATCACTGTCTCCTGAAGTGATTTCCAGCACTACAAAAGGACACATGCCTGAAACACCTGATAGAAGAGAGCTTCCATGAATAGAAAGAGGATCGATTTTTGGTGCATAAGCAGCTGACTTAGGCAGAGACACCTAGAAATAACCTTTTAGAGGTGTAACTTTCCCATAGCAATCTGTCTGCCCCATCAGCTTTCTCCTGATCCTGTTTTAAGCTCAGACAGATGTTTAACATATGATTTCCCTTCAGAAAAAGCATCCAGCAGACAGTTTAGAATTTAAGATTAAATCTGAACATACTGGGTCCAAGAAGGACAATTTTATCACGGTGTCTCAGACGAGTGTCTGAGGTGATTCCATAATCACCTCTCAGGTTCAAAGCAAGTTGTCCCTTCACATTTTGGTAGCTGATATTAGAGATGCTTTAGACAAGCCTAAAGGATTATACTTGACTAGTGAGATAGAGTTTCCTAGGAAAGCTTGAACATAAACTATGAAACCTTTGGCTGTAGCCTGAGCACGATCTCTAAGCAGTTTGTGTTTGTGGTTTAAACATATTGACTGTAAAGACCTGGGTGTTTATGGAGAAGGTGACATCGGACAAACAATTCTGGGAGTGACTCTACCTACACCACAGTAGGTGTCTGTAGAGACAGAGAGATGCTTAACCAAACTCGAATATGAGGCTTCTCTTAAAGCCAGAAATGAAGCCTGTGAATTCAGGCAATGTAATGTTAGTGATTTCCAAACAGCAATCTAAGGATTTCCATGTAGGTTATAAGTAGTCAACAAAGAACTGAGGAAAATATTGAGTGTGGATTGTTGGGATGGGAGCCAAAGGAATAAGGTTCAGCTGAATATACCCTCTGAATGGGGAAAAATTCTACTGGATAGCTATAGCTTATTTCTTTTATACATCCTTGTAGAATCATAGAACAGATTTCAGATTCCTAGCTGATACAGGATAAACTCTCATTTTAGTGCTACATTTTGGTGCAGAGACCATTTCTAGGCAGCAAAACATTACAAAAATATACTCAATGAATATGGGATTGAAACAGACCTTTTAAAGTATTTAGGCTGTCACATGAAATGGCCAGTGGCCACTATTTAGAATGCTTTTAAATTTCATGACCAGGGGCTGTACATTGCATTAATCTCAAAACTGGGAATATAATCCCTCCTGGGCCAGTATTTGGCTATAATACTTTAAGCAGATATCTATAATTTTGTTATCAAAGCCAAACAAATATGAACTCTGACCAGAGGTATTCTCAAGTGGTTTCTATTTGCAACTTCTGAAAAGAGACTTTCTGCCATAACACTCATTTTACTTTTCAGCTTGTGAAATAATCAGCAGATAAGAGGCAAAGACTTTCAAAGAAGGAGGTAAATATATTTAATGAGGAAATATTGTATTATTAAATGAAATATGTCATACTTAGTTTCTGCACATGAAGCAAAACAGGCAGAACTGGACAGAGATCCTTTGATTTAACTGTGGGGTTTCTGACTTTTACAAGCACAGAATGTGGTTTTGTGTCTGTCAGGATTTTTAGACATATGTAATAAGCTGCTTTTTGCAGTAGTAAAAAACGTGGAAAAAGAACCCATTTTTATCTTTAGCAATCTGGGATGCAAAATTATAATATTGTAGCAGGTGAGTCCGGGAAGAACAGAAGAAGTGATCTTATTTCTCCATTTGACCCAAGAAAAGATCAAGTAGACCTAAACCATTCCTGGCATGTTTGTCTAACCTGTTCTTACAATTGTTAGCAAGAAAAACAGCACCAATTGCCAGGTGAGCTATTCCAGGACTTAACTCTTCTCACCGTCAGAAAGTTCTTTCCACTGTCTAACCTAATTGTCCCTTCCTGCAATCTAAACATACTGTTTTTCTTCCTCCTGTCAGGGGATCTGGAGAACAGACTATTCTGTTCCTCTTTGCAGCAACCTTTAATTGCTTCATGCCGCAGCCCTGTTCCCCAGGCTGTCTATGCCATGTATTGGGTCACCCCCCGGATCCTTTCTGGAGGTGAGAAAATAGGTGTCTTCTTGAACAAACCATGGTTCATTTTTTAGGCAGTCCAAGGACTGATCCAATGAATCAGTCAAGCATCCAATATCTATCTACAAAACCTGGTTCTTCAACTTACACTCAGCCCATTGGACCTTTCACACTTGTTTCCTCACACTGCGTCCTTCTGCGCACATTGTACACCGAGGTTGTCACTGTGAAGAAAATAATAAATATGACAGATGGAAAAGCAGATACTCTTCTTATCTAGGGCAAGCAGGAAAGGTATGCCCTCTTAAAGAATACAAAAGTTTCAGTCCTAAATTTAGGCCACTTGAGGGCAGGAGGAGAGCTAGCCCTTGTGGCAGGGTAGCTCAGGCTACCCTGGGCTGAGGTGAGAAAAGGCACAAGAGGAAAGAATAGGACTGTGAGAATATTCTGAGCTGCTGACAGGTATGTGGCAGGGCAGCCACAGCTGTGAGCTTCCAGTGAGAAGAGTGCAATAGAGAAACTTCGTGCAGATCATGTGAGGTCAGTGAATCGGTGTGTGCCAAATCCATGGGGCAAGTGCTTACGCCAGGCTTTGCTCCAAGGGCTGCAGTGTGTGGACACCATCAGTTCACATTACCAGGAGTGCACAAAAGCATAAGGCAATTGTTAGAAATTAGGAATGGAATGGGGAATTTTAAAAAGAGAACATGGTGTGCTACTCTGGAAATTCACAAAAACTGGAATAGTTGTGCACAGTACTGCAATCACTCAAATACAACAGCAGGACTGAAAAAAGTTCAGGCAAAGGTAGGGGTATGGATAAACTTGCTGAAGGCTGAAGAAATGGTCACCCCCAGGTCTGGTAAAGCAATGACTGGGGGGCAGTCATGGAAAAAGTTGATCCAGCCTAGAGTGATGCTGAGGAGGCCATAAGGTTTGATTGTTTAGCAGGAGTCAGAAGGAAGGCATAAAACCAGCAGGAAGCTCATTCACTTGTGATGCAGTTAAGTGGTGGAGTTCCTTGGCATAGGATGCTGTATATACCAACATTTAAGAGGAGAAACAGACAAATTCAAGCAAGAGAAACCTGCTGAGCTCAGGAAGTCCCTAAATTATGAGCAGTTGGAGGTAATGCAGTTTTACTAGCTCCTTACCTTATTATGCTCTCATCTTGGCACTTGCTTTTTGTATTTGTCTTTGGATCTAGGTGGGCTTTTTGTTAGATGCAGTACAATGATTTCAAGGGAGGAACACTATGGATGTGAGTCATTCTGGGCCAGTGACCTTTCCAAAAAGGAGATCAGAAAGCAATAGAAAGGCTGTAGGGACACTGCCACAAAGTTGTTACTCCAACCTTTGGGTCTTCCTACTACCCATTCAACCCTCCCATCCTGTTGTCCTCACTGCAGCCAGCTGGGCCTCCAGCAGCACACTCTGCTAACAGCTGGCACTGCTCCTTGTCCTTGCTCAGCAACAGCTGTTTGTAGGTACCCTCATTCTTTTGACTGGCAAGTTTTTGTGGTCCCTCATCTTTTCCAGAGATATTCTTAGGATTTCCCACATCCTCCCAAGGGCAGAGTTCAGGATGTCCATATTGCTAAATTATCTCTTGTACACAAAAACTAAACCTGTGCTGTCAGGAAAATGGTTCAGGGCCTGATTTCTGGAGACCTGAGAGGAGATGGCACAGCATGGACCACATCCATACATCTAACCCCTTTCTCTGTAACACAATTTAGCTATACCTGAAGAATCTATTGGGATTTATTCCTGACCAATATACTTGCCTTAAACCAGACTCAGCTGCTGTCTGGGGAAATGGTAGCTGACATAGACCAAAGGTGTGTTAACCATTTAAGCATATTGACAGTCACATTCCAGAGCTTGGGTTTTCTGGGGCACTAGTGCAGCAGTATTTTAAAGTTGAAACTGGGTTTCAGAAAAGAAAAGTATTCTTAAGTCTGGTCATGATTCAGTAGGGAGGGCCACATACTTATGAGAAACCTCCAGACATGTCCCCTTGTTGACAATTTGGTAGAAACAGTTGCTCCAGATGAAAATTTTCTCCTTGACCGTGGATTGTCTACATCTCACATCTGTTCTAGATAGGATCTTAGGTCATGTTTAATCTTGTACTGTAAAGCAATCTTCTAGCAATACATTGATTTAGGTAATGTTCTTTCCATTCTCTGCTTCATGCTTCTTTCAAGGGGAAAGAAAATATATATGAAAATTTCTGTCTGCTCAGTAAGAGGCAATTATGGTTAAAGAGTTTGGCATAATATTTTTATACCTTTTCTGATCTCTATAAGCAAAAAAAAATGGCATCACATAGAAATGTATTTTGAACTTTGAGAGATGTTAGTGTATGTTAGCTCATTATTTAAATAGCTAACCAATAAATTTCCAGATTTTCATTTATTTTAGAATTGTACTCTGAACAATCTTAAAAATATGATCTAAAAAAACACATGCTGAGATTTTTTCCCCAATTGTCTCACAGCAAGGAAGTCGACAAATGAAATGATTTTTAGGGAGAAAAGTTTAATTTTGTTTTCAGTGCATTAAATTTTCATTGTTTTCATTAAGGCTAAATAGATTCTCCAAGTTACATACATTTATATATATAACATTAATTATTGCACATGATTAAGGTATAATGTCCAAGCTGAATCCTACTCTTTTCAGATGCTCCACAAGTGCCTCTTCTAAGTCCTTAATAATTTTCATTGCTTGTATAATGTTCTCATTTAAGTTAATAGTGTATCTAGAAGAAGTGTTATACACTTTAAAATGTATGTGAGTGAAATGTGCTTTGGTATTAAAAAGTTTCTTAGCAAAAATAAATATTTCAGTAATAACTTTTTAATGAGAAAACTTGGTCCAAGCATCGTACATGTTAGCTGTTCTTAAATCACTACAGAAATGGGTTAGGAGTCCAGCTTTTCCTTTCAATATAAGTTGGTGAGCAACCAAATTATAACCAACATCAATAAAGCATACAGGCTAGAACAGTAAAAAAATGTTGAAACAAGACTGTTCATGTCAGTTGAAACAAGGAGATAGATTCCCATGTGGCTCATAAAGAAAAGGAAAGTAGCCCTAATGAACAGTACATTGAATCCAACCCCTTAGTCCTTCCTGAGGCAAATCTTCCCTTGACTTCAAGCCATGTTGTTTGTGTAAAAAGTTGACCAGGGCTGGTGTGGGAGACTTTGCTTATTTCCAAACACAAACCCCTCAATCTTCACAAGCCCTTAACTCTGTGTGTGTTCATGTGCCTACTCTGAGTGACTCAAGCTTGTGGTCCATGAAGAGTTCTGAGTTATTTCATTTTCAATTTTCTTCTGTTGTTGAAAATATTTATTCTACCTTGTTTTAATGTGGAGTTCAAAGCAAACAGGAAAACATCCCAAAATTCAGAGTGACAGCAAGTTCTTATTTCACACAGGAGATCATTTTGTTCTGTGTCCTCCTGCTGGGCTGGATTACTGGGTGGCAATGAGATGTTGAGCCTTTAGCAAATACAGACATTCAACTCCTTGTCATTAATTTCCTTTTGAAAATCTATTTTTGAAATGTAGGGAAAGCATAATTTTTTACTGTTAGGCTTTAATTACATCTGATGAAGAAAAAAATGGAAGACAAAATCTGAATAAATGTATGTAAAAAGGTACGCATTAGGCAGAGAAGAAATATCATAAACCTTTACCTCACCTAATCCAAGCAGAAATCCAGGCATTGCCTTTCATGTTAAAGTAGATACATTGCTCAGGAATCATTGTCGGAATGCCTTATTGACACTCAGACACAAAACGTAGTCAGGGTTCACCAGATTAAATGCATGCTTTTTCAGTGGAAATCTCTAATCAGGGCTAGTTATTCAAGTTCCCTTAATAGTCTCTTTTTGTTCCCTTTATAACATCTCTTTTGTAGTAGAGAGAAAGAGGAACCTCTCAGGATTAATCTCATACTAATGCAGGTTTCTAAAATGGGTGAGATAAATCCAGCCCTCTAAGTGTTTTTTGACTCTAAAGCAATCCTGCTTAGGCTACCTGAGTTTCAGATATCTACACTGTAGACAACTAAAGTTAAATGACTCGTATCCTACATAAAGTGTTTAAGTGCAGAAGAAATAATTGGACGATTTAGTATGCTAAATTGAGCAAAAATCTCTGACTAAAGAATAGCTTTTGTTTGGCTGAAGTACATCTTTCTGAATCGCAGCCAATATTATTATGAAGAAAAGGAGAATTCACTACTTTCCCTTGTAGATGCTTTTTCTGACTAATCTCTCTCACTGCTGAAAAATGTGTCTTATTTCCAAACTGAACTTGTCTGGTTTTAGCCTGTATCTACTGATTTTCTTTATGCGTTTTTGCTTTTGTTTAAAAGTCCTTTAAGAGTTCAGGGCCCTTCCTAATGAATGTATGTGCACACACATTCAAGCCACCCTTAAATCTGCTATAATCTAGATAGATTGAGTATTTCCAGTGCCCCACCGTAAGGCATTTTCTCCATCCTGAAATGATTTTTAAGGTCCTTCCTGCATACTTTTCAATTTTTCAGCTTCCCCCCCTGCCCCCCAATATGGACACCAGATGTGTATGCAATATTCTAGTATCAATCATATCAATATAACATACGGAGGCAAAATCATCACCCTGCTTGTATTTGCTACTCAGTTTACACAGCAAAAGGTTAATATATTTTCAGAATTACATTAGGAACGTCTGCTCTGCTGCCTATCTCTAAAGATTCATTTTAGAACTGCTGCAGGAGTTTTGCTGTCGTACCTGGTTAGTTGAAATTGCCTCACCTGACTAAATAAGTCAGCTAATTTTGTGTATCATTATCAGTTCTTCAACAGGTTTTTACATCTGTCATTCACAACTGTCTTCTGCTACTATTTTAGGAATATTTCACATTTCATGTGGTCACACTTCAGCCAATCCTTGAGAACTGAGACTAAAGGTAGAAGCATACCCCGTGACTGGTTACTTTAAGGAACTGTCAGCCCATCTTAACCATATAAATTTATTGCTTTATCATCTTATTGCTTTTCTGACTGGGATTGATGTCCAGTAATTTGCCTAATTCAAACTTTTTGTATATTGGCTCAGGATTTGTACTTTTTTTTAGTCTTCTGGAATTTCACCAGTATTTCAACATTTATTCAAGAGCAGCATTAGTGATCCAGCTGACTCCTTGGGAAAATAAGGGCTCTTGGATTCAAGCTACCCAGCCTACTGATTTGAAAATATTTAACAGACTTTGCCTAAATTCCTCCTTGCTACTTGAAGGACTGGAAAAATCTTGATCATCTTCATGTGAAGTGATTAAATGAACCTGTTTTTATACAAGACAATATTTACTGAAACCTTATCCTTCTCTATGATTACTAACAGGTTTAATATCCTTATCTAATGTCAGTATTATATCACTTCTAGCATATTTTTATCTTTAATAAAACTTTAAAAATTATTGCTGTTTTTCATATAGACAGGAATTATTTTCCCATGCTTTTAGTTTTTAGTATTATTCATTTTGTTGATAATTTCTCATTTTTACTGCTAACTAAATCTGCCTTTTTTGCTTTCATGTTATACATTGCTTTTATATTCACAGTTTCCACAAAATGAGGTTGGGCTTACAGCCAAAGTTTGTTCTTTCTTGATTGTGAAATTGTGAGGGTTTAGCCATTTAATAAACTCTTCTAAAAGAACGTCCAAGTTTCATTCAAAGTTCTCTGCTTACATTTCAATTTCCAGGAATTTTGCTCATAAAATTCCTCACCTTTTAGAAATTATGCCTTTTTAAAGGAGGAACTATGCCATTTATTGAGAATTTTCTTTGTTTACACTCTTAGAAGAGTGCAGATCATGATTGCTTGTCTCTAGCCTGTCACCATCCTTTAGTCTAGAGAGACCATTTTTGGTCTAGAAGAACAGTTCACCTGTATTGAACACCAAAAGGCTGTATTTAAGACAACAAAGAACAAAATTGTCATAGGCAACATCTTTAGATGAATAACCATGTATTAATTTTTTAAGATTCTCATGGTTTTCAGCTGTTTGATCTGTAGTTCCAATAATCTTTTTCCAAGTTGGATCTTACACATAGCAAGATGAATTATTTTGTTGGGTTGTGTAAGATGCTTTAGAAACGATTAAAATTATTGAGAGTTTTGTCACTTGTATTTTAATAGACCCCATCCTGAATAGATATTGCACAAACCAAACAGTTTTGTTCATTTAATCGCTTAGATTTAGGCATATGGCATAATAACAATCTTTTATGCCTGATAAAGTGATAAGCTCTCTGAAAAACAACTAGAGCTCCAGTGAACTTTGGAAAACAAGCCCCCTAAAGCTTGTAAGTTTTACTGCAATTTTCCAGGTGGGCTCATAAGGAAAAGGAAGGCCTTAAAATGATGGAAATAGCCAAAACACACTCAAGGGTAATTCAGAAATTTGAAAGCACAGCAGCCAATACAAATGTCATGCTATGGTGAAGACACAAGCCAGAACAACAGTCTTGCATTTCATTGGAATATTAAATTTTAACTTTCAGTGGGTGCATCTTGGAGGAGACATGACAAACAGGGCAAGTGCAGAGACAGAGGTAGACAGAAGTGGAGATACAGAGGTAGCAAGAGTGCTAAAGAGGAAGGAAAGTATATGGTTATTCAAAATTCAGGTCAAATTGTGGATTTGCTATCAGTTATGGAAGAAAACAATTTTGTTAATAGAAGGCACTTGGTTTATATAATGAAGTTATGACTTCTCCTTCCTCCCCTCCATCTGAGAGGGAAGATAGTGGGTATAAGAAATTGCAAAGTGTTTTTTACAGCAAGATTTTCAGAGATCCTTCTGGAGCTGCCAGATGACTTGTTGGGCCTGTGTCATGTTTCTACCTCTTCCTGAGTGTGAATTCCTGTGGATAACCAGAATCCAACCAGTAATTAAATCCCAAACCTCAAGAGAAGGCGTCCCACATAGGAACTGAAGTATAGGTGTGCCCCGCTCTTCTGTGAGTGCAATATCCACTGATAGTCCAGAAAACAAACTGAAGAGTATGCAGTCTTCTTTCTGCTGAACTGCTTGTGCAATCCTTACTCTCATAACATCTGACTGCTACCCTGTCATGAATGTTAGGTACTTACACCTCACTAAAGATCCCAAAGTTATGGGGAAAGACCTGAGGTGTGGAGGGGTGAGTCAGTTTTTTCAGGTCTATGTAAGAAATCTGCTTTTGAACAGAATTTGAGTCTCCTGAGTCCTGATTTCTTATGTACAAATGGTAGCCCACAGGGCCAGTTTTAGCAAATATGGAAAGCTGCCCTGCTCTGCTTCAATTTTGTGACTAAATATGCACAATTAAATCCAATGCTTCCTGGCTTTGTCAGGCCCCATATGCAGATCATCCTAGGAGGTTTCTGAAGGACCACACCTACTGTAGGGACTTGGTAGTTCTGCAAACCACCTTGCTCCCTGCTCAGGAGAGGAACAAAATGCAAAGATGGTGGTTTAGATTAGTTTAATGGTACCAGAGCATGAGACCCACTAAGCACAGGGTCTGACACCATCCCCATGTTCATATATGTATACATCTCTTAAGGGAGACCCTTACAGAGCAAGAAGATAGAAGAATGAAAAATTCTAAAAAATTGCAAAACATCCAGCAGAGGAGGATCAGTTTCTAAAAGAAAATATTTAAAAACAGTTTCTCCCTGAAACGGTTTTCATGTACTCTGTTTTATTATGAGATCTGGACGAAACCGACCAGGAAGAGAAAATAAACTGCAAAATATGTTGTAGAGCTTGGGAGGGAGGGGCACAAAAAGTCACTGCACTTTGATGTGTTTTTTATGGTTCCCTCTAAGAGATTTTTGTGTGTAAATAATGTAGCTGAGATCACCCAGAGTAAAGTAAACCTTTTCCATCAGATACTCTGATTTCCTTCAAGAGCTGTTTGTGTATGCATGTGTGTGTGTTCCCATATAGCTGAGAAGAGTCAGTGAATTCAAACACATTGAAACAGTACTTGAGAATTATTTCTGAGCCCCCCAGAGTGTTTGGTGCTTTGTAAAACAGAGGAAATCCTAACTGCTGTTTCTAGAGAACTTTGCCGTATTGTCTAAATTACAGAAATGGAGAAGCCCAGCTGCTTTAGGGCCTGGAGTGAAGAGGTACAACTTTGTTATCATCATAGGGTTACTCCCCATCTAAGTCAGATGGGGATCAGATGCAAAGATGTCATGTTTAAAAGTGATGGGTTTTACATTTGCTCAGTGTCTTACGCTAACTCTGTCAACTATAATGAAAGAGAAAAAACACAAATATGATATTCAGAAGAGATGCTACTGGTGTTCCACTGATCTGATTGGGCAGGTTGGGCTCAGCACACAGCCTCAGTTATACCAAGTACAGCAAAACTGAGAAGGTATTTGGTATCCCTCAACGAGTGGCAAGGAAAGATTGCTTCTTTGTGACCACTTCAGTCTACAAGCCGCACTCTAATGATCCACCACAAACTTTTAGGAGCATTGACAGTTCTACATAGCTCTTGACATCTGTGGAATATTTGACACCACTAAGGGTTTGGCAATAAGTAATCAAGTGGTAATTCTTAGGGAATTGTTATGTTCCCCCAGCCCAACCTATCTTTATTCTGGGAGTAAACTGTCATATCCATTAATATCAGTCAGAAACGTTGAGGGTAGACCTACAATTTGTATTTCATAGCTGACTTTCCTGATCTTCCAAAGTCATGCTGTCTGTGCTTGTTTGCAACAGGGCTAAGCGCTTGCTTGGATTAGTGTTGATTAGGTCTGTTGATCTGAGGTTAGACCACAATTCTTTCACAAATGGAAATATTTTTTGGTCATCTTTCCCCACCCACAAAGGGCACTTGTTTGAAGAAGGATTTTCTGGGTGGGTAGAGAACCTGTCATTCACCACTCTCCAACAGAACTGTCCCTGTTTGCCATCACCTCCCCCTTCATTCAAGTCAGTGCTGTCAGTTACAAGAGTTATTTCCTGAGCACTACTTTTATCCAATAAAGGAAAACAAATAAACAAATTGGAAGCATGTTAAGCAATCTCTCTCTGTTCCCTTCAGTAAAGCACAATGGAACAATTGTGTAAATAAAACTGTCATTTTTATAGACCTCAAGCCAACATAGCTCTCAAGTGCATCAGATTCTGTGGGATGTGGTTCCACATCCTCGTGGCTGCAGCCTTTCCTATTGCATGACCAACACAATGTTCAGTTCCTTGACCAGAGAAGGAGACAGTGCCCAACAACATCAGCGCCTGCTCTGGGAGCCAGACACCACAAGTTTCTACTCTATGTCAGTTGTGCTGGCTGCTGCTTGTATTTCCATGACTTCAGAGCCCCATTCTTGAGCAAGGTGTTATGCTATAGAGTAGAACAGCATTTTCCCATTTTCCAATTAAATATAGGATTCACACACTCATTTAGAGTGGGAAGGGAACTTCCTCATGCAGCAATGAGGCAAAACATAACCACTGAGTATCACGACTCAATATGTCATGATTTTGACCAAGACTCAGAATCTTTCTAAAGTGGTTGTTACAGGGCAGTTTCCATGGTGAATCACATATAGGACTGAAAAGTTTGAACTTGGTGCATCAGGAGCATCAGCAAACATTCATATGGAACAAGTAATGGATGAACTGTCATCTTCTCTAATGACTGACTAGTTTAACACCAGTGTCTTTGATACGGACTATTTTTGGTTGCACATGGCAGACACTTTTGAAAATGTTTTTTCTCTCAGACTCAAACAGTATCCTTTGAATAAGTTTTAAAAGTACAAACTATACTGACTTTATTATGGAAACACTTGTAGTCTGCAGCTGGATGCTTGTGGGGAAAAAAATGTAACTGCTGTGGCACGTGCTAGGTGGACTGGGAGCTGTGAGATATATTATCCAATCAAATATTTGCATCTGGTCAACTGATATCTAACAGTGCTGAGCTAATAAACAAGGTATTATCTTTATACTTGTCATTCACTACTATTAACAATAATGAGTGAATGAATTGCTCCTGATTAGCCGATTTGTGCTCAGCAATGAAGGTAAAAATCAGAACATAAATGGTTATCATGTCATTTCATGCTTAGTTTTGTATTATCATTTGGCAAAATGCTATGTACCAATTTAAAACAGCTGGTCCAAGTGAGCTAAACTAGTTTAATATCCGGGATATATCACCAAGGGGATTACTTATTAAATTATAGGAAGTTATCTTAGATTTCAATAGTAGCTTTTTATTCAAAATTGTTTTCCCTTACAAGAAATTGTACTTTTTGAACTCAGAGTTTGTATCTTTCATTTTAATATTGTTGTAGTTTATTAGAATCATAAATATTAAGATATAAAAGTTTATTATCCCAAAATTTCAACAGAGACTCATTGGGAACTATTATTCCCAAATGCTTTTTTGATGACAGTAAAATGTACTGTAAGCTAACTGAAAACTTTTATGTAACAGTTCAGCTACAGTGCTGTTTCTCTGTCACATGAAAAAGTCCACACCATTTCATTAGAAGCAAACTGCATCATTCCATCTTCACGTAAGGTAAGATTTGCTGCCATTTTTAAAATAGTAAGCCCAGATTCTCACTTCCTACTAGGTTATCACTATCGATTTTGATGTAATTACTCCTGATTTGCACTGGTTTGAGTGAGATCAGTAATAAATTCCTATCTTCTTGAATCACAAGGAGAAAATATGGTTTCTGGCTTCCTCGCAAAATTTGCATAACTTTTTTGCTGAATATGTCTTCAGACAGATAGGAAAGTAATGAAAAATTCAGGCCTAGATGAGTAGACTGACAAACTAGAAGGAATGGTTTTGTCTAAAGCTGAGTAATCTCTTGTGGGCCTCATCATTCCTGCAGCCAATCCCACACTTTGGTGTTCACTCTTGGAGAGCAGCTGTGCTGTACTCATTTACTTTGTGCTGTGTAGATAGCAGAACAATTTCTCAGTGAATCAGAGTGAAAAATATTCAATACATCTGGCTTAAGTCTTGCCTGTCTGCTCTGTGACTTGTTAGTCTCCCTGCACAGGATTCATCTGACTGGCTGGAGATGTCTATAACATAAGAGGTTTTTTTTTTCTCAGGAATTCACCCTAAACTCCCCTTCCACCAATGAGAAAAACAGGCATTTCTGGGATATGAGTCAGCTCACAGTCATTTAATATAGGCCAGAGGAATTGTGTTCCAAAATTGCTGACTTATTTTCACGGGTGATGCAGGCAATCTATGGTGACTTGCTCACAGTTATCTGAAATGACCTTAAAACTGTGTAGCTGTATCTCACTGCAAGATCATACTCTACTCACTGGGTGAGAAAACTGCAAACTACTTCCTTTCTCAGCTTTCAGGATTGGATCTTGAGACTGAAAGTGATTTAGCAGTTTAGTGGAGAATTTAATCAAATATGATAGGCTTGTCCAAGTTAATTTCTTCCCAGAAGGTAGGACAGCATCTCTATACGGTGCTGCTCTACCTGTGCAGAGGCATGGACTGTTCAGCAATAAAAAAATGACTCATGACACTGGGGGACACTGCTCCGTTGGCTCCCACTGGGAATATTGATTCATCAGCAGTCCTATTGCTAAATTCAAATCTATAGCATTTGGTGGTTGCAGATGCTGTATTCCAGAGAGGAAATGACATGGCTACCCTATAGACAGTAATGCTGGACTGTGCTCTCCTCTGCACTGAATTTATGGGCAATATTAAGATGCCCAGTTCTGGAGACAGTTCCAGTACTTAACACTAAAGAAATACAGTGATTCATAGTGCATGTTTTGTCACACGGTGTGATGAGTGATGCAGCTGGACATGAAGTTATAATTTCTTCTCCATCTTCCTTTAACCTCCTTGGTGACGAGATGCTAAAAACTAGACATGTCTCCATACTCTTTTGCAAGTGAAATTTCTCTTCCTTTGAGTAGGCATAGCAAAACTGTCTGGCCTTTCCTACTCTGCTTTGAGTACAAAACGTTTCCACTGAGCACTGGTTTATGTATGCTGAAACTATGATTTTGATATCTTTCTGGTGAGGGCAGACTGAAAGTTTGACTTGTCTTTTCAGCCAAGTACCACAGAAATAACTGATATTAATAAGGACAAGAAGTTGGGAGTGATTGTGCTTTTTATCTGTGAAGCTTCACAGAGCAGGGCAAGTGGAACAACTCCTTTGCTTATATTTTTAAAAGGTCAGATTCCAGGCCTGTTATTCATGGTTTATACTACCGAATAGAATCTTCTTCTGTATGAAATCTGAGTGATATTCACATATAACATTGCATGCTAGCTGGGGCCCAAACCCCCTTCTGTCCATAGCCTCTTGCACTTGAAATGATTTGTGTTTTATGCTTGGGCTGTCTGGAACGATCCAACTAAGATTGGGATTTGTTATCATGCAAAGACAACACCTAACTATACAAGAATTTAAAGGCTGGACATCTTATAATACCCACCTTAAAGTCCCCAAAGTGGCTTTGAACAGGCAAATTCTGTAGTTGTTCACCAGGAAATCATCAGTGAGCAGTCCACTGCACTGCAGAAAGAAGAATTATGGAAAGTATTACCTTAGGTATTGTCGCGGTGACCCGTGCTCTCCGTCCAAATCCCCAGCTAGCTCTGCACGGGTGACGCGAGAGGATGTGGCAGCCCCAGCACCTCCGAGTCAGCAGCTGGGTAGCGGCTCACAGGCAGAGTGAGCCCTGTCCCTTATACTGGGCNGGTAAGGGAGATCAGGGGAGGAGTTTGGGCTTAGGACCCACCACCCGAGGGGAAAGGGGGGGCGCTAAACCATCTCAAAAGTAAGGGAAATAACAAAATACACTCTACAACAAGGTATGTGCAGTAACACTTAAGAAGCAACAGTTCTTTATGCCTAGAGAAGAACGATCTAAATGCACTAATTCTGGTGCCAGTCTTCTACAGGTCTGTCATGAAAACATATCCTCTGTGTGAAAACCCACCCAAAATTCGGTGGGTTTTTAACAAAAAAGAAACTTCAGACTGTTCTTACTTGCTTTGGTAATATGTTTTAAGCATGAATTCCTTTCTTTTATCCTCATAGTAATCCTCATAAAATATTTCTATTTCTGCCTGTACCTATCTTCCGATTCTTCAACCTGTGATTCATTGTCTGGGTGATCTGCTGGGAATATTGAGTCAGGTTTTTCTTCTTTAAGCCAGGATGACTTGCATTGCTACTGGATGTACTACTAGCACATATGGCAAAAACACCTGCTCCGAATTCTGAAGTTCCCTGAAACATCTCTGGCTTACACTTTGAACTGCTTTTCAACTAATCCCTTCCTTTAAAGAGGTAGGGAAGAAGATGACAGTGGTTCTTTGATGTTTTTAAACAGTACCACTGCTAGTTTTTTTCTGGCACTTACAGCAGCAGGGTTTTTTGTAGTGGATCCATAGATTTGAAATACTTTGAGCATGGCTTTGTAGTAAATTTGAGCTCTGAATGTGCATTTCCATCACCAAACTATTAAATGTAATTTATCTTTATTGTTATATTTTTCTTTTTTTCATGGTTTTCACAATGTTTTAATTATAAGCCTGATGTATATTGTTACTACAATATGAGTAAAGATGAGGATATTAGAAGAAACAGCAGAACAGAACATACAATAAATGTGAAGCAATGTGGAAAATTATCAGAATATGTTTTTCATTAAATAAATGGCAATTATACTTTTATGCATGAACATGTATAAATGGCATTAAGGACTTCAAAAGATGATACTTCTGACAGCCAGAACTGCAAACTCTAGCTGAAACATGGGAGACAAGCTTTGTTTTAGTCCTCACTCTTTCATCATAAGAACTAATAGAAAATTTCCATAATCTGAACATAGCTGGCATCTTCAATGGCACTCAAAGCAGAGGGGAATATATCTTGCTCCCCACATAGATTCATTGTCTTTCTGCTAATGACAACAGATATGATCTGAAGATACAGCTGAGGCTTGATATATCACATATCAGATTTGCATTGCTATTTTTCAGACAACTTTGAAAGGTAGGAGTTTCCAACTAAACCCAAGAAAGTAAATCACCAAGATTTTGGACTAGCTATTTGTTTCAGAATAGTCCAAGTGTTCAGAACTGTATGTAAGTGACAGCAAAGATTTGAGTATAATTTTTCATTCCTCTCTCTTTTTGAAGAGCTATTAAAATTGCAAAAAGCATCCAGTTTTTCTTATGCATTGTATTTGGAAATTTACATAGAGTCTAACACCGCAGATATTGTGGACTGAAAAAACCCCAATGCTGCATAATCTAATAAGCAGAAGAAAATCATCCACCCAGGTATGCCCTGAATATTGGAGTGTAGATGGATTTCACAGGGAATCATATGTAAGAAACATCACAGAAAAAAAGATTGGTATAGAATCTGACAGTTTTCCTCAAGTAAGAAATTACCAAAGTTTTGGAAAGAGGGTTTGACCAAATTATCATGGAAACAGATGATGAATAATATCTTCATATAAAAAGTGAAAGTTACACCTTTATATACCTTCTGCAAACAGGAATGCAGTGGAACAGGCACATTAGCTGCAGTCTGTGGGGCAAATGTCATTTTGACCACTGTCAGATTGTGAGGCAGGGCAAAAAGCAGGAGCTCTTGCTGTATAAATAACCAGCTGAGATCTGAAACAGATTCACAGCCATTGAAGAGCAGCCACAGATGGAATCACATCTCACATGCTTACCAGTGTAAGAAAGGGGAGCCTGGTAATTTTATGCAGGCTTTCCCATCCTCCCCACTACTTGGCTTGCGAGATGTAATGAACTCTTTTTTCTTGTAAAGTATGCAATTGCCTCCTTTGCAAAGGACATGAAATAAAGCATTGCTATGTTATTTGAACTTAAAGCAGTAAAAAGATAGCAAACTTCACAATAACTAAGGTTGGGCATTCTGGCCTTGATTCAACAGTGCACTTAAATATGTGCTCAAGATCATCCCCATTAAGCAGAGCACTTAAGCACATTCTTAATTTTTAACATATGTATAAGTGCTTTTCTGAGTAATGATAGATTTAAGCACATGCTTGTGTGTCATACTGGATTGGGGCTAAAATCAGCACATATTAGTTCTTTCCAACAAATCAAAGCATCTGTTTCAAAAATAACAGTGGGTACTTCATAGCAAACAGCTGTCTTCATCTACAAAGTGTTTCAACCCAAGGCATGACTTGGTGTGCATAATAAGAGAAATACTTTTTAAGATGGACTCAAGTTTTCAGAAAAGGCATTGGTCCTTTCTAAAGATGAAAGACAAAAAAAAGAAGGGTTACATCTTTTGTGTCTGTATATAATTTTTTTTGTAATAAGAATAAGAATATATGGATCTAAGTGAAGGCTTAGGGAAAAAAAGAAAAATATCACTGTTTGGATTTCATGTTGCTTCAGTGCTGTATTTAGAACAGCTAGAATTTCAGTTTGTTAAAACATTTCCAAAACTATGGCTATTTTCATTTTTCCATGGGCAAAGGTTTACATATTTTTAGTGTCAATTCACTTTAATAAATAGGCACCCTTTAAAAAGCTGTACAATAGAGAGAATAATTGTTGTAATGCAAATCATCTAGGGATTAAGGACTAATAATATAACACCAGTCATCCCAAAGTATTCCCAAACACTGGAATGACTTTATGAAAAGGTATCAGTCCTGAATCACTCACTCTTTCCCTTTTGGGGTAAACCACAGTAATGATTTATCAAGGTATAGCATTACATTTAAGAACAGAAGGAGAAGGATATTATCTTTGACTACAACAAAAAGAGAGAATTTTACGTACTGTAGACAGAATAATTACCCAAATTGGAATTGGCCAGGGCAGAGGAAAAAAAATGGAGGAGGTGAACAGAAGGTCAAAATGAAGAGATGGGTGACTTCTAGAGAGCCATTTGTCACCTAAAGGGGAGAGGAGAAGGGGAGAAAGAAGCAGAGAAGAATTATGATTCTCTGTGGAAATCAAAGCAAAAGTATGCATTCCTGCCTTCAACATTGTTGTTTGGTAATACAAGGTTGTGGGGAGCTTGACAGAGAGCCAGAAATAAGTTTCTTTTACCCAGAGAGACAAGACAGATATAACTGGGAAAGAGGCTTGGGAGCCCTGTAACATGCTGAACTTGAGCCAAATATTATTGGAAAGGACCTGGGAGAAAAGAGAAACTCCAGGCACAGCACTGGCTTTCTTTGTTGGAAAGATCAGATCTTTTTCTATGTGATTTGAGATGTTTTTATATATATGAGAGTGCATGGGGGGGGACACATTATTTTGCTTTTACAGGAGCAGCACTTTACCAGAAGTGAGCTCATCTGAGCCTTTGGCCATCTCCAGACTTCGGGGTCAGCATACATTTCTCTGTAAGCAGTTCAGGACATGTATATTTTTGGCATCAAAGCCCACAGTGGCATCATGATGTTGATTGAAGACTACTGCTGCTACTGAACTATCCACGATCATGTATGTTTTGAAATCTCTTGCATCCACCTAACAGAGCACTGCAGAGCAAAGACCATTCTGTTGAATTATAAAAGTCACAACTGTACTGTCAGAAGATTAAACAGAAGGTTCTCTTTGGGCAGAAAGACCTGAGTTTGTGTCTACTAAGGTAGACTGAGCAATTAAAAGGTATATAAAAATTATTCTGTGGATTCATTGTTATTGAACAAAACAAAAAGGTAGAGATGGAAGATCTAAATGTTATGCACACTGCATAGGCAGCATGGCTATGAAAATCATATTTGAGTTCCTATTTACTGAGGATGAATAATTTATCCCTCTAAGTAGAACAGGAATTTGGAAATCTAAGTTTTGGAAATTCTTTCATTCCAAAATATGCTTTCATTTTAATCCATTTGAAAGCAGCCATAACAAAAATGGTTTGAGCCAGTGAAATGTTGTGTTTTGATAACAGAGAGATATTTTGCTTCAACCTTTTTTATTACATCAGATAACATTCATTTAAAAATGAAAAATCATTTAAAATGAAACATTATTTTCTGCTTGTTATCCAAATTCTTCTTAAACATTTTTTCCCTCTAAATACAAATGAACCAGCTAGATATGGCCAAATACGAATTAAGAGTTTAGTGAAACTTCACATACTGACACAAAAATGGGACTTTGGTATGAGAATAAAAGAACATCCCTTCTACTTAGCATGAGGAAACATTGACAGAGGGAAAGTAAAGCCTCCTAGGACTGTGAGATATCTGTACAAGCCTGTGGGCAGATTACTGAAAAAAGCTTGAACTTAAATTCTCTACCATTAGAATTATCTTACTTCCTTACCTAAGAAGGACCTTTAAAAGAAAAAGAAATCCACAAGTTTTTCTTGACAGTTTTAGTCTGAAGCATATTTAATATACAAACATATAATAGATACTCTAGTTATTGTCACCTACTTCTAATTTTCATCACAGGACTATGCATCTCTGGCTTCTGTGGCTTCTTTGCTCCCTTACTTCTGATCTCTGTCATTTTGCATGCTACTAATCCCATGTGAACTTTTTGACTTCTAGTATGGCATTGTGTGTACTTATAATTTGAGTGATTATTCTTTCAGCTATTAGGCTTCATTGATATGTTTCTGAATAGAGGGCTACACTTACACCTACCAGATTTGTTGAGGTTTCCCCTAATATCCACCATAGCTTCATAAATAGCTATATATATCTATCTTAAAATGAAAAAAGCGTATCTTGCGCTAAAGAAACAAAGAGGCCACTGGGTTGGACAAGCAAGTTATAAAAATGTTTTATATTATTTCAGTGAAGATATCTCCTTAATCCTGTTATCTTCAAACTAAAGCCATATTTTTAAAGTTACAACTACTCTGACTAAACCATTTTGCAAGTGTTCTATAGACACATGTATTGAGAAGCTTGATGTGTTCAATCTGCATAATTGTGCATCATGGTATGATGTATCCCAGGAACTTGTGTGAGATTCATTCCCTACCTGTCTCTGGAATTCTTTCTTCCTGAGAAAAAGAATGTAAATAAGTCAGCCTCCATGGAATAATTTTTCTTCAGACACTGAAAGGTCTCTTGCCAAGTGGTTTCTCTGCCATCCCTGTTGTTTGTAGGAGATCCTATAAAAAAGAACACTTTGCTCATGGTGATCAAATGTCCAGGGACAAACTTTCCTTATCAGAATGACAGCTAAGAGCATACATCCCATACAGTCATTCATATTTAGTTACTATCCTAACTTTTGACAGGTTTATTCACTACATATTTTTAAAAAAATGCATCAGCTAGAACTTAATTTTTGTTGTGTTAACATTAACCTCAAGGTTTAGAATCATGCCTGCATTACACATACAGCAATGATGTGGTGACAGGGAGAAAACCAGACACGTTGAATTTGTACCAAGACTTGTACAGCCAAGCTTTGCAGTTCCCTGAAGCTGCATTAACTCTAACACAAACTCACTGGACTGCAGTTACATCTTTTCTAGTTATGCCTGTACTGCTATCTTAATAGTGCTAGGATTTGGTCTCTGGATTTGAAGCCAACTTACACAGCCTTGCTAGTCCATGCTGTACAATTATCTTATCATAGAAAATAGTGTGGCAATGCTAAAACTGACCAGTGTCAACAGTTAGAGTCCCAAAATGTGCTGGGGACTTTTTTTATTTTTTGAGTATGGTATATAGATTGGCAATATATGTGTTGAAGTTTGCAGTAGCAACCAAGAAAATCTAGTTCTTGCACCTTGGTCTGTGCCCTACCAGTGGTTGATTTATGACTACAGTCATAATCTCAGAGTCCGCCTGAGCTCTTGCTCTTCAATCTGTGCTGGCCCACGAGAACAATTGCAGCCTGCCTGTTAGCATTCCCAGGTCATCCAGGCATCTTTCTGCCTCATGAATTTAGTGATATAGTAGTGAAACTTCTACTGTTTTAGCAGAGTTCTGTCTGTAATGTTAGTTGCTGTGTATTTGTGACAATTAATAGTCTCTGTATTAACACAAAATTGACATGGAAATCAAACAAGTGAGGAAAGAGACAGGGCTAATAAGGGAAAAGAGGAAAACAGTACTGTAAGAAATATGCCATGTTTTAGATAAAATTTCTTGTAGAACAATTTTCAGACAATCAATATTAAGAAGATGCTGTTTGCCTAAATGCTGCTTCATGGCAATGTTAATCATGAAAATAATAAATGTCTTCAGTGGGTTGTTTGTTCTGCAGAAACTTTCTCATGAATGACAGACATAAATTGGGTTTGGGTGAGAATAAAAGGCAGTGTTGGAGGGAGCAGTTGTTGATAGAAGAAAGCAGAAACTCACCTCTTTTTAAGCCAGCGGTGGAGAGGTTGCAGAAATTTACAGCAAGAAAGACTTCAATGTAGTCCTGATAGAGTACTAAGGAGGAAAAAAAGCAGATATCCTGCCTTACTTATACCTACTCATCTCTTTGCATAGGTCTTTTTACATAATGGTGGTTTCTTCACAAATCAGCAAAGACTGCACACACAACACTTGTAATCTGTTGCTCCTTTGAGTTAAGTGGAAGAATTTCTCAGAAGCTGGTGCACAGAGTTACATTAGCTGGACTTCTGATATACTTTAGGAACATTGCCAACCTCGTCACAGGCACAGCACAGGAGTAGGTCCTACATGTGTTCCTGTGATACTTTAGCCCATGAGTTCTTAAGCTTGGCTTCTAAAACTAAGAAGAAAAAATCACACGTAAAATGTCCCACAACTTTTTTATGGGCAAAATGAGAGTTGACAAGTTTCTTTCTTCTTTCTCAACAGCAGTGAGCACCATCATTCAACGAGTTCCTAGTGCACATTTTTCAGTGATGAGTCCTTACTTTCTTGGTTTTCTTTGTGCTCTGGATCCTGCCTGTTTTGCTCCATATGAGAGGTCAAACTTCATTGATTAACCCATGGACTTCCAGTCAGTCATAACCAAGGCACTAGGCTTTTAGGAGGGCACATTTTAAGCAAGAACTAGGTCACCTGTAAATAATAAGAGAAATTAGTGAACTCTTTCTTATGGGTTCAAGCAATCAACAGGAAGAGTCACTGGTATTTTTCTGAGGTGTACATCAGACTTTCAGAAGAGGTTAAAAACTTGTGACTTATTAAGACAAACCCTGAAAGAGGCTGGAAAGTGGAATGCCCAGATATTTCCCCAGTGAATTCTTCAGCAGATGTACAGATGGTATTTTGACACAGTCTGAACCATAAGACTTGGAAGCACACTTGGCACTGCTGTGTAAAAAATGAAATCTCCCCTTTTATGTTTGCCTAACATTTCACTGTGATATATGGATAATGAGTCTTATGAGTAAAAAATTTTTTTACAAATTATTACTACAACTCTGGATAAGATTTTTGTGCCTACACTTCTTTGGCATTGACATTGATATCAAAGCAGAGGGAAGAAAACTAATGAAAAATTATATGAATTGTATGAGATAAAGATATATAAAGACATTTTTAAGAAGAAATTAAAGGTCAGATTATGATCTAAAAGCTTGGGGTTTAATCACTCAATTAATAATCCAGGTAATCGTTTTGGTTATTTACCCCGTAAGCTGTCATTCATTGCAGACAGGACTTATTCTTAAGATATTTAAAATTAGTCATCTATGCCTAAATCAGACATACAGTTCATCTGATAAGTCTTGGATACCTATATTATGTTCTTAGTACTATACTATTTTACTCTTAATAGAATTAGAAGTGTAAATATAGGTACAATTTTTAGTTTCATTGATTTTGCACTTTCATTGATTGAAGCTTCTCAAAGTGTTCACAAACATAAGATCAAGAAATTTTAGAGCATTAATCCTATGCTAACAAATTAATTAGGTACTTGTGAGTGAGAAGTGGCAACTGAAATTCTTTACCTCTGTGCCTGTATTGTGACATCTGGATTGTTATAATTTCTCTGAAGTTTCATTAATTTAGAAAATCCAAATAATTTTTTAAAGGGAAAAAAAAAGCGTAACAAAGTTGTAGGAAAAAATCTTCCCACTTTGAAAAAATCAGATATTAAACCAAAATGAAATAAATTACAGAAATAACTTTGCATTTTTCTGATGGGTAACAACAGCAACTTGTTGCAGAAGTCAGTATCTTGAGGTTCTATGCATTAATTCCTACAAATGCAGGCTCTGAGATGTCTAAGATAGCTAAGTAAACAGCTGAGTGAGAATAGAAGAGAAACCAAAGGCACACAAATCTGTTTGCTTCAGGAAGAATGGTTTTTTTTCCTGGATGGCTCAATCCAAGTGGAAATATTTGAACTAAGTCATGCTAGCAATGATCATAGCTCTAGCGTCTTTTCTGCAATTTATTATAAATTCTTTTTGGGAAAGGAAAAGTTTTGTGTATTTTTAAAAGTCAAAACATGGCTTTAAATATTCATATTTTCTGAAAGAAAGCATATTGCTTTTCTATTGAGTCATGCTATGGGAATAGAACCCAGACCTTGCTGCTGGGATTCCTACAAGAACTTTCAGTTGCCTGTGCATATTGTATAATCTGAGAATCAAGGGACTCAGCTGCAGTTAATTTTCATTTGCTGTTTGTATATAAATGCTTTTAGTACTTAAACTAAATTCAGATCAATTAAACTAATGTTGTTTGACATAATATTCCTTGTTCCAAAATCAATATCCCTTCATTTGACAGACTTATTCTTGAATTCAGGATGTTTATTATTCTTAAAGCTTACCTATAGACCTGGTTTTTGTCTTTGATGATGTAAAACAGTTCTTCCTTATGTACAATGAGCCAGAGTATAATGGGGTTCAAATTTCTCTGGTAAATACCTTTAATTGTAAGATCATGTCTGTTAACCTCTTGCCGTAGTGCTAACTTCGTATCCTTTCCTTTTGTCTTTGCTATTATTTCTTTGAGACCATATTCTCCCAAGGAAGATATTTTTTCAATAGTACTCTGCTACTGAAGACATCTTTTGTCTGAGATTGTGGTATCTGGTGATTAATGGTTCTCCACCTGATTTCAGAGGATGAAGTCTTCCAATTTCATTTCAATCAACAGATTCCATAAAAGTCCATAGTCAAAAAATCTTTCTCCAGACTGAGTTTGATATCATTTGTGTCACTGCCCAGAGATGAAGGAGGAAGGACGAGGAACTACAGGGAAGGACCAACTCTCAGTGTGTATGGTCTAACAGTGAGGAGGGTGCAAAGTGCAAGTTCCCTGAGTTTCACAGTGATCCAGAACTGAAGTGAGTCACGGAGCCAAGGCAATACTTGCTCTCTACTGCTTGTTTCACAAACCCATTCACAGGTAGGAAAGCTCTTGTAGGGAAATTCTGTACCACCAGGGCTGGCACGTTCTTGTCCTCCCACAAATAAAGCATGAATCACAATTTACCCCTCAATTATATATTTCTGCAGATATATCAATAATAATGTCTGCAACAGCTTGCCTGAATGATGGCTAAGGGTTGAATGGAGTCCTTACGATTTGGTCCACCAGGAGTATTTTTCTTAAGCTTTAGCTCTGAGAAGACAGAGCAGGGCTCATGCCCTTCAGATCCTCTTTACCCTCCCACTGCAGTACTTATAAATCTTGTGATTTTGTTTTTTCTGGCCGTTGTCCAAAAACAGACCTGTCGAATGAAAGGCAGCTTTGGGATCATTTATCAATGTAACAGTGGGAATAGTGGGCTGAACAGTAGTTTTCTGCTGTTACCATGTGAAACCACCATGAGCAGTTACCTAATTGGAATAATATGGCACATGTTCCCATAATTGCTCTCCTTTGATAACTTTACTTAGGTCATGTTTTCTTGGTTAATTATCATTAGAAAAATATCTAATGAAGGTAACAAGAACTAAGGGTTGCAAAAAAATGTGTATAGGCTACAGTGTGACTTATTTTCAGACACAAATATTTTCTTTACATTAATGCTAATAGAAATGATATAACTTGGCATCAACTGCAAATGTAATCAACAGCTATGGTTCCCAGGTATTTATTATGACTGAAGGTCAGAGTGGAAAAGGGGTTATTAATGAAACTTAAGGCAAACTGTCTCAGTTATGCTGCTGGAGGGCAGAGTCCTGACCTCGTCCTCCTCTGCAGCTCCCCAGACCTCCAGACATAGATGAGAAGTTAAATTCTACTGCTTCAGGTAGAACCTCTCAGACAGTCAGCCCCTGAGAACAAAATGAACGAAATGAGTATTGTTCCATGCTTAGAAAAAGAATGAAGATAACATGTCTGCTGATAAATTCCATTCTGGGAGACGTGAGAGAACATTACTGCTCTGAGCAACACATTCAGAAAGAACCCCAGACTTTTCACCCTTCCACACTCTACTTTGTGAAGAACAGTTTAGGTTTTCTGACAAGGCATTTTCTCTATGAGTTTTTCTACTGTTTTTCTTGAGTAAAAATCTATAATTTAACCTCCAAGGTCTTTAAAAGTATATTTTAACCTGAAAGATACTCTGCTGAACTTATTAGTATGTATTAGGTATCTTTCACCTTAACTCAGGTGCCTAATAGTTAGAGGTCTAAGTCTGACCTGGAGACCTCAGATTCACTTTATAGTCAGAAGAAAAAATGGGCATTCCCAGACTGCAATCCATCTTATTGAGCTAAGTACACAAGACAGGTCAGATGAATTGTGGCCTGGATTTGCTTCCACTGAGTATAACAGGAAGCCAGGGTAACTAGTAAAGGTTTAGATGTTGAACTTTTGGATGTCTACATTAAGGTAGATGAATTGCACCCTGAAGTTATGCACACTAATAAATTAAACAGTAGAAAGGAACATGCCCTGCCATTTTGTTGCCACACAAACAAGTTTGGATGGCATCTGGCTGCTTGTGACCCAGGAGTGCTACTGCTGTTCAAAGCAGTCCTGGAGTGAGCTGAGGCCAGCGAGTGCTGTGAACAGTTTGGATGTGGCTGCTCAGTTCCTGAGAGCACAAGACTCCATACCATGGATGCAGGCCTTTCCATGCTGATTCGCTGCAGTGCCGGAGCACAGCTGTACAGTACGGACATAGGCTTAGCACCGACAGGAATCAACTCCTATCAGACCTATTTTACCAGCTCTGGAAGTCACGCTTTCCTACAGATTTCAGTGGAATCAGTCTCTAGAGAGGTAGAGGGATAGAAATCCCTTCCTCCGAAGTTTCCAAGGGCCTCCATAAGCCATAGCAATCTCTGTTCATAAAGTAGGCAACACTAATCATACTGATAGAAAATAACAGAGATGTGAGCAACTGTGTGACAACATCTAACTGAAACATTATGTTTTAAGGACATGATTCTGTTCCCACTGACTTCAAAGCTACAGGATGAGGCCTGAAATGTTTCTGAGGTTATTTTTTGCAGGAACGATAATGGCCAGAAGTGGAGTTATTTTTATTCTTTATGAGAAACAATAAATAAGAGACCATACTTACTTTTCACTGGAAATTTTGAAATAATCAGTTCACTTCAGGGGAAAAAAAAAAAAAAAAAAGCCCTCTGCAGTGAATTATTTTTTTCCACAATGGCCATGAACACTTTCAAAGAAGCTTGACTCAGGACAGCCAATGCAGGATAAAGCCAAGCTACTAAAACATCTTTCCTTTCCTTAGACATTTGGGGCCTGTACTTTCTTTGTATATTTTGTCACTGGGAAAAAAAACAGCTGTGTTCTTGAAATCCCTGTTTCTCTTTCTTGGTAGGTCAGTTCTCTTTCATGCATTGTGTTTGGCTCTGCTAGTATCCATGAGGGAACCTGTTTTTTGATTAATAACATTTTGCTTTTTTTTCCTTTAAACTTGCTTATTGGCAGGGTGGTTTTCATTAACCAAGCCGGTAACTAGAATCAATTACACTAAACAAACAAAGCAGAGTGTAAAACTGTGGAAAGATGAAGATAACAATAAGAACTGAAGACCATCACATACAAAAATTCTTCAGCAGAAATAACTAAAACGAACTTATGCCACCATCTGTAGCAATTGAGACACAGACCCAGACCGGCAGGGAACCTGAATTGTTTATTCAAAGGACCGAGCTGGTTTTATGCACTTCTTCAGGACACAGTATTTCCTTATATGGTATTTTTCACCAGGCGACCTATCACACATTGCCACCTCAGCAACGCTCCTTCTAAATGTCCTTCTGTGGGGTGACCACGCGCTGCCCACCCGTCCGGCAGCTTCCGGCAGGCTCCTCTCCTTAGGGCTCTGCCAGTGACACCTCCACCCCCCAAGGTCAGGCAGAGACAGACCTCTCTGTGCTGCCATGGTGTTCTTCAGGCTTGTCCCACAGCCTGTAACCCAATTCTATCTTCTCTCTCCCCACAACCATCCTTTTTCCTTTATAAATTATGTGAAAAAACAATGTACAATTCTGTGTTGCTACTCTAGTGGTAGAAGCCTAGAATAATTTAGGTGGGAAGGGACCTCCAGAGGCTTCTAGTACAACTTATTAATAAAGGCAGAGTCAGCTATGGGATCAGACCATATTTTATCCAGTCAGATCTTGACAGCTTCCAAGGACAGAGATTTCATTACCTCTCTTGACAGTCTGGTTCACTGCTTCACTGTGTCCATGAGGAAAAGGTTCTTCATTATATCTGGTGTGAGTTTGTCTTGTTTCAGTTTATCATTGCTCTTCCTCTCCTCACCACGTGCTACTTTGAAGGGCTTGGCTCTGTCATCTCTCCCAACCCCTGTTCACGGTCGGCCAGTCCCCTTAATTTGCTGCCATCTGCACACCTAATGAAACTGCTCTCCAACATCTCCTCCAGGTCACCAGGGAAAACATTAAGAAGGACAGGCCCTGTGACAAAACCAGCCTACAGACAGAGTATGACTCTTTAACCACTATCCTCTAGGTCGAGGCATTATATCAGATTTTAACTACCTAGTTATTCATCAGTACAGAGCATGGCATCCTAGCTGGAATGCTAAAAGCCCAGCTAAAATCCAGGGACATCCACAGCTTTCACCTCATCTACTTGCTCTACACAGAAGACAACCATGGTTGTTGGGAATGAATTATTTTCAGTAAACCTGTGCTGATTTTGCAAGTTATGTCTTGTCCTTTACATGTCCATGGATTCCAAGAAGACTTGCTTGATGATTTCCTAGGGACTAGAATGAGACTCAGCAGTTTGTTGTCCTTGGATCATCCTTTTGTGTGGAGGTGCCCCCCGGGCACACCCCCAGACCGCCGGGGAGATGGGCCCCAGCATGGTCTACGGGGTTTCCAGGCTTCCTAATGTAATCTTATCCCCTATTGGCCCTTGGTGTCTGCCTGCCCTGAAAACTGTGGTTGTCCCAGGATTCCTGGGGCTTCTGTCGTCTGTCTGTGCTGAACCCTGGCCTTGTGCAGCCAGGGGAAATAAAATTTGAAAACATCTATGAAAATATTGTCTCCTTGATTCTTCTACAGGCCAAATCTGTCTTCTGGGAATGTTGCTGAATCCGAGCAGCAACACTTTTGCACTTAGCTTTAAAAATATGCACAGTATTTACTTTCCTATAATCTCTGGGGTCCTTGCCTTATCTCCATGACATTTCAGAGATGATAGAGAGTGATCTTGCTTTGCCATTGGCTGTCACTCTCAGAACAGCTTATATGGTCCCAAGGGCTCACAGGGATTGAGTTCTCTTACCAGAGTCCCTGACTTGATCCTCATTCACTGCTTGTACCCCTTGTGCCTTCCTGAAACCACAGAATCCTAGGAAACTCTCCTGGTGAAGACTGAGATAAAGAAAGCATTGATCCATCTCAGCCATATCCATGGCTGCTGTCACTAAGCCACTTGCCCCATTTAGCATAGTGCCATATTTAGCTTTTAGGGCCATATTTGATTTTCATTCAGCCTTTTACTGTTAAAGGTTTAGCTCTAAGTGAGCTTTGGCTTACCTGACACCATCGCTGCACTCCTGGGCAGCTTTGAAAATTTTCCTTTGTGGTACATCCATCCTTGTTTCCATGTTGCCCATCCAGATGTCAGGCAGATTAATGTTTCCCATTAGAAGTGGGATTTGTGAATTTAAGTCTTGTTTTACTTAGAAATGATGGAATTTCACACAACAAGTTCTGATGGAAAAGTTTTGCCAAGAAATTTCATTACTGAAGCCACAGCTAGCATGGATATTTAATTATGGTGCTAATAGCTATGAAAATTACTTATTTATCCTAACATTTTTGATGGAGCTAAAACCACATCAGATATTTCAAGATAATTATGAGTAATTTTTACTACAAAGAACTCAGGAATGCTTTATATTTTTTTGATGGCTCATTTTTAAATATCAACAGTTTTGGTTGGAACAAATGGTAGGATTTTCTTTAGATTGATTGCTAAGGACCAGACTGCAGTCTGCTAAGGACTGTCACAGTGACTAGCTGAAATGAAAAGGTCTTGTTTCACTTAGGTCAACATGATTCCTCAAAAAGTAGCATAAAACTCAATATTAGTAAATTCTCAATACAGTTAAGAACAAAATTAGTATTTCCCTTTCTTTCACTAGATAGAAAAAAATTATAAAAGACATAATAAATAGGATGTGTCTCATAGAGCATTCTGGCTCAGCAGCATGATGATCCTTTTCTCCAAAAACCAACAGAAAAGCTCTGAATTTAATCAATATTTGAGTCTTGTCATATTTTTCAAGAGCTTTTTGAGAATGTGAAAACACTGTGTCCCAGTGAGTCCAAACTTGGGTTATTGAAGGTTTATATAAAAATTGGAAATTATTTAGAACAAACTGGTCAGAGTTCTAAACCCATGACCTTTCCCTGATTGCTAGAAACAGAAAATAATATGACATTTTGAGCTTCCTGAAATATGATACCTTTTTTTTTCCTTTTGCAAATGTAAGAGGAACTCTTACATCAGAAATATAGTTATAGCCTCTCTGCAATTTCAGAGTGGAATCACTGTGCTCATTATAACTGGGACATGTTTAATGCTTGTACTATAACCAAAGTAGGAAGAGACATAACAAAATTCATGAAAGCTCTAAAGTGCCATTTAAATGTTGCCTACCTCCCACCCAGTGTTTTCCATGTTCTAAGTTTACCGCATTATACAGTACAGTTGTCTTCTTACTTACACATATGCTTATAGGCACTCCTAAATGGGTTTAAGTCCTAAAACCCACTTAATTGATGCTTATACTAGTTGGAGTTTTTATAGTTCAAGTTTTTTTTTGTTTGTTTGTTTTTATCTGTTAGTCCTCTCTTTCCCTTCAGGACTAAACCTGGTTTTAGTCTGGGTGCTTTCTAGCACTTTCTTTGATGATGCCAAAGAACTTTACCAGAATATTAACCAGTAGGCAGTATGGATCCAACCATTATGCTCCTGAAGTAAAAGAAATGAGATAAGTGAACACAAACCATCCTATGCCATGCTCAAGGCAAAGCTTGAGTTTCTAGCAGGACTTCCTCACTAGTATGAACATTCTTTCCTTCCTTGTCCAAACAAATACTTACTTATTCTTTAAGAGATGGAAGCATCACCTCTCATAGTCATTTATAGCTAACAATAGGGAAATATTTTGGGAGACAAGAGACCTGAATCCAGAGGCTTTATAAAAATTGAAGTGTCAAAACAAGAAAAGAAGAATTCCCTCTCTGCATAGCATTTAACCTAGATGGTACAGTACTGAGGAAAAGTAAGTGTACATTCAGTCTGCCCAAGGAAAAGTAAGTGTGGACACCATTCCGTGACAACTAGGAGAAATCTAGGCCCCAATACTCCTAGAAGTTTTGTGAGGCAGAATTTGTTAAATTGTGAGAACTCAAGACAGATTTTGCATCTGTCCCTTCCAGATGACAGTCATTGCCTTCTCTCCCACTTCCTGGCCTAGGTGACCTCCTATCCAGCAGACTGGCTTTTGACTGCTGTTCTTATGTGTTTAACACTCTCATTTTGTCATTTACCAAAGTTCTTGTACTTCTTGTACTTGTTTGTTCTGCTCTCTAAAAAGGGTCATAAATAGTAGCAAGGAAGTATTCCCAATGAATAATTTTAGCACCCAGAGGGACGGTAAAATAAGAGGAATATCAGAACTGCAAAGTTAGACGTTCTCTAGTATAATACTAAGCTTTTGTGTTTAACTCAGTCTTTGTCAATCCCTCCTTTATATTTTGTTAATCATTCAAATAGGAAAAACTAAATTTGGAACAAGCTCATTTAAATTTCTAGACATTGAGAGATCTGCCTATCTCTTTTGTTACAGAATGTTTCATCTCACAGTTCTTTGGCCAAGCTAGAAGTGTCCACACTTTGGAAAACTCTCTCTGTAGTCTTTTTCTTCTGTCCCTAAAGGGACAGCTTGTGATAGTAACATTTTCTGGCTCACCTACTCTGATGCTGAAATTCTGTACAAACCAAATTTCTGGTCTGAAGTGACACAAAATGAAACATTCCAAAATAATTGTTCTTCACTAGTGTGTCAACAAAACCCACTCTGGGTTATAGTATATAGAAAACACACTTTAGCGCACTATGTCAGTCCACATCTGCTCAGGAAACCAATTAACAGCACACCAAAATGATGTCTTGTCCTGGGATTCTTTTCTGAAGAATATTCTTAGGTATTTTGTCTTCGGTGAGTTTTTAAAAATAGCTTCAAATTACTATCCTAAGCTACAGCTGCCATGTCAGTAGAAAGCTTTTTCTGTAAGGAACTGCATCCAAAGTGAACTCATCTGTATCTATTTAGAGAATATATATATACACACACATATATATATATACACATGCACATACATTTTTAAAGTTAGTAAGGGCCTTTCTTGGTTTTAATCCCTTCTAAATTTGCTTGTAAGTGTATTAACATTACACTCCTCATGTGCACTAGAAAAATATCTGCTTTTTTTTGCAGTGCTTAGCATTAACACCAAGGTGAAGGACTTACAAAAGAGTGACACCACCGTTTTAAATATGATGTCAAAATTGGTAATTGCATGAAATTTCCATGCACTAAAGGGACTCTGTCAGCTCAAATTAGGTCCCAGATTTTGTTTTGATAAAGAAAAGCCTGTAAAAGTCTTAAAAATGAAACATTATCATGATTATTTGTTCAGCATTCCATTGGGAGGGTTTTTTCCTTTTTTTCCTCCTTTTTTTTTAAACAAGCATTGACCTACTGTATTCATAATGCAAACATCACACTGCTGTGCTGATCACTGCTGGCCGATGAGAACCTAAATCTCTGAAATGAGTTTAAAGAAGTTGTAAAGCTTAACACAACAAGACTGGTTTTGCTCTCAGAGTTAAGAAAAAAGGGTAAATAAACAACATAAAAGATAAGGCAAGGATATTCTCACATATAAAAGATAAATGGAAATAGATTTATTGAAACCTGTTTGGAGAAAGGTGTATTTGTTATCTTGTTCTTGTAATGGCAAGTGATCTGTACTGAAGAATATTCAATCCAATAAAAAAATTGCAAACACTATGTTTGTGTTACAAAAACAATCTGCTTAAAAATAGTATTTTTTTCCCTAGACAGCTAATCTAAACAAAATTATCTTGGGTTATAATAGATTCCAAACTAAAAGTATGTCAACAAATTACATTTACAAAATGTAAATTTAACACATTCAAACAGGTTGTGAAATCTTCATATGTGGAGGTTTGTAGCAAATGCTTAATAAAAAGTGTTCTGTTTGATTCGTGAGGATTTTATGGAAATATGTTCTCTTTAGACTAAGGGGTTGAAAAAATGGTTTGGATCTTCTATAGATTTGCCTGAAAGCCTGAATGTTCTCAAAAAAATATTAGTCTTTGGTTCCTTTCTACTTGCATAGAAACTTGAATGAAGAAAACTGTGTAGATAAAGCATTAAACTTATGAACTTGGAAAAGTTTGGGGACTTTTAGCAACGTTGTAGTTATCAGAAATAGGCCTTTCATATTTTCTTAATCATTTTCATAGAACATTTTAAAATAATACTTTTTTAATGTCAATAATAGTAAATACAGTGGTTCTTTAGAGGTGTAAATAGGAATATGTATAGCTATCCATGAGACAGCAATATATAGGGCATTTCAAATGGTGGTAACTATCCATCCAGTAATTAGACAGTTCATGTCTCTGTTCTTGAACTGACTGTCATGATTTGGTTTTGGTCTCATCTCTGAGTTTGGTCTTCTGAATCACCTTAGATTTTATCATCTCTATGTTACTTATCTTAATTGTGAAATGGGTAGGATATTAAATTTGAACATATAATTCCTTATCTGCAGATAGAAATAAAGAGGTTTTACTACATAACACTTATTAGTATTAGTATTTTACATGGGCCCAGGACCCAGAAATCCTAGGATCATTTACTAAATGTAGCAGATTATTTCCTTTGTGACCGGAAAAGCTTTTTGTTTTATCCAACATATTGAGACAATATTCCCTTACTCTTTTCATCTTATTGATGTAGAATAATATAAACTCTTTTATGAAAGTATTTTTTCCTCATTGTATATTTATACATTGCTTAAAAACTACTCTAAATACATAAAGAAATGCTTCACATGAACTATATGAGGTGAGATTCATAAAGATTCTTTCAGATACTGGAAGGCTGCTACCAGGTCAGTGTAGAAGCAGACTTAAAGATGTTTCAAAAAGAAAGGAAGAAAGATCACAATTATCATCCTTTGTCCTGCTTTAGTAAACTAGAATAATCGAAAAGCAATTTTTTTATAAAACCCGACATATTTTCATTTCAAGAAACAGAGGCACCTACAAGTTTGCAATATACTGGTAGCAAAGCAAATAATATGGTTACTCTGGTAGTAAACCAGAATGAAAAGTGACATGTGTACCTCAGAACTCTGAAGAAAAATGCAATGATATCTTGTTTGCTTTTAATGAGAGACAAGGAGGGGGAAAATCTCTTTTATTAACCTTTTAACAATGCTGTCTGAATTCTCAGTTTGCCTTGCATCAGCTCAATTCTAAGTTCCCTGTTTAAAAATTAATAACAAAACTTCCTTAAGCAGACTTGGAATTTATCCAGAGATTCGGAAGCTGTTTATTTTTTTGAATGACATTAAAAGATGTTTTTATTTATAGCACACCTACTGGTTCCAATCAGTCCAAAACGCTGGAGAAAAATAGGAGGAAATGATTGCCAAGAAGACATTTGCACTGAATTCCTCAAGTTATCGGGTGAAAGGGTCATTTATATTTTTGTCCCTATTCCCATGTGTCAGACAGTGCATAGCTTCTCTCTTTTGGGAGCAAACTAGAAGAGAGTAACTCTTTGCCTTTGGGTTTCCCTGTGTCCAGAGAAGCAGTGATTTACCTCATATTAACCTCTCAGACCTCTCATGTCTCTCTGATGGGTTAGTCCCTGGCAGTCTGTCATGTGGCCTTGGCACACATATTTTTTTTAAGTTGCAGGACCAAGCCAAGTAAATTTGAATGCCTAAATGAAACTTAGAAACTTAAAATTCTTTTCCAACCCAAACCATTTTATGATACTATGATTGCAGGAGTTCTTCCTGATGCAGTGACTACCCTCAATCACCTGTGATATGTAAAAAAGGAATTTAAGTAGATTGGCACAACATGCACATACTTTCAGTACAATGTCCAGAGGATGGACCTGACACATTAGCAGCATAAATGTAACCTGTGAGACCTCTAGCAGCTGTGATGTACAAAATCTAGGCTTGAGTCCTGTCCCCAGGCAGCTTCATTAAAATTGAATTCCTCTTTGTCATGCTGTACATGGTAACTGTAGGCAATATGAAGCAAGGCAAATATGGTCTAACCCTCCCAACTTCCCCCTGTGTATGTACAGGTCAGGCTAAAATCTGGGTTCGATTACATTTAATACAATCTAGGTCTTAGGCAGAAGGGAAAGAAACACCTTGACCTTTTTCTTTTGGTACAAAGCAGACATCAATATTGTTTCAAAACCAATGAGGATGCAGGACTTTTTTAAAACAGTAATATTTCCACGTAATTGTCCTGACTATATTAGAGACCTTGAGCTCCCATGTTTATACTACGTATTGTTCCTCACTGTTAAACTGCAAGGGACTTCTCATATACCCCATGTTACTCAAACAACAGTTCAGACTTAATCCAGCCTATTTGTTATCTTTAAATCATTACAGTCTCACTGTGTTTGTTCCTCTTCTACCTATTTTTCCAATTATAGGGTGTAAATTTCTGGAAGAGCTCAATGGGTTTTCTAGAAGACCTTTGAGTCTTCTTCTAGGAGAGCTTTGAGTCAATGTTTAAGTGGGACCGATTTTGCCATTTCATCCTCTCACAACAAAAGTATGCTAATAAAGACTGAATCTGAAGTGTGACAGGTGCGTTTTTAAAGCCTTGTGAAATCACTTAAACACAACAGAAGTATTTTAGCCACAGCAGTGTATTTAAAGCACGTTTTATATGTAGGGGTAAAACTTTTAAAACTTGCTGGTCAATAAATTCATTACTTGTAACAGAAACCTTTATGTTTGATAGACACTAGTTACTTTCAGGAGTGACACAACCTCTCTCCAGGAAGTAAGTTCCTACTGCAGCCCTGTGTTGACTTGATTTTAGGGAGACTTTGCATGTGTAGCAAAACCAGAGCTTTAAAAAGAAAATTCTCTGCAAACATCTTTCATGTATTTAATTTAGACCAATGTATCAACATTGCAGTGATCTCTGCTTAAGGAAAGACATAGAGAAACTTTGTTTTCCCATAGATGATAGAAGCCATACTTCCGGGAAAAATAAAAAGATTGCTGACGTTTGCAGTGTTTTGCTTCATATTTATTTGTTCATTTAGGTTGGTTAGTTGGTGGGAATATGGCACTTTTGCTGCAGCTCACTGCCTTGTGCGTTTCAGTTATCTGAAGTGCTTACATTCTCACAAAGCTTTCTGTACACAGCAATTTGTCATCAATTGAGGAGGATTAAAGAGGGATCAGTTACAAGACAGTCTGCTGCTTATATTTACTCTATCTACATCAACACATCTTCCTACCTTAGTGAAATCACAGCCTAGAGCATGAGTTATTTGTGTTATTTGTGTAACAAGTTTACCCACTATTGAGAGCAGATTGAATACAAACCACAGGTTGGAGCCTTTTTGTCTTCAATATTTGCTCTTTTCTTGTTGTCACGAATCACCCATTGATTTCGAGAGCACAAACATTTCTCGATGGTGAGAGTTAATCTCTTTTTCATGCTTGTTTACACACTCTGTTCAGTCCAAAAGCCAGTTGCACTTTTCACCTTGGTCTACAAGTAGTCATGCAAACAAATGCCTCAAACCTAAGCAACACCCTTTTGTGTCCACCCTGTTTGCTTACCTCATGCTTCTGCTCACTGTTCCTAGCTTGGTGATAGATTCATTTTAGAGCTAAGACTGTGAGATCAAAGACTCTGAAGGTCCACTGAGAAAACACTAGAGAGCAAATGCTGGACTGACCTTTGTGCACATCCTTTAGTTTCAAAACTCTGTTTTCTGATACTCAAATTTTGTGTGTGCATATATGTGTGTGTGTGTGTGTGTTTACCTGTGTACACATATAATAAGCAGTGAGTACCACAACATTCTTCAATGCATCTAAATATGAGACTAACTCAAGTGTTATCCACCTGTACTTCATAGTAAAAGAAAGTTGGAAAGGGAAAATAAAGGTTCTACCAGGGCCTGAATTCCATCACAAACTATTTGATATATGCAACTGCCAAATCAAAAAATACAAGGCAATATTAAATATTGTCCCAGACAAAGAAAGATGGCCCTTTTGGGCTTGACTTCTAAGTCAGCACACATAATTATAACTACATTTCCCTTAATTTTATTGGCAGGTGGCTGAGGGTTTTAATATTTTATTTTTAGGTAGGAGCTCATAAGCCAGTCCAGCATTAAGAACGTTCACAGGTTCCAGGACCACAGAACAAACTACAGTTAATATGTTTCTATGATGGTTTTTGGAAGTTTTGGATATAAAGATTTTTTCCCCAGGAACCAGGTTGGCAGATGGCATCTAGTCTATCTACAGACTTCATCATCAGAGAGAACGCAACTATGTTAACAATGCCACAACTTTTTTCTTTTCTTGTTTCTAAACCTTCATAGCAGTATCCCAAAGAAGAGCATTACCAATACACAGTAACAACACCAACCAGCAGTGCAGAAGGTAGGTAAGACAGCAGACACATGGGCCTCTGTCTCCTTAGAAAAAGTGCATTTATCAGAGTCAGCCTCAGCTCTGACCTTAAGGCTCCACAAAAGCCAGACAATATAAGGAGACCTGAAAGGGTCTCTTAAGCAAACACAGCTGGTGTGAAATGGGACTTGGCAGTGACATACTATGCAAGCAGCTAAAAAGCAAGAGATCTGTGAGGTGGTTCTCCATCACCACAACAGATGCTTGGAAGATCACCACAAGGTGTCCATAGCTTTTCAGTCTTTCTCAAAATTTCAATGCCAAAGATGACAGTAAAAATGAGGACAGATCCTGACGTGCTGAATAATTGACAGTGGTATGATGTATGGTTTCCTCTTAAGTCAAATTTATTCCCAGCAGTTTAAGTTCTCCCTGTGTGATTTTGTTTTCTTGCATAAGGAATCCATTGTGTGTCCAAAAATGGCATGTCTGCCTGGTTTGGCCTTGGCAGCCTGCCATGCCCAGGCACACACCAGACAAAGCTACTTACAGGAGGTGGCAAGAGAGTCAGTGGCTTAGGTCACATACATACCTTTGGGGCTGGCATCAGGTTGTATTGATGTTATCCTGAGCTCTGGTGTAGCTTGTTGCTAGACAGATTTGGCTTGTCTGGCAAACCTGGCCTTGGCAGTCAGCTTCTAATAGCAGAAAAGAGACCCCCAGTAAGAGCAGCACAGGTTTGAGAACACCTGAGAAATGATGGGAAGAATGGGAAAGATGTGACTGTCTTTATGTGTCTTTTTCTATTTGTCAGTCAGGGACTGACAATTTCTAAGGAACCAAATTTGATACTTAGTCCTTACTGATGAGACACTGTATGGAATTTCTGTACGATGTGGAGAAGTTTCCTCTTAAGGGCTCTGCCCTGCTGGTGTAGCAACATGGAGATGCTAAGAAATGAGAGAGCATTTTGTGCTACCTCTGCCACTCAGCTTTTGAATAGACATCCAGCACTGGAACATGCGCACAGCTGTGTTGCATTTCAGGTTGCTCCATGTCATGAGGCAGCAAGTGTAGGTTTTCCTGGTGGCTTCAAAGGGTGCACTGAACTGCCTTGTGACACCTGGGGCTTGTTAGGGTTTTCCTTCGGGCATTCCAGATGGAGCACTTCAGTGGTACTTTGGTGTGCACTCTGAGGCCAAGACTAGTGTGCCTACAACAGCAATTTACTTCAGGCCAGGAACAGGCTTCTGAAGTTAATCATCCAGTTAACCCCTCCAACTGCTTCTTGGATTGAATCATGGAGTGGTCTTGAATCACAGGAAATCAACACTTTTTGAGTCAACATAAACCACAAGGTGTTTTTTGGCATTGGACCTGACCTGCGGCAAGTGATAATGGGCTGAAATTTACAGTATTAAACCAGAGCAAGTTGAAAACCAAGCTCCTAAAGTGTTTATAAAGGGGTTATTGCGTCCTCAACTCTAACTTAAAAGATACGCTGCCATCAAACCTTGCTAATGTGAACATAGCTGGTGTATAAAGTAGGGAATTTGAACTTGACACTGCACTTTATAATGGTCCCCATTTCAGAAGGCAATGTAAGAAATCATCACTGGAGCATTTGCACATACAGAGAAACATTTCTTTATACTCTCAGTAAAAAGATCAAGTGCTGCAACTATGCCACGTAGATTTTTGTGATGACTGTTACTACAGCAGTGTATTACTTTAGTAGGAGCCCAGTGATCCCATTGTGCAGAGCAGCGCAAATGCACTGGATGACAAGATTTAATCCTTTTAGCTTCTAGTCTGAGTGTAAAGCTTTTGTTGATCTATGCCTTGAAGCATGATAATTTATTTTGTTTCCATATTTTATTTCTACTAGTGACATTTGTGCTGTGTTATTGCAGTGTATTGTTCATTCTTCTGGAGAATGTACTTGATGTTACGGTTCATTCATAACGCCTCTGTTCAAGTGATGACTTGCTTGAATGCTAACATGATAAAGCATGCTCTGTCAATCTTAAGATCTTTACATCAGTTTTTGGTGGCATGTCTAATTAAAAAAAATAAAACAAAATTCAAGTGAATGTGATGCATGAATTCATTCCTTCTGTGTTGTTGAATCAAAGGCTAAAGGTGAAGAATCATCAATGCAAATAGGTCTGAATACATATAACACAATCTTTGTGCTGTGATCTCTTTTTAAGATGATAAATAATTATGAAATGTTAGTTCACATGAAGAAAATATCTGTGTCACTCACAACTTCCAAACCCACTGAGCTTTACATGATTACTAACGCAGATCTTGGAATCCAGGCTAACTTTCACGATCTTTCAATTAGGCATAAGTGGGGAGTCTCATAAATTCTGAGCCCTTCTGAAATCTTGTAATGTTCCAACGATTGCTATCTGAATCCCACCTACTAAGCGATGATAGAATCAGACTTCAAGTTCGTAGCAGCTACTTAGGTCTCTTGATTTTTATTACAGATCTGTGTAGCTGACTTCGCCTTTTTACTCATTTATCTCGTAGGAGATCTCTCTTCATGATGACGTAAAATTTAGTGAACAAGATCTGAAAGATACTAAAGTCTTCTACATGGAACAATCATGTGGGACCCAGGAGAATACTTTAAAATATACTGACTGATTTTAAACACGTCCTTTAGCTGCATGACCTCCTTCATTTGCTCTATCTTCTTTCTCTCATCCTCCCTCTTCTTTTTTCCTTTCTATCCATTATCCCTGTCCTTGCTGTCAACAGTGCTTAGAATTTGCTGTTAACTGATTTATAATTTCTTCTCCACAGAAAGGTAGTGCAGACTACAAATGGTAGCTCTCTCCATGTTTTAACCATCACTTTTTTTCTTAATTAAAGTCTCAGGTGTCTCAGGATTCAAATTTGCACCTCCCCCACAACAGAACCAAACAATTCCCTGAACTTTTTTGTAGGTCTGGCTTTATGCTTTAGTCTTATGAAATAATTGGGATTATTAAAGAGATATAATTAGGTATAAAATTTAATCCTCTTCCTACTGGCAGCTATGATTCACAGGTAATAGTGTAAATTCTATACAGAATAAAACATTTCAGGGAGAAAAAAGAGGGTTATAACAAGGGCGTCTACATGCTTAACTTATCAGGTAACTATTACTCCACATATCAGGTTTTTGGGTACCTCTGATATTCCAGTATCTCTAAAAATTTCTCTCATATAAAATGTAATTAAATGCTGGTATCTTCTATGACAGGAGTTTTATTTTCTTAGTGTTACAATAGGAAAGGAAGCCAGCTAAAGACACTCATAAACAAAATGGATGCTTCCAGTTCTTTTGAACAGGAACATTATTCAGAAATAATTGCAACCTGAAAATTGTTATTTTTATGCTAATACCACTAGTGTCACAAAAGCATATGTACTTTTTTCCTTCTTGAAATTGTGACCAGTATTTGCTGGTATGTTGTTGCTCTGGTTTCTTTGAGTTAGGGGACCCATGTTCCTGTAACATAGCTGAAAATCCTTCTCATAGAGTTTGGGAAATGGGAATATACCAATAAGTGTTTTGGGTTCTAAAAGAAAAAAGAATATTTGAAAGCAAAATATGGTAACATGGCATACAGGGAAAACTGTTGTTGAAAACAAGTTTGTTTCAAAGAAAGTAGAATGGAAAGGAATGAGTCCTTATTATGGGTAACATTTTAGTTAGTGTGAGTTAAATCATTAGAATTAAGCCCAGAAAAAGCAAGAGAAGATTTTAATATATGCTCAAAAATACCATCTATATTATTAAAAGTATAATGAGGAGGCAGAAAAGAGACACAATAGAAATGTCTTATTATTTTTATGTTTTACTTATGTTATTCCATGGCAAATATTTTTCAGTGACAGTGTTGCAGTTTACTTTGAGAACTTTTAGACATGCTTGACCTATAATATGCACACTATAAAATTAATTTAATGTTTTACTACATTTGCCTTTGAACATGGGTCCTCTTCATTTTTTATGGTTAAGTGAAATGTGGAATGCTAAATTCCAGAGTTGGCAGCTGTATGCTCTAGTAGTTATTCATTTCTACACCACAGATTTTATTTCAAAGGAATCATTCCTGAGCTGGATTGTATCCATTTTTCTGGATGTTGTTCTACCCCCCAGACTTGAGTAGACAATCTTATTGTTGATGATTTCTTAAGAGTACCAGAAACTTTATGTAGGGAAAACAAATTTTGTGAATTTTATAAACAAGTTTTGTATAGATATGTATAAAATCTTTCACTATTTTTCCGAACGTATGGACTTTCAACATTTCTTCCACATAAAAAACAAACCCTCCCTCAAAAAACCCCAAAACATTTCTTTATGCTAATTCTATTAAATTTTCCTGAAATTTTACTTCCATTGAAGATGAAAAGAAGCTTTTATTGGCAGCAGAAAAAAAAAAATCTAAATTTATTCTAGATTATAAGAATATTCAAAATCTTTTGTAGCAGTACAGATTGTAGTAGAGACAGAAGTTGTAGTAACCTGTGAGTAAAGTCTGCCCTCAAAATCCAAAAGAAACATTTTTGTAAGAGAACTAGTCAATAAACATCACACTGAATCAAGTATCCTTGATACTGTACAGTTAAAAAGTAAAGAGGGAATTCTTGTTAAACAGTTTTCCTGGAGTGGAAATCCCACTTTAATGAGTTTAATGAGAGAAACAAAAGCAGTTAATACAGAACATCTAAACCCATAATTATTTTATTTATACTTTTTATAATTATTTACTGTAGTACAAAGAAAATTGAATAAGTTTTTAGTTACTGACTGTAAAACTTGCAGATTTTCATTCCAGTGGATCCAATCTTTACCCAGTGATTTTACCAAGATGTAATTAACTTATCTCTTTCATCCAGGGAGTAGAAATTGAATAGATAGATAAAAGTCTTCAACATGCTGAGTAATGGATGTTGCCGCCAAAGGTTACACCATGAAATATAATAATTGTAAAAATTTTCTGGCACAATTCAAGTAAATGATGGAATGCAAGAGGCCGAACATTGAAAATAATTTTGAGCAAGATCATCACACTTCAATCATTTAGAGTAGACTATGGCACAACTAAATTTCCTTCCCAAGGTGGGGAGAAGCATAAAGCAAGAAAGACCCTGTCTTTCAGTTCTTCTTTGTAGAATGGCACAGGATGGAGTGCAGTTTCAGTTTTGACCTTGAAAAATTTGTATGTTTTAAAGAGTATATGCAATATTCTGCAGGGGGAAGTTGATGCTAGTCTCTTACGTGTTGCAAAGGCAAATAGCTGCTGTCCTGTGATAAATATTTTGGTTTTTTGAGAGGTGTTTATATGTTTCTTATGTTACTGTTAGTTTAGCTGGTAAATATTTCAATTGCTCTTATCTTTTTTTTCTTCTTGTTTTAATTCCTGCAGAAATGGTTCATTCTTATGCATTCTAAACCCTTCAGCCCTCACTGAAGGAATAACTCCTCTTCAGCTGGGGGCTTTTTATTTAAACAAGCAGAATAGTCTCTGACATTCTTCGCAGAGATATATTTTATTTTATAGACGATCTCATTTATGCTGGACTTTTGCAATAGCAGCTCTTTTCCTGTAGAAGATAAAACTGAAATCCTCTGTTGCTCCAACCCAGAGAAATGGCGTCATCTCTACTTCCTTCTCCTGCCCATGAACTTCCGCTTCTAGTAACAAATTTTTCAAAATGAAGAAAAGTGATTGCCGTTTTAGAACCTGTGTTTAGCCTTCTGTCTTTTCTCTGTAAAGCACCACTGTTTATCTTAGCCGTATTGTGTTTTCAGAGAAGAACAACAGCTAGACATTTCAGAGATTGGTATCGTGCTGATAAATTGCCACAGACTGAGGAAAAGCTGCAGCAGAGCCATCATTTCTGTTTCACTCTGCAAGAAGCCTTCATAGAAACCACTCTGGCACTAGGACAAAATTCATGGCTAACACTAAGAAAACATAACATTTCCACCTCATTCAAGAGCATTCTCTTGGCCTCTGCTCTGCTGTCATTTGCTCACAGCATAACACCAATTTTCATGCACTTTAAGTAAGAGCTGAGTGCAACAGCTGTCCGCTTTAAAAGTACCAGTGTTGGTATTCAGCCATCACTACCTGCATACACGTCAGCTTCTATAAAACTGGGGTAAGAAGTTGACAGCTAATGTATGTCACTTTGACAGGTCTGCAGTAGAAACAGTTAAGCTTTTGAAAGGGACAAATTTTTTTTTTTGCTCCTAATAGTCTGTTCCTGCCAAACTGAATATATTTTGGCTGCTTCATGCTCTTCTGTTACTGCAAACCTGAGGAAGTGTTTTCCTATGCCAGTAGCACAAATTGCATTTTTTCCCATTTACTTTACCTTGTTACATCAGTAGATCATTAACTACTTAGCCTTGTATACATTATTTTTCTAGATTCAAAATTATGTCTGCTTCTTTACTAGACATTGTGGCTTAATCGGAGATTTAAAGATAAAAATGGCCAGTCTCAGTTGCCACCTTGATACATCATCTCTGAAAATAACTTACTGCATCTTTCACTTTTTCAGCCTTTTACCTCTTTTGTCTGTTTGGCTTGTAAATTTTTCCGAGCTGAACTGTCTCCTAGTATATCAACGCAGAGAATTTAGCAAAGAGGGAACTTAAAGCTCAGTTATCATTCCCTGCATTCAGTGATAGAAAAAATAAGCACCAATATGACTCTACTACTTGGAAGATCTGAAGGTCTGCTGTTTAATAAAAGTTTTACCTGCAACAAGAGGTTTGTTGCACATTTGAGGAGGCACCCATAAAGTTTTAAGCGTAATCACAAAATCCTTTATAAAAACTTATCTATGTGCTTATCATGTTAATAAATCTTGCTTGTTCTCAGAGTTTTACAAGTTCTTCTTTATAATGTGAAATCTCTTAGTTTATTCAAAAAAGTCTAAATATTCTTCACCCCTGAAGTCCCCACCCTAGTCCAGGAACAGAAACACTGATTAAAAGAAAATGAGGAAATGCCCTGGGAGAAATACCTTTCGGTGACCTTGTAGCAAGTGTGTATATGAAATGACATCAGAATTATGTGTTTGACATAAATTTTACAAGCTCTATATGCCTTTATCCCAAAAGACATCCAAAAGACAAGGAGCCTATATGTGCCAGTGGCTTTTGCTGTAATTACACAGCAATATAAATGTCACAATCTGTCTGGATGAGAATGAGCCAAGTAAGAAGGATGAAGTCCATATCTGAGGGAGTCTGGAAACTCAGTCTTCATTTTCAGTACTGTTTCTACCTACTGTGACACCTCATATCACCTTTCTGATGCCCTTATTTCTTCATTATCTGCTGATTGCTCTGCCCTTGTTGGTGGCAAACTCTGTGTGAGGATGGCATCCTCTCATTGGTTTAAGATCACTATGGGAATCAAGGAACTTGCTATAAAATAGACAGAAAAAAAAGGACAAATAGTCATAGCAATACCTTGGGCAACAGAGACGCCTTTCCTGCAGTTGGTTGGCTTCTTATATCCACTGAAGTGAGAAGCCAAAGCTCCAGGGCACAAGCGTATAAATATTGTGCAGGAAATTGTGTCATCATTCCTTCCTCCACAATAACAATGTGTTAGTCTGGGGCCAGCTCTTTGCCAGGCACTTGTCTGGGGTTTTCCAGTAGCAGCAGCTGGGCCTAAGGCTTGTTCTTTGGCAGGGTATGCTGATGGTCTTTGGCACTACCCTGTTGCTGGTTTGGTTGGCTTCTGTGCAATAGAAATAAACTTAGAGTTAGCCAACTGCTGAGGATCTGACTTGTCTTTATTTCTTTCTGACATTTTCTCTAGTTTGAACATAAAATGAAACAGAAAAATGAGTTTGATTTCTAATATGGGCCTTGCATCGCAAGGGTCCATTGCCTGTGGATGGCTTGAAGGCACTGCTTTGTTTTGAAGGGTAGGAAGTTGGAGTAGGAGGGATGAGGTCAGCATGTGACATTGTCTCAGGTCTAGAGAAAGGGGCGGGTGTTATTCAGGGAGGTGAAATGATCAAATCTGAGCCCACACTAAGGCTGAGACTTTCAGTTTTATTAAAGATATGTCATTACAAGTGGTGACATTATTCTCTACCTGTCAGGGGCACTTAGTGGTTGCATCCATTAATCCTGGTTGTGGAGTCAGGTATCCTGCTGTCCTCCTTCCTTTTCCTAATCTTCTTCCATGTGATGAGGCTTTATAAAGCAGATCCAAGGCATAATATTGGCAATTGTGAGGTTCAAATTACTCCTGGGATTTTACAGAGTTCCTGCTCCCACTTAGCCTGGTGCTTTTCAGTATGGAAAGGGAAAAAATTTATTTGTTCAGTGCCCTTGCTCAATCCCTACCACTCTCAGTATGCTCATGGACATGGTATTCCACTAATAATTCTATTGTAATCCTTCTTCGTATAGAAGAGGAAATTAAGTCATAGAAGAACTTAGGCATTACCATAAGCATCTTTGCCCATGGTAATATGGGTAGTCTATAAAACTGCTAGGAATTCCCAGCTGAATGCAGCTATGGTGAAGAGAGAGAGGAGATTTCCTTTGGTTTGTGTTTTCTTCATTCTTCTTCTTTTTAGTGTTTATCCATAACAGCTATAAAATCTTCTAAACATGTTTTAAAGCTGACAGACAAAACCAATACTTACTGCATAATGGCAGCAACATTGCATTTGTAAAATACAGCTAATAAAACTGAGATCTACTACTGTTTAAAAATGTGCAGGTCAAAGAAGTTGGCCCAACCTTGATGAATTTTGCTTAAAGTGTTTGTAGTTCAAAAGACTTCAAGGCAGATTGCTTAACTATTGGTTTTCTGTGCATATGGATATCTGTATTTTCCATGCAGAAACAGAAAATATATTCATACATGCACAAGCATGTTAGAATTAGAAACAAGACATGCTAGAGGCCTTTCTTTTCAGGAAAAATCAAAAGGCTTTTATGAAAAACTTTCTCTTTCAATGCAAGGAGTTTTATTCCTTTGTATATGTGAGAGGGAAATCCAAAACAGCATTTCTCTTAATAAATTCCTATTTTTTTTTTCTGGTTTAGCATGGAAAAGTTACCAAAGAGATCTCATTTAAAATCACATAATTCAATCTGCTCGTGATTGCAGGAGACTGGTGTCAGGATAATTTTCTCCAGTTGATAACCCTTTCACCTTTAAATTCTTTTTTTACTTCAGGCTGTCATGTCTTCTAGAAGTGAATGCATTTAACCTACTAATGCAAGATCAGCTTTAAGCCCTTTGAGAAGAAAAAAAAAAAAAACCAAAACAAAAAACCCCCACACTTTGCTGTACTGCATGTAATTTTCCAGTCAGAGAAGTGCTTATAGGCCACAGAACAAAAACTAAGGCTGTGAAATGGTACTCAGAAATGGTAATAATTTATATTCATCTTGAAAAGAAGTATGTATTTCTTCTGCTGTTCAAAACTGAATCCCTCTTAAGGTGCTTAGATAACAGTTTAAAATCTTATTAGTTGTTTCAAGAGCCAAAGGGAAGTCAGCTCTCCTGATCAAAGTCCCCACGGAACTTTGATATGAATTTGTCAACACCAGGTTCAGGTAAATCAGTTCTCTAACCAGTTCTCTTAGGATTCTCTTAGAATCCTCAACTAAAACTTCGAGCTGGGGTTAACCCATGACATTGTCAGTATTGAATATGAATGTTTTGAAGATTTTGCATTTGGGGACAATTTGAAATCCAATAGCAAAAGCTTGTTTTTGCTTTATACCTAAAACATGTTCACAGATGTAGTTCATGGAATATGACTGCTGATATGAACTGGTGCAAAAAGTGGTGATTTAGGACCAGACTGCTCAATATCCATTTTCTTTGTAATGCTTTCAGCTTTCAGAAGTGTGTCTGCTGCTTATAGCATAGTCATTTTGCTGTGGAATATGCAAGTGTATACCCTAGATAATGGTTGTATTTTCTTCCCCTCACTTTTGCCAAAGAAACTAGTGCACCCTACAGCCAGTGTGAATTCTTGGAGCAAGCTTTCCTACTTTTTGGGTTTTTTTTCCTAATAGAAGTTAGAAATGAGGCTACTAAAGTGTGTGAATTTTCTTCTAAGCAGTTTTCAGAAAAAAAATGTGCTGTTGAAAGGGAAATAAATGAAGAAATGGTGTCAGATGAAGAGCAGTGTTAGGAAAAGAAGTCCTGATTTGAAGTGGCAGTGTGGACAGCACAGTTGGAAATGAAAGTGGAAGCAGTGCAGACTGGTACTGTAGGGTGAGACTATAAGGAAATGAATTGATGTGAGATTTTTGGCAGCGACAAAGTTGTGAAGGGCTGTGAAGCCGAGTTCCTAGAGCCAACTTTTTTCATGAATGGCTTTTAATTTCAGGTATCTGAGCTGAAAAAAAAGAAAAAAACCAATTAAAATCCCAATTTGGAAGGAGGCTCTGTTATCCTAAAAGCTTTGAGAATCAACCCCTCTTTAAGTTTGGAGATGGTTGTGTAATAACTGAGAAACCTCAAATTATTTTGTTCCCTAAGTATAACTGGATGAATAGGACCTCTTGAAACAATTTCACTGTTTATGAATTGGCATTGAAAGATCTGGAAATTTTAGGTCAGTGAAAAATATTAGCACCTAGGCCCTGGAATTTATTGTCCTCAAAACACACTCTTTCACTAGAGAAAAAATAAGATTTTATAAGCCTAAAAGTGTAATATTTCCTTTCTGGTGAACATTTGACAGTGAGAGTCTTATCATTAGATAAGTGTTAGAGTGGCTACCATCCCACATTCTCCAAACTGGGCCAGATGGTTTGAGGACTTAGAGAAAAAGCTCAATCTTCAATCAAACAAAGCAGTTTGCATCTTTATTGTCCCATTTGTTTAGTATGCTGACATGAGATGCCTAACATCCTTAAATACCAGTATTTAGGCAGTTGCCTAATTAAATTCTCAAGGCTGCATTTTGATGGGGGTAATTCATTTTAAATGAACAACAAAACATAAGCCCTTTCTTGCCCTCCTTTTCTCTTAAGAGATAATACTCTGTTATCAGTTGCTTCTGGCTCACCACAAATAACAGTGACAGATTGAAATGATCTCCACAACCCTCTTTACCCCTACAAATTGGCCTCAACATCTGATGAAAAATAGCATAGGTGTTTTATAACAGCTTCAAAAGAAAAACAGTACAAAACATTTCTGAGTCCTTTTTATGACACTTAAATGTCAAAATCTGTTTAGTACCATACCTGCATTTATCAGTGGGAAGAGTTTTGCTGAAGAGATTTTCTTTTCTTTTCTTTTCTTTTCTTTTCTTTTCTTTTCTTTTCTTTTCTTTTCTTTTCTTTTCTTTTCTTTTCTTTTCTTTTCTTTTCTTTTCTTTTCTTTTCTTTTCTTTTCTTTTCTTTTCTTTTCTTTTCTTTTCTTTTCTTTTCTCTTTCTTTTCTTTTCTTTTCTTTTCTTTTCTTTTCTTTTCTTTTCTTTTTTCTTTTCTTTTCTTTTCTTTTCTTTTCTTTTCTTTTCTTTTCTTTTCTTTTCTTTTCTTTTCTTTTCTTTTCTTTTCTTTTCTTTTCTTTTCACAGTAGAACAGTATTACTTTAAAAAAGCATATTACTTCAAAAAAAAATTTGAATAATCTAAAACTAACAATTTTGGTTGCTTTTACCTTATTAAAATCCATCTTGCTTCCTTTGTATAGCTAAATGGCCAGTCTTGTTTTTCAAGGGTGTCACGATTAAAATTGTCAGTGAGAACAAAGCCATGCGCCATGTGTATTGTTTGCTGGACACAGGTAATACATAAGCAAGGAGATGTTCTGGCTCAAACCTCAGCTCTGATTCAGTTCAGAAATGACTTTTTCTCAGACCCAGATGTCTTACACTACTCACTGAGATAGCCTTTTTCGTCTAGATGTTCCTGTTCATATGTAATCTAAAATAAGCACCAATATGTCAATTTTTGCTTCCCAGCCTGACAGTTCTGGAGATGCCATTCTATCCCATTTCCAGTGGGCAAAGAAATGATAAGGGAGAGGAAATTGATAAAACTTAGCAGCATATCTGCTATTCATTATATACATATGTACATCTGTTTAATATCCATGTTTAACAAATCTAAGAGGCACTCTCAAGCCAAACATGGCTCTAGCATTACTAAGGCAGTTTAACAAACTTCGGGGGAATTGTCATAAGAAACAAATATGTTCTCTTTTTTAATTATTTGAACTACTTAGAGATATGACTGTGTTTCATTTAAATATGATACAACTTGAATTACATTGTCAAATAATTGAAATAATTGTGATTTGTTGGTAGGATGGAATTATTAATCATGATATCGATTGCAAACATTTAAAGCTGCTTTATATTTTCTAATAGAAGGTGCTCTACCCTGTAATATATTCAGCAAGATTATTCTTCATTTCCCATTGTGCTCCTTCCTGTGGTCACATCCCAGACAAAATTAGCTCCCACTGACTGCAGTGGCTTATCCAAGGAGCAACTAATCTTATCTGAATTTCACAAATACCTCAAATGGTAGCTTGTGACTTTGATTACTAGGAGAGTAGGCCTAATCAGATTCCTTTTCTTAAAACAGTGGTTCATTCAGATCCTTCACTTTGAGAGATCAAAGCTGTCTCTTCTCTCTATCTGCAGGGAAGCTCATTAGGAGGAGGTTGTCAGGGTTATAATCACGCAACAGTTTTACTTCTGGGTTATAACGCTTTTCCTTTCTTATCAGTCTGTGAGGTCCAAAGTGAGAGGAACAAAGTAGGTATCACTGACATATGGTACTTTTAATACCTTCAGAAATCACTATGTTTTACTAGTTATTTTATTAATTTCTTCATTCTGAAAGTATTTTGAAAATGAATTTCAACTATACAACCAGTTTAGAGGAGGTTTTACCTGGCTTCTAGCATTTTTAAATCAGCAGCTATGTAAACAAGTTACTTTCAAATTAAAACTTCATCAGTTTGATTGCATCATATAGCTGCTTGCAGGAATTGATCTTAAGCATGATGTATCATTTACTAATGTCCTCATCATTTTTTCCATGTATAATTTAAAATAGGAAAGCCTATTAAAATATGTTCCTTTTGTAGACTTCAAAGACAGCCTGCACATGGTTGCATTGCATGTCGTGCAGCTAGAAGCTATTCAAATTTAACTCTGCTGTTGTCACTGTAAAGTTTAGTAATTTCAGAAACATTGCATTTACTATCAAATGCTTGATCCTGATTCCAGTGTCATTTTCTGTCTCCCACAGCTTTAATTGTTCAAGGTATTTGTCTGGGGAGTTTTGATCAGGGGACCACATTTAATGATAATACCTTAATGACGATACCTGGTGAATACTAGGTAATTAATGATTGAACAGGATACTTTACAGGTAAAGCAAGATGTTTGACTTCAAGCCTGCAAATGCATCCTTCACTCTGTTGTATTCAGAGCCCCAGTAATTACAGAGGCCGCACTCATCCAGATAGTCAAAATGTAAGAGGAAGACTTAAGTTACAAATAAGCAAAACCATGGTAGCATGAAATGCAATCGTACTTTTTAGATTCTTCTAGTGAGCAATTATTGAAAAGTAACCACTTTTCTGTAACTAGGAATGACTTTTCATCAAATTTTCTTTCAATCCAAAATAGAAAAACTTAATAACGTGTCTTATAACTCTACGAAGTGCATTAAAAAAATAAAAAAGCTAGGATCTGCCTACATTGAGTAATTGATTGTGACATGGTGGGACTGGAACAGTCACTGAATGAACTACTCATGAAGCTGAAAGCTGATGATCACATCTGATGCGCAAGCCAAACAAATAGAGAGCAATGTAATCTGAAAACAGTTACAGCGCTTCCAAGAACTGAGCCTGTGAGGCAGTGTCTCCACCACATTGCTTTGTCTCTGGGCTGCCTGTATTTGGGTCTGAGTCTTCCAGTTCACTTAGAGCTTGTTCTGCAGTGATGGAGTTTAATGTAGTGTCTGACACACCATTGTCATTACAGGTTTCTCCACATTCGGGCATTGCATATTGCACTGGGTTTCCCACCTTACTTTGTGCAAGCTCTGCTGTTTCCTCCTTCATCCCTTTCATGCACTGATCAAGGCAAAACACCGTCTTGTCTCTCCTGCCTGCCTCTGGAGTCCTCCTGCCATTTTATCCACTGCTGCTGCCCCTTCAAATTCCTCCTCCCAGAACTCTGCTATTGCCTACCAGCAGTAGCTCTTTCTCACCATCATTTCATCTGCCTGCCAGAGACCAAGTTAGTGGGTCACAGAACTCCACTCTGTGCCACAGTTAACTTTTAAGGGTGACATGTCTCACTGGCAGCATGATGTTTGCATGTCATGTTTTGTTTTCTCCACTGTCAGCTCTCTGGAATTAAGCTATATTTGCTGAGTCCTCTGGTATTCAAAATTCAAAAGTATTTTGCATCCAATTTAAATAAAATGAATAAGAATTATTTTTAAAATATTCTATGGATTGGGGGTTTCCTTAACTGAGCAAAGAATAGGGGAGAGGGTTCTTCTTTAGCTAAATGTGCTGAAGAGGAACTGAACATGTTGTGGTTTCTGTAAGCATTTGCTACATGTAATTTACCTGGTCTGCTTAGAGGATCAGAATGATGGAAGAAACTTTACTGATGCTCTTTCCAAAATCACACTTTCCCAGGGCATAGAACGGACAGTGATTTTGTGCACTTGAAAATACATTTACATACAAATAACTTGAAAAGGGATTATTTCCTAAAAATCATCTCAGTTTAAAGATGGACATGCTAGGATCAAGAACTACCTTGACATACAAATGGCACAAGGAATGAATAGTGCTGCTTTACCAAATTCCAGATGGTGATTTGTTATCCTGGTCGGTGATATTTTCAAAGTTGAATTTCTCTGAAGTGCCCAGCACTGAACACGTGTCCATATTCCTGCACAAAGCAATAGCGAATATTTGGCCAACTGGACTGTGTGATTGGCAGAACATTCAGACATTTCATTTTGGAAAAGAAATGACACTATGGAATGAAACTTCCAGCAGACTATTCCACTGCCACTGCTGAAGGGGAAAGATTCTTTAATTTTTCCTTTATTTAAAAGTAGAATACAATACTATTAAAACATGGGCATGTGCATATAGGCTTCTGATTTCTGAAATATTATCTAACAAGATTATAGAAAAAAACTAATTTAATACTTTCTGTGGGTCTTCTCCAGCTTTTTGCAATGATATAATTACGATATTTACAATAATCAGTTTTACATCAACAGTTGCTGATTTATACTCTAAACATTCTTATTGTTTTTCCACCTGTATTTGAAAAGTCCTTTTACAAAATCTGCTAAGGAAAAACAGCCTTCATTTTACATGAGGCAACTTTGAATTGCTGTATTTAATTCACTTAAGTGGCCACCAACATGAGTCTGAATGAAACTATGAGACAAAGCACAAGTAGGCTTCTCTACTTGTGCCAAGAACAGGAAGAATAATAATGTTCCAAAGCAAACTCTGTTATTAGGTCAAGATGTGAAAAGCAAGCAGCAATTGATTCCTCTTCCCTCCATTTTACTGAATATTGCAAAAAGTGATAGAACTGAAGAGAGAGCATACAGGCACTAGCTTGCTTTATCCAAAGAAAGAAACCAGGAATAAGTAAGCTGTCCAGAGCTAGTGGGCTTTTATGGTCCTCTCTCATCTGTGAGAGATTGCTGTCAGGCTGATTAGAGCATTTGTCTCATTTGGTGAATACCCTTAGTAACCTGTTTAACTAAAGGAACCAGACCAGTCTGGGAAGAGAGCAAAATGGATGAAGGTTTCTCCAAGAAGACCAGCAGCCCTAAACGTTTTTGTATAATCAAGAGATTAGCTCCAGTCCCAACCTGCCATTTCCCAGGAAATTGTTAAGACCTGACTAGGTCATTTTTACTACATGACCTGGGACATTCTAGTTGAAATTATACAATATTTTACAATTTTCAGATTAAAAGAAGTCATAAAACCAGCCAACAAAAGTTTAGATCCTGGTAAAAATAAAATATTAATTACCCTAGTCTTCATTCCACAGGGCACAAGAAGGAGAGGAGAGAAATAGTGGAGGTATGTCCATCTCATTTGGAAATACTGTCATCCAACCAGAGACATACGCCTTGGTTATCAGATAGACTTTTTTTTTCTCTGACAATTCTGTCCTAAGTGAGGGTTTCTAGAGCCGCAGTCATGGAGGAATGTATGAGCTGTTTTAGGGGGAGCTTTTGGACAAGCACCAGCATATCTCCTACTCATGTCATCCAGAACAGGAGCACAATTGAAAACCTCTTAAAAAACTCCTCTTTTCAGCTTATGTCTGGGGCTAAGACAGAGTGCTTTTGGACTGAAACAAACAGACATATCTGTTTAGCTGATTAATAAAGAAGTTAAAAATAAAGCAGTATGCTACATCAGAGGGGTTACTCATCCTAATCCTGACCATTTTAAATATAAGCTCAAGATGATAATTTCTAGCTGCACTTTTAATTTCTGAAGTTTTCACAGGATGTCTTGGCAATTGCCATGAGCTCCATTTTTTTTTTTTTCTAATGGCATAGGCATTCAGAATAATAAGATAATATGTTCCTTCTATTTCACCGTAAAAAATTTCTCACAATTATTTTCCTGGAATGAGCAAACACAGACTGTGAGGAGACCTGAACACAGCTTCTTTAATCTGTTTTAGGTTCTTTACCACTGACCCATCACAACCCACTCTGGCTTTATTGGATGCATACCATCTGTAAAGCTCCTGCAGGCAACAACTTCTGGAATGGAAAAGATATTTTTATGATTCTCTACACGTCCCCATTCCAAATCTTTTTGCCCTCAACATCACCTTCAGAACTGGTTTGGTCTCTTCTACTGACACAGCTTCATTCTCTTCAGATTCTCCCTTGTGTGCGTGTGCAGTAGCTTGTGTTTATGAGCCCAGTGAGGTGTTCCAAGGAAGCTTGACTTGACACATTAATATGTCTTGCTGTGCACTTGCAGGCGTTCTGTGCCACTGTCAGTGGCAAAGGAGAATGGCTCATCACTCAGCATGACACAATGTTCTTCATGTACGTGAAGTGGGAAACATTCAATTCTTTGCAAAGAGACTATTGGTCCACAGAAATCTCCCTACTCACCTCCAAAATGATGAAATTTTTTGAACTGTGATGAAGATGTGGAAAGAAGGGAAAGTATGACTTTGTCTTTATGTTATTTCAACTATATCTCATTTTTTGTTTCTTTTTATTGCACTGAAATACTTGATTCATTTACCTCCCAATGATACAGCTGGTATGAATATTGTTTATAACTTGTTTGCAACATTAAAAGTCTGAAAATATCCATTAGGGATATCATATGACTGAAAGTTGAATTAAAGGATGACAGGAATCTGGCAGTAAAAGAATATATAATATTGGTTTAATTTTAAAGTGTATAGAATTACCTCATTGTTCCAAATATTCACTCGCTTTAACTAGCACTTATATTGTTTTAAGCAGCATAACGAATATGTAACATTCCACATACTAGAACCTCCTAAGAAATTATGACCCAGATAAATACATACATATCCTTAATTTTCCTTCCCAAGTTAAAACTGAACCCTGTTCAATTAAAAAAAAAAAAAGGGGGAAAAAAGCCAAAAGTAGAATATACATGACCATTTTTCATAAATTCATAAATTATTTTACAAGTGAAATTTTATAAAACATTATTTATTGAAGGATTGTGATATAATAATGTTTAAGTTTTATGGAGATGAGAAAGATGGGGAAACAGGTGCAAAGGAAAGAAGTGACTTTCCAAGATCCCTTTGCAAACTAGAGGCAAAGTTATAAGTAGAATCCAGTAGGTTTTAGCTTGCAGTCCAATATTCTCTTTATTAAACCATACTGCTCATAATAAAAAGAAATAGTTAAATCACTAAAAGTCTGTACGATCTCTTTCTTTTTAGTTGATTTCAATGATCTTATACACATCCTTTAGTGAGTGACCTTTGCTAGTGGCAGGTGGTGAAACACTGAGAGGTGTTACAGGATGGAAGTCGGAGGGCAAAGAAATTCCATTTCTCTGATCTGTGGGTGGAGAACTTGTTCCATTTCACAGTTAAGAGCACAGACATAGGCATAAAAATATCTGCTGCTTTTCTGGCAGATTACTAGATGTATTCACGACTCTGCCAGTGGTGGATGGATGAGACAGTGGGTGGAAGAAAAATTAGTGTCAGAATGGGCAATTGCATACTATCACCATTTTAGGCTTAAAGAAATTTCCTTAGATGAGATAAAAACTTTAATATATTTTGTCACTATGACAGCAACAAACGTGGGGAAAGGGCAGAAAGGAATGGTCTATGAGGAGATGTGTAAAGACTAAGGGTTTGTCTAGTTTGGAGAAAAGGAGGCCAGAGGGGCAACCCCATTGCTGTCTACAGCTTCCTGAGGAGGCAAAGTGGAAAGGGAGGAGCTGAGCTTCTCCCTGGAATCCAGTGATGGAACAAGTGGGAGTGGTTCAAAGCTGCATCTGGGAGATTCATTCTGAACATTAGGAAGCATTTCTTTACTGGGAGGGTGGTCAAACACTGGAACAGGCTTCTTAGAGAGGTGGTCAATACCGAAAACCCATTCATGTTTAAGGGGCAAGTGGACAATGCCATTCTATTCTATTCTATTCTATTCTATTCTATTCTATTCTATTCTATTCTATGCTGTAAAATTCTAATTTTCATTTCTTCTGTAAAGATTTTTTTTGTGAAGGAGTATGAGGGGAAGGTGCTCTTGGTAAGGAATTGTGCTGCTCTCAAGAGACAACTGGTTGTGCATGACCATAGAGGGGACATGTCACATATTCATGTCTGCAGTAGCTCACGTTTCTCTCAAGTAGGGCTTTCTGGTCACAACCCGTGCTGTGGGCCTTTCTCTTAGAGTCCCCTTGGAATAGGAGACAAAGGCATCCATGGATCCCAGGAAATAGAAAACAGGCTTGTGATTAGGATGGGGACAGTATTGGGCTGGGAAAAAAAAATACCTTCTGCCTGCAGATGTGTTTGCACTCTGAGCTCACTGTGGTAAAAGCTTTTAAGTTGTTACACCAAAGCGAGGTATTTTTATTGTTACTGCGATGTGAGTTGAGCCTACTTCTCAATCCCACTCTCACTGTTCTGATCATAACTAATTAGTTTCTATTCACTGATATTGGACTGATCTCTTGCAAGGAATCATTTTTCTGTCATAGACCTGCAGCAAGCTCCAACAACAACAAAAAAAAGGGACTATGTACAATCTACGCTGATTTTGCAGAAGTTTAGTGTGAGGTCCTCATTCAACAACCCCTCAGAGAGGGAAAGGACCTTATCAATAATCTTCACAGATCTTTCCTTAAAGACCCTCTCTTAAACTTTGAAACAACCTCGGGGACAGAGCAGGAGTTTGTGTGCTGTATGAGGGAAAGGTGAGAGAAATATTTAAGTATTTACTGGGGCCAAGTATCTGAAGTCATTACCTGCTTTTAACCACCACAGCTGGAGAGGACAAAATCATGTACTCTTTTGTCGCTTCTTTCATGGGTCTATCATCTATTGTTGTTGAAAACACATAAAGAATTTTGTATTATGATGTAATTTATGTAACTTGTCCAAAACAATATTAGATTTATTCCCTTTGCTAAACGAAAGATATCATTAGAATGTAGCCCATTTGGCAAAACTTGTCTCATAGTTCCAGGCAAGGATTCAATCACCTGTTGCTAAGATACTTTAAAAATATTGTCTGTTTTTAAATATTCCCTTTTAATTGAATAAACTGTTAGTTTGAAATATTGCTGCTGAGGTTAAAAAGGTTTAGAAAATCGTATAACTTTTTTACTGGAAAGCAAGTTTTAAAAAGGCTTAAATGCAACAGCTGCAGTTTTTATTTATTCTAGTATTTAGGTAGACGTTAAAAGTTGTATTGAAATAATGACTGCTTGAAGTTTTGGGAACTGAGTTAAAAGAACATTATCACAGATCAAATTAAAATTTTGATTACCAATATATTTGATCTGCACTATCCACATCAGCTCGGTAGCAATAATTTCCAGGAAATAAAACTGTTCCTAGGGGTTCTGAAAATGCAGGGGAGTGCTATGCTGACACCAGTGCATCTTGTCTTCATGTAATGAGGCTGAAAGCATAAAGGCATATAATTCCTGTCACTGTACATTTAGAATTATATAACATAGTAATTAAAGGCCGTTTTTTACATAATTAATAATATATCCCACTTTCACCAGAGGGATGTTGTTGGGAACTGGAATTATGCTGACCTCAGATTTGATTGCTAAATATGTCTCTACTGTGAAATTCAGAAAACACAGAACAGTAGAGTTCACCTACTCACTGGTTTATTTTTTTCTCATTTCAGTAAAATTTACAGGCAAGAGGAGTGTTCTGCTTGCCTAATAAAACGGCACTTAGTTTGCTAACACTTCTTAATCCTGACACTCACAGGTGAATACCGAATAGGACTTTGGAATCTTAAAAGAATTAAGGATCTGTCCTTTGAATTCATCTTTTGTAGTCTGTAAAATGGAGGGAATGTTTTATGTCACCACTTTGACTGGTCTGCTGGAGAACTGAGTGATACCAAACAATTCAAGTATATAATTTTATATTTCACTGAAGAGTTTTGCCACAGAACACTTTTGATGCAAGCAGAAGACAATAAATCCGTGTTTTTTAATGGGGGAAGGAGGGAAAATTCTATTCTGTATACTTGACAGATCTGAGACACAAAAAAAATTTGTGTAAATCAAGATTAGAAGTTGCTATCAAGATTCGATTTATCCCCTCTATATGGGAAAGATCTAGTGTAAAATTTGGATCTAAATCTATGCTAAGCTCTCTCTCAAATCTATTGCTTTAGAAACAATTTCAAACAAATAAGATTAGATGCAATACTTTTGATTTTTTCTTTTATCTGGTATTTAAAGTAAGTCTGGAAAAGAAAAGGAAAAAGCAAAATATTTTAAGTGCTGTTTTGTTGGTTTGTTTTTTTTTTTTTCCCCAGAAGTCTTCCCTTTTGTCTTTTTATTAGCCCTATGAATAATGGGCTCATTTAGCCTAGAAGATACTGCTGGTAGGTCATGAAGTCCATTTCCTTGCATCACAGCAGATTGATGGCTTTACTCCTGAGCCATCCTGAAAGAGATGGGTGGCCCAGTCTTGAACACTGAAGCGATGGTGATTCCATGACCCCTGTTGGTGGGGTGTGCACCACTTCCTTCAGGTTTTTCTTGTTTTCCCTAACATTTAACATAGGTTTCCTCAATTGGATTTCAATTCCATCACACGTGTTCTCTCTTAGAAGATGAATGTGAGCAATCGGCCATCTGCTTTCATCAAACACCTCTGCACAAAATACTTCATTATGAACTTATAAATTCAGGTCAGGGTTGCTGAAAGTTTATGTAGGTCTGTAAGACTTACAGACATGGACACAGCATATGACTGCAAATGTGCTTAGTTTTACTATCAAAATTTTCAGAGCTCTTTCATTCCCTGAAAACTTACAGTTTACAAATAACTGAATTAATGAAAGGATGATTTAAGAATTGTAGTTTGTTACAACTGCCAAATTCCCAAAATTTGAAAGCACACAAAAAATATGTAGTGCAGAAAATTATATCAAAACAATAGGAAGAACTTCCCAGTAAAAGACAGACAAATACAGATACTTAAAAATCTGAGCAGCTTCCTCTGCCAGACCTCATCTGGACAAAATTATTTACAGAGTGAGTCTGTGTCCTAACAATCACATGTATGAGGTGTTCAGAGAAAGAGGTTATTGAGGTTAAATCTTGATGTCTTTATCCGAGCTGCTTGCCTACACTTCCTTTACAATGAACGAAGAACCTAGTCTCTTCTGCACTGTAATTCATGTCGTCTTCTCATAGCTTTCTAATATGGATCACATGAATAATGCCTCAAAAGTGCTCAGTTTCCTTCCTTTGCTGTTAAGCAGTCTGGAGTAATCATCTTATCTGGATCTGGGTAGCTGGATCTGTAGACAGACTGGGTTAGATGAGATGGACATCTTCTTGCTGTCACTTTAGCACGTACCTGCAAATGCTCTTTTATTTTTTAGCTTAAGGCATGTCTAATACACAATCTGCTGGATCATTTGTAATTTCATTTGTAATTTCACTGTGCAGAAACTTTTCAGATTTCAGCTGGAAAGTTGTCATGAAACCTAATGCTTCAACTCATTAAGAAATTTGCTACATTTTAAATCGAAATCTCTCTTTTTCTGTCCTTAAATGAAGATAGTACATTTGGTCTTATCAGCTAAGGAGATGAGGCCACTCAAACAGCCAGGAAGTTGTTTCCAAGCACTATCCCTAATCCATGAAGCAGTTAAGTTTCTCTTGATTATGGGGGATGAAGAGGCTTTAAACATAATAGTTAAGTTTATTCAGAGGGCCTGGCTCTGAAATTTGTGGAATGGCGGCTGTACAGGCTTTAGATGGATATAAATGTGTTCTCCACCTGCACACATGCACAGCAGCATTGTCCAACGCTGAAGCATTTTAAATTGATTGAAACTATAAATAGTGCTGCTGGCAAAACTGCAAACAGTAACTTCTGGACTAAACTTCAGCCTTTGCACAGTAAATTCAGTCAGGTCAGTGAATAGTACAGTTTGTTGGGTTTAAGATATGTCATTGAGTCCTCTGCTTCTCATAACATTGTCAGACTTACTTCTGCTTAATCTCATGCAGTAACGAGCTAACAGAGTTTAAATAAAAAAATCTCAGTATTAAAAACAAAAGTGATTATCTTTCAATCCCCAAAGGCCCAACCATTGGCAAAAGTTAACCACTGATGTGTGAGAGTGACCTGTAGGTCAAAAGAGATGCCTTTTCTGAGCAAGCTTGGTTTGTGCATGAGACAGAGCAGTGACTAAAAGCTTTTTACCTCTAGCAGATGAGACGGTGCAACACTGGCAAAGCATAAAGATTAAAATGCAAGAGAAAGGAAGGGAACAAAAATTTTTGCTGTGCAACTTTTGCCACATGCCTAAAATCAGCTCTGTAGGACTTGCCTGCATTATTGGTTGTAAGAAAATCATAGAAACTTGTCCTTGCAAGATAGGTCCCTGAGTTTTACAGCTACAGCTTAAATTTTCATCCCAAATATGACTTTTCAATTAGAAAAACATGACTAAGGCTCAAGTTTTCCAACCAGCTGTCCCACAATTTCTAATCTTACATCAGCCACTGCCCTGCTGTGTGACTGCAGGCAATTTCTCAACTCATTTATTTTCATTTATGATTATTTGTACGGCTGTATATCTAGGAGCCAGAGCCCTTTGTGCCAGGTGCTATAAAAGAGAAGAGAGAACAATTCCCACTGGAAAAAGCAGATTCTACAGCTAGGGAACTGGGATGGACAAGAAGAAATGAGTGACAAGAAGTGGCCTTAACATGTCTGTATCCATCACACAAGAAAAATGTCTTAAAGAGGTGACAAAAACCCTAGTAATTTGATGCTTATAGAGATCGTCTTCAAAACGTGAGAGATGGGTGGGGCATGAAAGAACAGAGCTGCTAAGAAAGCTGCCAGGAGGAGGAAACGTGCGGAACATCTGGGAAGTGCCTTGCTGGTGAAGGTTCAACCACGGCTGTCCTGTGACAGGAAGGAGAGGAGGGCTGCAGCCGGACAGCAGTGGGGATAGGAGGATGGCCCATGGAAACAAGTCCTTTGGCAGGACTGCATTTGTCAAGGCCATGAAAGAAGGTCACAGCAGTATTCAGCAAACAACAATGAACTGAGAGCTTCCTTGAGGAGTAGCCATGGGGGTTGGTGGGAGAGGTTGTATTTTAGAAACATTGTGGTGAAGGAAAATATTTCAGATAGAGCCTGGATAGGAATACCCACAGAGAAATGGCTCAATGATTGCATGTAAATTGTGAACCTAAATGACAGGACTAATGGCAAGTGTGGGGACACTCTTATTCTTTGACTTGTCAGTATTTTAATATCTTTAGGGAAGGCACTGCATTTTCTGTAGCACTCAGCAGGATGTGGCCCTTCCTACATCGTGGCACAGAGCTAATAGAAAATAAGAGTATATAAATAAGTCCCTCAGCTCTGTTTAAATTAATTTTATGGATCTAGGTGTTGAAAAGCTAAATTTGAAGACTTAATTAAGAAAATAACAAACAAGGAGAAGAACCAAATATATCCCTGACACCTGCATACACCATGAATTAATTTTACTTGGCAAAATGTAGAAATACACATCTTCACATTTAAGCTAACACAATTGCTAAGCTGGCCACCAGATTTCATGTGATTAATATTTATCACTGCCACGTCTATAGTCCTCCAGGATTTAATTCAAAATGTGAATCTTTCCTAAATCACAGCACTTAACTTCTAATCTTGTTTGTTTGTTTTGATTAAATAAAGATGTTCTGCTTTTTTTGTAGAAGTGATGTCACCTAATTGACTACATGTTGGTTTAGCCTCTAAAGCCATAAAATGTGATTCTATTCTTCGTAGCTTTTAAGCTTGATTAAAGCAAGCTCCTCGAGTTGTTCTCTAATAGCAGGCTCCCCAGAAATGGGGAGAGATTCTCAAGTGGAAAATGAAGAAACATCTCCACCCCCTCATGTAACCACAGGAAACAAAGTATTAAAGTTGAGGAGGGGGAAGGATGGAGAAAAAAAGAAGTTTGTTCTCTGTATTCCCCCCAAAATGTGAACCACAAAGGATTGTTTTCCTTTCATGTGAAAAGATTTTTAGCATTTCATTTCCTTAGATTTCTATATGGTATGAGCAAAACTCTTAAATCACTAGTTAGCGGTTTCGATCTAAATCTCATCATCTAATTATTTTTACAACGCATTCTTGGAAGGGTAGGAATGGTTCTGCCAGGAGATGTTTCACAATAATTAGAAGCCTCAATGGGTCTCTTAAGAATGTTTAAAGGGTTCCATATGCAGGCTGCTATGGGGAACCATGCTGTACACAGCTCTTCGTTTGAAGCAATAAGTCTTGACAGCCCTTGTTGTACTTTATTATAGCAAACAAAATCCATGCCAACCAATCAGGTTCCTGACTTTCTTGCCATTCTTTACTAGGAAAAATAACAGTGGAGATCAGTTAGCTACAAAGACGCCATCATATCACTGCAAATATGGGCTGCTCGAAAGGCACTTCTCTCAAATAAAGTTCTTTGTGGCATAGCGCAGCATTAAAAGGTGAATTTTGGAAAAACAAACCCCAAAACAACAACAACAAAAAAACCCCAAACCAACCCAAAAAGTGCTTTCAAACCAGTGTTCCAGTACTTAAAGATGTTTGTTTTTCCATTCACACAATAAACATGCAGAATTGGCTTTTGAAGTTAAAATGTATACACTGAGATATGCCTTGCTAATGCACATAAATGGCCAATTTGAGAGGCTCAACCCTCCTCCTATTGTGCGTGGCAGCTGCTGTACACTTTTTAGCTGAGTATATCTTCCCTGCACACTCTTTTGCCTATAGTAAGAGATCTCTGAAGAAAGTGGCTCAGACAAGGAGTGTAACACCATATACGTTATGAATTTCTTTGTCCATGCTACATCCATGTTTAGGAATGGATAGTTACTTGGCTAACAACAAGGAAGACAGAAAGTGAGAGCACTTCCACAGTGAAGGGCTGATAAGACACTGTTCCTAATGAACACAGAAGTGAAAACAGGCAATGGAAGCAGAGAAGAAAATACAAAACTGTCTATTTGAACAGTTTTTATTACTACCAGGGGCTGCAAGAGAACACAACTTTCCAAGACCATCCTCTTCCTTATGGGTCTCACATACTACTCTGTCTTCCCAACTAGCTCCTGGGGGAACTTTGCTGAAGCTCAGTCTTGGTCCCTGTGGGTAACAGGCATTTTTCTGGATAACTAGCAATGTATGTTTTCAGGAATGTGATTTGCCAGCATATGTAACATATTTGTGGCCATATTAGGCATGCTCACATGCATGCACGCACGCAAATGCATGTTCCTATGCTTTCAAATCCAGTCCGTAGTGACTTCACCTTTGGATACAGACACGTCTCCCGTGTCAGCTGTAAAGTCATTGGCTTCATCTCTGCTTTTATTTTCAGCTTTGGCAAGGACTCTGTTTGAGACATCGTAGTATGTACAGATATCTGCACATAATTTTATACTGAGCACTTTATGTGGGGTTGCCCAGTATTTAAATATCACAAGAAATGGATTACTTCACTAACATGCTTCATTAAGGAGGCTAATTTTAATTTTTTTTTTCAAGAAATGATTTTTTTTTGAGAATGTGTTTTGCAATTTTATAGCCATAATTTTAAAATTAATTAAGTTATTTTGATGATTTCAGACAAAACTTTGAATTAGCTTGAGTTCTTTGATTCATTTCTTTTCTTACATTTTTTTAAAAGAGTGACTTGGATATCTGGTCTCTTTGCAGTAGGGGAAGAATATCTTAACTGATCATTCAATTAAAGTCATCATTACCATTCCCCTACCAAATATAGACCAGATAAATATGATTATAAAGATGAAGATAAATATGAAACAGGCCACATAGATCAGCCCTCTACAAGTGTAAGGTATCATATAGCAGTTAGAGTAGTTCTAATTTCTCAATGTACATGTTTCATAAGTGCAAACTTAAGCGTTTCCTGAAAACTCTTTTTTTCCTACTTCTGTGTCTTGTGTTTCTGTGTTTATCATAGTTCAAGGAGTGAGTTAGGCTTACTCAGAAGGAAAAAATTGCTGACTCTGACAAGTTGAAACTTCCCTGGTAGTATCCATCTCACTTCAGCATCTGTAGGAGAAATCTAGAACAAATAGCCCTTGAAGGTTGATAGCTCATGAAAGCTTCTACAATTAGGCTTGAAGAGTGTTATTCTAAGCTTATGAATCAATACCATTACATCTGCCCTTCCTACTGCCCATTGCATGCTGCAAAATATTCCCTAGTTTTCATAAAACTCCAAGGTACCAGATGCAAAAAATTCTACCAATCATCTCCAAAAAGCTCATGAAACCAAAGGCTGTTGTCAAGTGCAACAGCACAGAGTTTCAGAGGTGAATATGCTCAGCTAGCCCTGAAGGATGAACAGTGTCCTGTGTCGCAGAACGCTGCGGGCAGTCCTCACCCACCTCAGACAGTGGGACTTGGGTGAAGGTTCCTTCACTCCTGACTCCAAACCTGGCAGCTGCAAAGCCGAGCTGCACTAGTCCAACACGTTAGAGATTTTGCAGTGTCTCTGGGTACACCAGTTCTTCCCAGTGCTGCAGGTCCATTTCAGGACTACCTCCAAAGTGCTGTGGAAGGAAAACATTCTCCCACTTCTCAGCACACTCAAGCTATGACACAAGGAGTTTTTAAAAAAACATTTCTTCCTAGCCCCAGCAGGGATCAGAAGCAACTTCAAAGCCCAGGTTTAACATAGAACAAATGCAGTGTGAAAACAAGCCTCAGCAAATGGTGACTGAGATACCTTTAGGGTGTTCCTTAGGGATATTAATAAAGAAAACCATTTTTCCTTATAAAAGAGGATTCTTATTGCATTGCTTTTGATTTCTAGTTATAACATCACTCTAGTCAGTTATGGAATCCCTAATTTATCCGAGGTTTCAGGGTTCATCTTGAAACGATTTAGGTTCCTCATGCCTACCTATTTTCTATAGGAGGCTGTCCTTAAAAATTACAATGTGGATAACTAGAAAACATCAAATTTCTGCTCAAAGTTTTTTCATAAGCTTTTTATGCTTGTCTATCATTTTATCCTATACCAATAACATCTTTGAAATGAAGTAACAATTTTTTGTCTTTCATATTTATGATCCAGATGTCTGTATTATAAACAGTTTTATCACTTAGGGGTTTTTATGAGACAAAACAAACTAAGATTTTTTAAAATATGTTTTCATCAAGTAAATTCTTCATGATATTAATCACCTGGCAAATGTTACCTAAACCTACTACCATTTAAATTATTTTTACATGACTTAACTGGAATCATATTCTTGAAAGGTCACCTTTTCATTCTGTAGTGATATTAATTCTTCCCATTCCCTCTAACTCTTTTTATTAACCTTCCCTCTTACCTGAAAAGAAATTTCAGATAAAGCTTTTTATGATGTTCAAATCCTTAAACTTCTCAGAGTAATAACTGTTGCTGACTTGAGCCCTTTGTGTTTTAAAATCCAAAACATTCCTTAGATTCTGTATAGAGTTCTAAAATCAGTTTAATTAGCTCATGCTCTCTTAATCCATACTATATTCAGCTCTTCCATGAAAACCTCAATTCTTCCTTTCTTTTAGGTTCCTTGTCTCAGAAATTACTTGAGGTAGAAGAGGACTCGTCATTCCAGGCTCAGTGTCCCAGCTGGGGGTGGTACAATCTCTTAAGAAATTTTATTGCCTTTCATTATTAGTGAACATAATAACTTTTTTCCTTCACAAATGAAGGTGGTTTTCCTCCCCACACCCCCAATCCCACTTGCCATTCTATATCATCATTTAATTATTTTCTATTTCATGCTATATTTATACTTTACTTATTGCATGTCCTCCTTAGACGGTGTCTGTACTTTGAGAACATCAAATCCATGAAATTCTCCTTGAAGGCAAACATCCTAAAATTCCCCAAGGACTGACATTCTCAAGCTATTTGTTGACTATCATTGTTTTGCCACTCATTCATTCTTCCTGTCTGTGGAATTTAAGGGTCTTTTTTTTTCACTGTCTTCCATAAACTATCATAGTAATTTTTCATCTGTGTCATCTAAAGTATAGTCAAGACACTTATTCCAGAATAAGCAACTAGTTCCCAGCTCCAACTGACCTTCTCGAAATCCAGAAATATCTCAAACTCTGGATGGATTTTGTATTCATTCTGAGTCTTCACTCTAGCAAACCTGTCAGGTAATGTACCCCAGCTATGTAGAACCATTACTTATTATCAGTGATTCAACCTCTTGTCATGACTTTTCCATCCTCCCATGACTCAGGAAATACTTTAGAAGATGCAAACTTTATTGGGAGCCCTTCCCATAATCTCCCACAAACCTGCGCATTCAATCAACTTCACAAAGGAATGATCAATGGTCTGTGTTCAAATCATAATTTTGAAGCTGAAACATGAAGCAATCAACTATAATTCCCTAAAGGGTACCTCTCTGAAAATAAAATACATCTCTTGAACTGTAGTATTGTAGAATAGTTCAAGCTGGAAATAACTGGAATTCTGAATCCCTGCTCAAACCGGGCTAGAGTCCAAATCAGGTCAGGTTGCTCAAAGTACAGGACTTCTCAAGTTTTGAGTATCTCCAAGGATGGAGAGGGCATAGCAACTTTATGAAATCTTTTCCTATGTTTAATTGGCATAGTTATACTATTTTCCTTTTATATCTAGCCAGGATCTCCATTTTTGCAACTTAAGTGTCCACTGCCTGCTTTTTCTTTAATGTATGCCTGCCAAAAATGTCTAGATCAGTCTCCTCTACATCTGCCTGATACTTGGAGAACAAATACATTCCTTTTTAACCTTCTCCAGGTTAAGCAAACCCATCTCTCTCAGCCTTTCTTCACGTGTCTTATGCTGTGGACCCCTACGCATCCTGGAGGTTCTCCTCTAGGATTTCTCCTGTACACTGTTTGGGGTCCCAAACTGGACACAATGTTCCAGCTGGAGCCTCATGAATGCTGAATCAAACGAAATAATAATTTTCTTTGATCTGTTAGTTGTGGTGTAGACCAGTATGGGGTTAGTCTTTATTGCTGGAATGGTGCAAAGTTCAGTCCTCTGCAGCTGAGAAAGTGAAGATATTTTCCTGTAACGGAGCAGGAGTTTTACAGCTCTCTGACCACTGCCATGGTGTTTTGCACCTGGGACGTCTCTCAAGCAGCTGACTTGCACAGCTAACTGAGGTGTCCTACAGAGATCCCAGGAAGCTGTCATTTGTGAAGGTGATTCTATTCCCAAGGGCTGGGATAACATGTTGATTTGCTTGGTGGCTATTTACAAATCAGTACTAAAAAACAGAGACATGAGGCAGAAGTAAAATTAAGACCAAACAGAATGTTTCAAATGTACTGTGTTGTTCTTGAGAATTTTTATTATTACTATTAATGATGCCAAGATACTTCAAAATTAAGCATGACTTTGAATTGAAATATTAAATACTTTATTTTAGAAAACATTAAAATAAAAAATAAGTTCTTCTTGTTGTGGATTTTTTTGTTACAGAAAGAATTGAAAAATTTGATGGTGGGATGTGAAATATTCAGGTCTTCCTCGTCTAGGTGAAAAAAACTTTCAAGTTGAGATCCTTCAGTGATTCCACATCTTTCTTCTAGGTGTTGATTTGCTCAGTAGAAAAAACAACACTTTTGGGAAGTCAGCTTTCTATTTACATTCCTGAAAGCAGCTAAATGAGCAAATAGGAGGAAAGATTACTTTTATTTCTCCACATAGAAAAAAAACAACCAACCCATATTTAATGATGGGGTAGGATTTGAAGTCTTGACTAAGCTGAGTTCAGATCAATTTGACAATTCTGTTATTGGTTTAAAAAAATTATCAGTGATTTTTTTTTTAATCCCAGCATGTCCTCCAACATGTGTGCAATACTAACAGGCAGTGTCAGCAGTCGATGTGTTGAAACGGTCTTCTGAATCCAAACACAAGATATTTCTACTTACACTTGAGCAGATGCGAGTGAGTTCTGTCTGCTCACTGCGTGACTGGGGTGTGGCAGGGCAGTGACAGTGCAGCACACACCTGGGCTTGTACAGCCTCCCTCACATCTGCCTTTGTGGCTGACTGTACTTGGATGGGATGTGGCTTTTTGGGAGAGTTAACTTCTGTCTTTCAGGGAAAAGTCAATAGACCAATTGCCCCATTACTCTCGAAATCAGTCCAGAAACCTTAATTGCTTTTTTCCACCCTACTTGGTTCATAATGAGCTCTCAAAGACCAGTTTAGCTCTTCTGTGATCACTTACCTTGAAAGATGAAGCCTCTTTATGCACTGCATTCAAGGTCTGATTTAATCCTTCATAGAGTGCTTCTGCACTGATTGATAGTTCATATTCGCATAAAAAAGATGCCCATAAATAAAACACCCTGGGTAATAATAATACTTAAGTTTGATTGAATTGCTAGTTTGATTGAATATGGATCAGAAGAAATGAGATTTTATTTTCTTTAATTCTGTCATAAAGCATTTTGTTACCTGAGAATAAATTTCCTGCTTTTTATATAGAAATCTCTCATTGCAGTATTCAGCAGCTCTCCATGGAAAAATTAATCACGTTTTAGGGAGCAGCAAAGAACAATATGTATGAAGGTAAAGATAATATATTATAATCCCATAAAATAGTGAACACATCTAAAAGTAGGGACTGCAAGATCCATATCCATGACTTTAATCTGGGAGCTAATATAAGAAATATATGGGCTGATGGAGGAATGGACCTAAAAAGAGTAGTTAAGGGGATGTTATCTGTCACACTGTTGTAAAAACACAGTAGCTTCATTGAAACATAGAATTCTTGGTGATTTAATTATAAGTAACTCTACAACCTTGACATCAAATGGAATCCTGTTTTCAGTGGTGTGTAATCTTTCCAGTAAAGATACTGAAAGAAACTTGCTGTTTGGTGTAAATTAAATAACAGAGTTTGGCTCTAGCTGAAACAATAATAAACCCCATACACTCCAGACTGCTGTAACTGGAGGTAGTCTGAGCGACCGAAAAATCCCAAAACAGTGACAGTAAGTTTTAGGTAACTATGATTTAACTTATGATCACCTGAATAGGAATTTGTGGCCTGAAACTGCAGACACCACTGACTGCTGTATTCCTGCACAAACTGTGGCTGATATTTTCAGCTTTCAGTAGAGGCAAAAGCATAGTTTGATGAAGGCTACCTGTATTTGTTTAACACAATGCAGACCTATATGATTAGTAAAATGCCACTTGAAGCAGCTTTTGTAACCAAGTACTTGGCTTCTGGCCCAAAACTATTGTGTAACTGTTTACAGATTAGAAGAGGGGGCTGAAGACAAATGCTGTCTTGAAAGTAAAAACATGACCTTTCCCAAACAACATGATGCTAAAATGCTAAGTGGGAGATAGCCCTGCAGTGTAGCTTAAAAGAAAACCACAACTTGTGTTTGGTTTTCAGCATCCACAAGCTATTATTCTGTAATAACAGAGGGAAAAGTTTTCTCCAGGCAACCCTTCCAGTGGTTGCAATCTGAAAATAACTTCCAACCACTAAATGATGTTTAATTTTTTCTTTCCCTTTTTTCTCCCTTTCTATTTCATGCATGTCCATGTTTGCACAGCAGACCGAACTCACTTCTAAGGAGTGTCACTCTGAATTCAAAGCAGGCTACCCTGAAGAACAGAAATATGCCTTGAGTTGCACTTACTGAAAGAAACTTGCTGTTTGGTGTAAATTAAATAGCAGAGTTTGACTCCAAAGGAAACGATCTCTAACATCGTAGAATTACAGAATCATAAAATATGCTGAGTTGGAAGCATCAGGATCATCAAGTCAAACTCCTGGCCCTACACAGGACACACCAAGAGTCACACCATGTGTCTCAGAGCATTGTCCAAACTCTTCTTGAACTCAGACAGGTTTGGTGCTGTGACCACTTCCTTGGGGAGCCTGTTCTAGTGTTCAACCACCCTCTGGATTAAAACGTTTTTACTGATATCTAACATAAATCAAGGAGAGTGAAGAGATCAGCACCTGCCCCTCCGCTACCCCTCATGAGGATGCTGAAGGACACAGTGAGGTCTCCCCTCAGTCTCCTCTTCTCCAGGCTGAACAGACCAAGTGACCTCAGCCGCTCCTTATACGGCTTCCCCTCAAGGCCCTTCACCATCTTTGTAGCCCTCTTTTGGATGGTACAATACTTATTGTACAATAATACATCATCTACAGTAGCTTATTATCTTTTTCATACTCTGACACCCAAAACCACCCCCAGCACTGGAGGTGAGGCCGCCCCAGTGCAGAGCAGAGCCGGACAATCCCCTCCCTTGCTCAGCTGGTGATGCTGTGCCTGATGCCCCCAGGACAGGGTTGGCCCTCCTGGCTGCCAGGGCACTGCTGGCTCATGTTCAACTTGCCAGTGACCAGATCCCTTTCTGCATTGCTGCTCTCCAGGCTCTCATTCACCAGTCTGTGCACACAGCCAGGATTTCCCCATTCCAGGTGCAGAATCCAGCACTTGCCTTTGTTAAATTACACATGGTTGGTGATTGCCCAGCTCTCTAATTTGCCAAAGTCTCTCTGCATAGCATCTCTGCTCTCAAAGGAGTCAACAGTAGTTCCCGTTAGACCAGAACTGAGTCAGAACTTTCCCATGATTTTCTGCTACTTCATTTTTTACCATAGGCAATTCACTTGTAACATCTCTGTGCCCCAGTGCCTTAAAATGTGATCAAGCAAGGATGGTGAAAGATGATTCACTGCTTAGGCATTAAGTTAGGTTTTATTTTTCACTTTCCCATAATTTTAAATCTTACATTACTTACAGTACTGGGACAGCATGAAGAAAGGCAAAATTGGTGCAACATAAAATCTTTTTAAAAGGTTTTTTCAGTTTCAATGTTTGTATTTTTATTTTGTGAACACAATCATATGTTTTTACCTTTCTTTTTCCCTTTTTATACTAATATTTATCAAGAGTTCGCTGTTTTGTGTGTTCATTAACTAGACCTTTCTTCAGTTATTTTATGGAAAAGGAAGTAACTAAGAACGATTTTGTGGATTTATTTTAGGTGTACTAATTTGCACTGGAAATACAAAATCATCCTTGAATAACGAGGGATCAATCTTTTTTCTATTGGTACCATAACAATCCTGCTGAATCAAAGGTAGTAAGGGCAGAAAGAATGCTACTATCATCTACCTTGAAATTTCATGCAATGTAAGCACTTACATTTCACAAGCTATGGACTTAATTTTGAGCAGAATATTTTGGGTTTTACTTGCATATCCAGTCTTGTTTTGAAGGTGTCATGAGCTGAAGAAAGTACTGCTTTCCTTATATAGAAGTATTTAATTTTGCTTTTCTTTCTTCCACACTGTCATCCCATGTCTGTGTCCACTGTCCCATCCCGCTCCCCTATTTCTTTGGTTTTTGTTTTTTTAAAAAATTATTTCTGTGATTATATTAGATAATTAGACTGGTGAAAATTCATAGTAAACTGGCTGTCCACTCAAAATCTCAAGCTATAGTAACAGTTCCCAACAGCCAAGAAGAATCCAGAAAAAAAAAAAAATCAATAGTATCTGGTTAGGGTTCAGATAAATTATCTGTACCTCCGTCAATAACCTACTTCTGCAGCTGGAACATTTGGGAATAGTTCTAACAAAGGCAGTTCCGTCATGTCTTATCCTGGCAACACAACCCCTACCCATGGAATCACACCCTAGGAGGTCACTTGAATTTTTTTTTGTGCAGAAGCTGAAATCTTAGTGGAAGTGTATTTCTCATTCCACCCTTGTGTTTCTTAGCCACTGATTTTATTCATGTGTGTTAAAATCTTTTCTGCTGACCCTTGCTGAAGTTGTTTCTATGGTTGTAACTTGGACTAAAGCACAACTAAAGTACAACTGCAAGTAATATATAATGTAATTCATTTTATGCTGCACACTGAAGGTGTAGAACAGTCTAAAAAATATTTAGGATTGTTGGCATTTTCACAGCTAAGATCTAACTTAATTTGCAAATAACTTTAAAATACAGCTACAAGTTCCTCGATAGTCTTCAACAGGAAGACTGCAAAGAGTTAAATTTATTCCTTTGATTACTGCATTTCTTTGCAAACTGCTTTGATTCTAGTACAGAGAAGATCCTTACTGTTGCAGTGCATGTGGCAGCTGCCACACGATGCCCACTCAGTCAGAGGACTGGTGGTCAGGCACCCAGAGCACCGATGTCGAACACTTACAGCGAGTTCCCATGATCCCATGAGAGCTGTGTTTACATACTGCTCCATTACTGGTTTGAGATTTTTCCACCAAGTTTTATGTACAGCTTCATGTTTATATATTTCTCTCATTGAATATGCATGTTTTCTGGAAGGGTCTGTGTATTTGACACCTCATTGGTTGTTTCATGTAGAACCCTCCCCTGAGTTTCCCCTTTTGGTTGTTTTCCCTTTTTCTCCTCCCAGTTGGTTGTACCCCAGTAGCCGTTCCCTTTACTCCACCCGTCTCCGCCCCCCATATAAAACCCTGTGCAAATCCCAATCCCTTGTCTTCTGTCCCTGACCCTTTGCCTGCAGTAAAGCTTTGGAAACCACACAAAAGATCCCTCCCTCATCTTTTGTCTCTGCCAGCGCTTTCTATACCAACCAGCTTGGGGTTTGCTCCTTGTGAAGGAGCCAGCCTTTCCCAGCTTGCTGCAAAGGGACAGCTAAAGCCAAGGACACCTGCAGCTGGACGCTGTGCTGTCCTGGGCAACCCCAACAGCATCACCTTACTGGAGCAACAAAGAATATTACCCACACCTGTTTCAGGTGGAATGTTACCTTTTTATGTCACCTGCCAAAATGGCCTTCTAAAAGTATCATTCAATTGTGTTTTAATGGAAATCACATGGCTTTGAGCAATCTGTGAATATGCCAACTTAAATGTGTGTATTCTCGCCTCTTGTCTTTGTTTTCTTTCTCATTAATGTCTTTTGGGCCACAGTCCCATAATGAATTGCATATGCAGGGACCAGTGGATATGAAGGAGCCCACTGGCAGCTGCAGAGCTCCATATGGAGGTGGGGGTCCATCCAGCAGAGAAACATTCAAGTTGGAGATGTTGGACAGCAAACCGTTGGCAGCAGAGAGCATCTTCATTTGCGTCCTGTACAACATCGGGCATGTTATGGGATGCTTTGTCTCTCATTATACAACCAAATTATATATAGAAACCACATGGGCACAGTGGGGTTCCAAACAAGCTTCTTTACTAAATATAGAGAGTATAGGAGAGCAAGTTACTTATACATGGTGTTGCTCAGGGAGAATTCTAAAATGTTGAATGCAGCAGCATAGAAAAGTGTTAACAGACTACTTAGAGAAATCACTCTGCCCATTACTCATTCCAACGGGCTACATCATTGCTAAAAAAAAAAAAAAAGACAGAAATTTTCAGAAAATAAAAATGGGAATTGCTTCTGACTAAATATAATCAAAAGAAATTGTCACGAAATGGGTAAGTGAAAATTGTTATAGTCTGAAATCACATAGTTTTTCAATAATGCCAAACCACCAGCTTTAAATAGAACAATATTTTCATTAATAATTCTGCATTCAGTTTTTTATGATTTTTTCAGCAGATCTTATGGATCATATGTAACAATAATACGAGACATGCAACAAAGCATCCATTTTTAGATGAGATTCAAGGATTTTCCTTGATTTTATGAGCACTGGATCCACACTCCAGTGGGACCTGCCAAAATTCCAACCAATCATTAACTCAAGCCGTCAACAAATTTGAATAAAGTGCTATTTGTAAAGCTATTTATAGATATTTTCATACATACATATACCCATACGCAATCTCACATATATGTAAGCATATGCATACAGATATGTTTCTGTGACTATGTATGTATACATGAGCATCCATATATATATATATATGTATATGTATCTATATATGCTTGAATATATACGATTGCTGTGTATTATTGTGTAATAAAATTACACAAAAATTGTTGTAATCCCCTCACAGAGGTGAAGGTCTCTTTGAAGCCCCAGGAATAAAAGACAAAGTGTATGTTGAGCATTTAACTTTCTAAAAATGTAAAGATTCCCATTACCACAACCACAACCTCTGTTTCTAACTATTTGGCAGATTTGAGACATTCAGAGACATAATACAATTTAACTAACAGAACTCCTTCAAGTTATATTTTGGAGTTCTGATTAATTTCTTCCTAGACTTATGGCCAATTTAAGACAACTTGGAGGCTGTTGACCTTAGGAAATAATAAGCCTCCCTATCCCCTGAACAATAGATCCACTGAATTTTAAGCCAACATCTTTGGAAAGTTAGAAAAAAACCCAAGCAGTCTGAGTGACATATACTTCCTTCATGTATCTGAATCAGTCATTCCAAAAGTGTTTAAGTCATCTAAATTTGTTCTAAATAAAGGAAACAAGTATGGGTGAAGGCATGAAGGAATGCCAAATGCCTAAAGTCAGGCTAAGAACAACTCCTCCTTTACAACTTCAGACACCTCCCTCTGTGTGTTCACTTTATAGAAAATCTAAGCACTAACTTGGGGTAAAAAGCTTCAGGAGACATCTAGAATTCATCTGTAAATCGGTTGACAAAATTAGATTGAGTTTCTCCACAAGTTTCAGTACCTGAGATCTGAATACTCCTTACACAGCACAAGCAGAAGTTCATCATTCTCACACTTGAAGTTTTCTACATATCACAAAAAAACCACAGAATTTTGTTTATGTTGATTTTTACTTCACTTTCTGACATGTAATAGCATAGCATGACTATATCAAGTTGTTAGATTACATTTTGTCATTCTTTTGTGTTGAAGTCAGGTTAAAGCCTGCACCCTCCCTGAAGACAGCTTTGTCCGTAGAAAGAATCAGGAACAATATTTTGGTGCATATTCATGGATGTTTTATTTCTCTGACCGCATGGCAGCCAGGTCAGGCACAGACCAGCCACATGGCAACCAGGCCAAGCACGGACTCTACCCTGAAGACCCAGGAATCATGGGACAACCACAGTTTTCAGGGTGGGGAAAACACCGATAACCAATAGCGAACAGGATAACATCAGGGAGCCTGGAAACCCCGTGTAACCATGCCTCAACTCCCAGGGCCCTTCCCCCAAGGGGGGGCACCTCCACACTCTTGGGGTTTTTTTGGTGTTGTTTTGGTTGTTTTTTGGTTTTATTTTCATTAGATGTATATTAGACAAACATTTAATTCAAGACTTTAATGCATACATGCATGCAGGCTGAATTTCCATTGCCTGAGAAAAACTAGACTTTCCTCATTTTCTATTTTTTGTATACTTGACTTCAAACTTTACCCTGTCTTTTACCACTTTTCTTGGGTTTGATTTATTTTACTGTGTCGAGTTGTGGTCTTCCCCACACAAGAGAGACATGGACATACTGGAGAGAGTCCAACTAACGTGATTAAGGGACTGGAGCATGTTTATATGGGGAAAGGCTAAGACACTGGGACTTTTCAGCCTGTAAAAGAGAGAGGTTGGAGGGGGGGATCTTACTAATGCATATAAATACCTGAACGAAAGTGTATAGAAGAGAGAGAGAGCTTTTCAGTGGCACAAACTGCAAAAGAGAAGGTTCTTCCTGTGCATCAGAAAATACTTTTTCCCTGTGTGAGTGACCAAGCCCTGGCATAGGTTTTCCAAAGAGATTGTGTCTCTTTCTTGGAGTATTCAAAAGCTGTCTGTATATGCTTGGTCAGGGGAATTGGACTAGATGACCTCTACCATTCTTTGATTCTTTAATTCTCTGATTCTGTAATTCTGTGATTCTATGTCTAAGGGCAGGAATAGATTTTATGTTTTTTTTAATATATGGAAGATATCATGGGACTGTTCTGGCTTTTAAGATGCTAAGTTGTAGCTCACAGCACTGTTTACCTGATTTCCTTTTACACTGGATATCTCGATTTTTCAGATCCATAATGTAAACATGGACTGAAGAGGGCACAAGTCCCATGTATGGCCACACTGTTTTCACTTAAAAATAGCCAAAAATTTTGTCATTTGCATTCCATAATGGATCTTCTTGATCAGCCTACAGCTTAGCTAAGTACCCTAGTCCCCTATACTTGCTACAAGAAGCTGGAAACAGCATGAATAATGCTGCAGACATTCCCTATTTCTTGTGAGAACGCCCTGCCTGTGAGATTATGGCTTGTTCATGAGAGTACACAGAAGTCAGGCTGAAAAACCATCTTCAGGGCAAGCAGCAGGAGCAAGGCAGACCTGGAGTACTTTATCTGCTTCTATCGTGAGTCTGGTTATACTGGTACCCATAAACTGGAGTACGAGGAGCCATTGCCTGGCCTTGAGTCCAACTGGAAAGGTCTGGCCACATCTGCATTGTGATCTTCCCAGAACAGAATGGGCATGTGGTAAACTCTGAACTGTGTTTGGGAACTATTTTGGAAAGTGCTAACTGGGCCCAAGCCAAAACTGTTTTAGCATCCAGGATATCAGTTTAACACCTTAGCTGACCAAATTTTGGTGCTCACAGCCAATCCCAAAATCCACCTTAAATTGCTAAAATAAATAAACTCCTCATATTTATACAGAAATCAAAAATCCATGGCCAAGGGAAACAGACACCATAATTCCTCCAGCCCACAGGGTGCACATTATCAGAACTCCTACTGGAAATCATATAGTTAGGGAGCTAAGAAAGCAGAAGAGCCCAGTTCCATGTTTTATCTAAAATTAAATTATCCATGCCACATTAAGTATGGTAGAGTTTCTATTGTATTTTAAACCTTGGATTAAGGGATTGATGCCACATGTAAATATTTCTTTGAAAAGGGAGACCTCAGACAAATGGGGTGCCCAACCTGCCCAACTAGCTAGATTTAGTTTCCTTGCTCTGTTTTGATCATTGTTCATGTGTATCTCAAAAGCTTCTCTTCAGAGAAAATACTGTTATTAACTTCTGGAGCCCTGGTAACTATTCTGGTTATTTGGGTTAGGTAACAGTGATCTTGCCTGTATACATTCATTCACTAATTATCACTGAAGTTGCTTACCTAATGTTCTCCTAGCTGTGTTTTAGATTTCAGCATTTTCAAAGCAGAAATCTGACACCAAATCCTGCTTTGTATTCCATTAGTAAAAATCTGGAGCATTTCCACTGGTGGATTTCATAGCTCCTTCATGGGATGTATTCTGAACACTGTGTTCATTCCCTCAGAACAGTGTATTTGCAAGCATGATTGATCCTCTTTACATCCACCCTAGCATCAATGTAATCAAACAGCCTCTGTAAAGCGTTTGTATTTTGACAAATAGGCAAATTTCCATAAAATATTTTTTTCCTTGGAATTTTTATGACCAACTTACCCATCATCTTTTTCACTCATGCGTGAAAAATGTCAAAAAGATATATAAATATTTAGTATGATTTATGATTGTTTTCTGGGCTTGAGAAAGGCTGTGAAACAGCTAAGAAGAGCAAAAGAAATCACAGTCCAGAGAGAATGTGGCAAGAGATCAATTGCTGTTCCTTATTAATCCCTAAAGTACATCCCAGTGAAATGAAATAAATTAGTTAAGCCTGTTCACCAGGCCTTACTGTTGTCCCCAAAAAGAACAGCTCCTGCTGCTTAAGAGTCAACTGAAATGAAGATCATCAAATTACTGAAATTGGAAAGATATGATTAACCTCTGCAGTTTTTCCATGCTCTTTTATTTCTGTAGAGACCAATACTAATTCCGTGTAAATGGTATGAAAATCTGAAAGAAGGGCTTCTCTTATAGAATTTCCATCTTGCTTTTACAACACAAAGGATTTGGAATTCTTTGAACAAGGTTCAGAAAAGCATCCAAACTTTCTGATGTTCCTCCCTAAATTACATGAGATGCTGGGGACACATTAAAGGATTTAAAAGGGTAGGAAATGTACTATATCACTTTCTGAGTCCATAAGTGATTTTCTGTTCTTGCCAACAGTACTCGTGAGACTCAAGGGCACAAGCAGACAGCCAAAGAGCATTTTTAATGGATTTGTTACATAAAAATTTCATCTAGTTCTGCTGTCCTTGCCTATGCTTTTTTTTTCCTATTACAAAAAAATTATGATGTAGCGACCACTTCTTAAGAAAAGAGAGAGAAAATGTTTAAGCAACAAGATGTGATTTTATTTTTAATAATCCCTCATGTTCATCATGTTATGCATCCAATGGATTTTAAAATATTGGCAGACTGTCTATAAGTTTAACACTAGTACTGTGGGGTTTTAGTATTACTGGTAAAATTTTATTTTCAAAAATTAAAAAAAAATAGTGACACAAGGATTTAAACAACAAGCTAGCATGGTATAAGGTAGATAGCACGCTATAGAAAACAGTGATTTTGCTATTTATTTGCTCACTCAAGAAAGCATGGAGAGAATTTTTAAATTTATATGGAGGAAATTAGGTATGCCTTTATTTCTATTACTTTTTTCAATTTAATTTCAAATATAAGTTTAACAGCAACTTTCAGAACAAAACTAACACTAGTTGTTTTTTTTAAAAAAAGCAGTGTCTGCTGGTTTCAGAGAACCTTTCAGGTTTGTGTAAAGGGTTTTTTTGCAAAAACATGTAAATAGTTGATGACAAACATTTCAACGTTTAACTGTTCTAAAAAATTTACAAAATAAAAGAAGCTTCAAATTCAGGATATTTTCAGTAAGACTAAATGCATTTTAAATGTTTCACATGAAAGATGACTTACAGTGAAACATTGTTTTAGTCCATATAGTTAAAAGAACAAATATGTTAATCCCACAAAGTGGTGTTGTTACAGACAAGGGAGATATCTGCTCAGTTTAGCTCTGATTAGCCTAGCTATGGTGAAGTCATACTGTTTTGGTGGGGATATAATATAGGAGAGAGTGACACAGCTAAGCCATTTTAGAGAGTTGTGAGTTTCCCAACTCACAGGTATCTTCTAGATGAATCAGCTGGGAAAAGCATTTAGTGGCAATCTGGATGCTTTGACATGCTTTGAGCAGCTACTATCACTAAAAGATTTAAACACCTCTTATGACCATTTTCTATTCAAAATAAACCTCAGCCAGTCTTTAACAGTAAGACCAGTTGTTGTCCAGGTGCCCAGCCCCTTGAGCTGGAAGACAGGATGGAGAGCAGAATGAAGCTCCCATAATCCAAGCAGAAATGGTCAGTGACCTGACATAGAATTTAGACACACACAAGTCTGTAGGGCCAGATGGGATCCAGCCAAGGGTCTTGAGGGGACTGATATAAAGTCTCATTTACCTGTTTTCCAGCATTTATCAGCAGTCCTGGCTAACCAGGAGGTCCCAGGTGATTGGAAGCTACAAAATGGTTGAATTATTTAAAAATGGGTAATCTAACGTGTTGCCTTATCTATATTCTCAGGTGAATTTCATGGAGCATGTTGTCCAGAGAAGATTATTTTAAACACATGCAATAAAATATCTTCTTTAATACTGGTGACATTCATAATGCCCTGTGCTGAGAAGAAGGATTGTACAATACAAACCAGAAAGCTGGAGAGAGCAGCAGTGTGAAATACCGGCTGGTGGAGGTGGGCACAAACCTAAGTTCAGATCAGCTTCTTTTTGCCAGTCGTCTGTAGACAACTGGACCTACTTTAGTGTTTTCTTCTAGCAAGAACCTGTTTATCCAGGACAAGATGTACAACTAAAACATTAATGGGCATGTGATGAAATGTGTAGTCGTGTTGGTAAGCAGAAACACAACACTGACATGGTTAAGTGTTGTTAGCTACTGGAATTAACGGGCATTGTTACCTGGCATAGTTGTCTAGTTGCACACAAGCTACTGAATTCATAACAAATGATAGTTTCTGTCAGTGTAGTCCTTTATTTGATTTAAAATCATGGCCATGAGGAAAAATCCTGGGCCTTAATACTAGCCCTCCTAGAATCCTTCAAAATTCCAATTCAAAGGGTTATTTTATTTATTTTTAAAACTCATATTTAATTTAAATAGCTCAAGAAATGTTAGACCTAAAGAAAATCAGATCCTGCCATTTTATGGCCTTCTTCCTTTTCTGTTTTTAGGGCAGTTGAGAGAAGCTTTGCATGCTCAGGATTTCAAAGGGCAGCCCTGTACTGCACTGAGTAACTGCAGTGAACCTCATCAGCAGAGTCCAGTAAGTCACTGCACAGGACCTGCATCTCCTGCTTCATCTGTAATCTTCAGTGGGCTGTTTCTTGAGTCATGACACCAAGCCTGCTCTTCTTCTCAGTTTAAACACCGAAATCACGATGTTGGGAAGGTGCTTCTCCCCATGGTAGGGGAGGGCTGCTTCCTGTGGCCATGTATGTATGACTTTTTTCTAAGACCAGAAGGAAAAGGTAAAGCTGTCCCATTCAGAGAAAGGCAAATCAGTAGAAATTCTTGGTAGAAACCAAGGTTTGAGTCTCTCTTCATGGACTGCAGGAAAACGGGTATTTTTTTATTACCACTGAGTCACACAGTAGTTTACTAATTTTGTTTCTTATGTGAGCTTGTATTATTCATGCAACAAATAGGGACTGGAAGGGATTTACAAGAAAACATACAACTTCTGAATCTTTGGTTTTATTTAGTCATGTAACCATGACCAAAATGTATGCTAAATGCATAAATAATCTAGGGAGCTCAGTTGCTGTCTTTCTGGTACAAGAGCACAGCTTCAAATGGAGCAGTAAGGAGGTTTGTATTTTATAATGCACTATTAGGTGCTGGATAGAGACCTCTGTAGGTTAAGTTCCCTTCAGGCTGTGGAGAAATTGCACTCAGGTTTTAATACCTCAGATAAATTTGCTGTTAAGCTGACCACTTTGCAAAAGACAGTGAACACCACCTTCTTCTCCAGGAAGCTATTTTGAAAGCTAACAGTTTGTGAGAGGCCTGGTCCTACTACAACATATGAACTGGACTTTAGTCATGTTTATGGGATTAAGATCCTTAGGGAAATTTAGCACCAGCTGAGTTCCTGGATCCCATTAAGACTTGGGTATATCTGGGCGTGCACACAATGCAGAACTGCAGGTGCCTAGGAAGCATCCAGGTCCAAATGTGGTGCAACTGATGAGTTCAGATGTTTTCAGAGTTACTCAGATGCTGGGTTGGGATTGAAATGGGAGGAGAAAAGAGAATGATCTGCAGTTTACAGCTTAGATATCTAAAGAATACACAAAATTCTATTTTAGATTACTATATTTCTTATTTCTCCATTTTTTTCTTCTCATCAGGCCATTAAGATTTTTAAATAGAAATATAGATGGCCCAAATTCTATTTACACAGATGGAAAATGTTTTAATTTATGTTGATGTAAATAATAGAAGTTAGTTGAATAGCATGAAAAAAGAGTTATTCCACTCCACACTTTTCCAAGAAATAAATTCCCTGACACATACCTCCCAGAAGGTTTAGAAATAAGCTACGAAGATACCAAGTTTGGGGACTAAAATTCTTTGTTTGAGAAAGCAAATGAATCAATGAACATCAGAGGATAATGAGAACCAGATTTCCCAAAGTTAATTTCTGGGTATATCGTGGCTTTGGCTAAAGTCTGGTATAAAATATTCATGATGCAAAAAATTCTATCACCCATGGTAAAATACATTTTGTGAAAAAATGAAAAGGGAAAATCTTACACTGTGCATGGGGCCAATATTTTCTGCTACAAAGTTGTCAGTCTGGAATATTTCACTTACTTTTACATATATGCATGTATATATCTACACCTATATATATCTGTGCACACATAGTCACAAACAACTCTGTTACTGCTGCAGTACTCTACTGTTTCCCAGAATCCAGTAAAATCAATGTGTTGCAATTATAGCAAGTATTTACTTTGCTATCTATCTGCCCAGAATCCCAAATTAAACCAAAATCCTTTTACCACCAGTGGATTAGTCCTGTTCTTATGTAGTAAACCAGGTACAGCCTGAGAGCTGTGTAGAGACCTGGAGGGATGTTAGCTAAACATGCTCTGATTGCTTCCTTGCATCGTAATATAGTTTAGACATATAATAAAGAGGTAAGAGCCTGCTGCCTATAGTCCTTGGAGCTAGATGTGTTGTGAAAGTAAGAAGAGCTGGACACAATTAAAATTCTTTGCCAATCTTTGGAAAAATGGGAAATGAGTATGAATTTTTAGATTCTTAAGTGTTACTGGTGGAAATCTGGCTGCCCACATCAGTTGCTGCAGGCAGACCCAGGTTAATTGCCCGTGTGCTGAAGTGGTTCCAAGCTGGATTACTCAGGACTGCTTCAGCACACCCTTGTGCCTCTGCTGCTCTGCCTGAATTATCTCCTTGCCCTGCAGCACAGCTGGAGGACATGTTTACCCCTGTGCAATATAACAGTGCAATATGCAACTAATTTAATTATGGACCAAAACCATATGCCATGTACTGTTCTGAACACTGACCTTTGTATTGTCAGACCAGTCCCTTGGAATATTACTGTTGTTCCAGCTTGCAGTCCTGCTGTAGATAAAAATTCAAGTGCTTCCACTGCTTGTACAAAAGGCAGGTCCTACCATCACTTTCATATTCTGTCCTACTTATGCCCTGAGCCTGCTATCACAAACTTGAAAGCACAACTCCTGTGTTGAACTTCCCATCCACAGAGCACATTATCTCCATAAAAATACATGACAAGTTACAACACTGGAAACTGAGGCATGCAGAAGTAGAAATGACTCATGCTAAGTTACACAGCTCAGCTAAGAAGGGAAGAAATTCTTCTGGAGGCAAATACTTTACCCTGTGGGTGCTGCTGCCTCTTCAATATTTGTATCTACTATGTGATTAATGAATCATTCACTGACTGTAAAGGTGGGAAAAAAGATCTTACATAAGTCTCCATCAAGTTCATAACTTAAGAAAACAGCTTTAACTCTTTCAGCACAATAATTCTCATAAAAAATTAATGATTGCCTTCCCAAAGGCATATTTTGCAGTTATTTTGAACAAGATTTTTAGATAGAGTGAGAGAAAAAAATATATCAGGTCATAGTCTATCTGACCTAGAGCTACATAAAATTGGGTAACATTCAATTATGTTTAATGTCAGTTTTTGTTTGTTTTAGTTAATTTTCCTTGTGGGAAAAAATGTTTTCTAATGCATTCCAGGGTCCTTGCAGTGTTAAAGTTCATTTTGTTGGCTTAGAATAAAACTTCCAGTGTATAACCACCTGAGTCTCCTTCTGAACCTCACTGGAGATCTCACTGTCAGATGACATCAACAGAAGCAGCAAATGATCTTACAAAGTCCTGGATTAGCAGGTACATTTCCCAGGTCTGTCTGTGATGCTAAAACCTAATCTACCCATGCAGCTTCAGGCTGGGAAGTGACTTGCTTAATGAATAATCAAACTGAAACCAGTGTGATTCCACATGAACTAGAAAAATAGTCAAATCCTCAGGATCATTTCCTGAGCTGGAAAATGCACCTAGTACTCCAGGGAGAATTTTCTGACTTGAAAGACAGAAGGTTCTGAGAACTTTGGTAATTTGTAAATATTTTCATTTTCATTACAAACCTAATGAAGAAAGCAGATCACTTTGCTCAACTGATTCTTCTTAAAAATCAGCCTCCTATACAGATGCACATTTTAAAGCACAAATGGCATTTTGAGGTGGAAAGTGCTCTTTATGCATAAGATATACTGTCAAACAAGCTCCAAACCACAAATGTCAGACCTTGAACCAGATATGCATCTTTAATTCCCCAAGGGATTTGTTAATGGGGGAGGGATTGGACAGTACTGGGTCAGGAGTTCTGTCTTGGCTCAGCATACAAATAAATTCAAGCCATAAAGTTTGGATCCAAATTTCCCCTGAAGTTAATTGGGATTTGGATCAAATGTTCCATCCCTAATTATGACTCATATTAATAACATTGGGGAGTGTGATATTTTTCCAAAGCGCTCAGAGTTGCTCTTATTATGATCCCATTGAATACTAAGTTAAAATTCTTATTTTTAATGCAGGGGAAAAAGTCTGCATTAAGCACTTATGAAAATCTCTTCTTCCTACCTTCCCTCCTTGTTTCCCTGAACCACCTCTCCCCCTGCCCAAGTCAATGTGTTTAGCTCATTCTCTGTAAAAATTTCAAAGCAGTGAAAATACCATCTGTTCAAAATTCCAGTTCTGTGTTTTTGATAAAAGGGAAAGCTGACAATTAGAATTTTCTGTGATGGCAAGGAGGCAATATTTGCATCAAAACTTCTGGAATACAAATCCATTTAATGTGGATGAGTCCTGTTTATATGATACTAGGTTAGATCAGACGCCTTGGAAGTATGCAAAATTTTCTCCAATCAAGCTCTTGATATTTCAATGGGTTCAGTTAAAACGTTTTCCTTCAAATTTGCTTAGAGCTGAAAATTGAGGGGAGGAGTTACTGATAGGGGGTTTTAACCAGAAAAGGATTTTTTTGTTCTTGTTGAGAAAGAACTGGAATGATTAGGCAAAGTTTTTGCATTCTTCAGCTTTTCAGTGGAAAATTTGAGTAGGGGGTGGTGTATATATTCTCGTTTCTGTTATGTTTTGGGAAGATTGTTTTGCTTTTTCTGTGGGAAAGATCCAATATTTCCAATCAGCTCAAGTTACAAGTGCTGCCAGGAATCTTTGTAGGCTCCAAACCCATTAGAAATTCTTTAGTTACTTTTTAGATCTAGTTGAGTGTTGCAGTGTCTGCACACCATCAAAAAGAAAAAAAAAAAAAAAAACTACTGACCAAAGNAAAAAAAAGAAAGAAATCAGGATAGTTTAACCTGATGGTTATGACTTTGAAAAGAAATAATGCTGCTCAAGGCCTCATCTAAATGCCACAGACACATTGGCAGTGAATTCAAAGATGAATACCTAACAGCTCCTGCTGTTCCCTGGAGAACCCAGCCAACGAGCTCAAGCACTTGCAGGGTGGTGGCGGAGGGAAGGAACTGGCAGAACACGTCAGAAACTGGAGTTTCTACAGTCTCCCTATGCTATTTTCCTGTGGTACAGCATGCATACGTGACTATATGTGTATTTTTTTGTCTGCGTGTCTGTGCACGTGTGCAGCAGTGCAGGGGTGGTTGATGAAAGTGGGAGAAGTTTAAGAAGTGGTGTCTGTACCCTCCATCTCCACTCATCTAAACACCTTTCTAGCAAACTCATGAGCAAACTCATTCAGGCAGTATACAAGGGTTTGAATGCAAACCACTTACGCTCTTTATTATCTGGCTTATCAAGGGGAAAACTGTACCTGAGCTGAGGTGGGCTGTTCAAGTCAAAATTTATGATGACATTTAAAATCAGCAAAGCTTCCTGCAGCTCTAAAGGTTGAAGCATACACGCACACTTCATATAATATGATCCTAAGCACCCACCAAATTGGAGGTTAAAAGTATTGTATACATTGCTACCAGTTACCACATCAACATTTCAGATATGTGCATGTGATTTAAGTGCAGATGACCTGGGGCTTGCTGATGCCATAACTTAAAAAGCAATTGGGCTGTGTACTGGTTAAAACAACAATGCGGGCATTATAACAATCTCACTTGAGCAGCCATTAAGACATCTCCAGCACACTGTTGTACTACTAAAACATAATTCCCAGTAGACAATAATCCTAGACCCCTTGACTGTGAATCATGACCAGTAAATGGCTGACAGGCAGGTTAACAATGGGCTCTGTGGGCAGTCTGACATTGTACAGGTGCGCATCATCACAGTAAAGTAATTAACAGGTACTTAAAGGAATGTACATTTAAGCTCAAAAAACCTGTTAAGAGACTTCCTAAGTGGACTGCTATTTTTTTGCAAACCCCACTTATATTTTATGACCAAGTAAAAGGACTGCAGAGCACAAATCCAATCTAAAAGTAGATCTGCAATCAATAGCTCTCCAATCAGTGCTAGGCTGCTCCATCAACAGTTCTGTTTTATAACTTCTTGACATGTTCCTGAGTCAGGATTTAAAGCAATTCAAAAATGCAGTCTGCCCCCATAAAGAAAGTAAGAAAGAAAAAGCCAGTAATTTAACATTTTACCCAGGAAAAGGATGAAAAAATTATTAAGAAATGCAAATTATTTATTAGGAAAGATAATGTAGTATGTGTGGATATATAAAGGAATATGTATTTATACATGTGTGTGTATATACTCACACACATACACAAACTATGAACTCTACCCAATATATATCTGCACACTTTTTTGGATAGTATTGGACTTGGGCAGGGAACAAAGGCCCAATATGGAAGGAGAGGCAGTGAACTTGGGTTTGCAGCAGGGACTGCAATGTTATGTGCTGAACTAATGAGTAGTAATGGGAGCGGCTAGAGTTCCCTCAGCATTTCCTCTTCTATTTTTTCTCTCTCTGCTCTAGTAAATCCAAGTCTGGCATATATAGCAGATAAAGAGTTTTAAATGTACATTTTTATCCAAGGCTCTTTATAGGAGTAACAAGATCACCTGGTTAATAAGTGCTTGGTTCAGTCCTCTGCCTGCAAAACTCTGGCTTAACATTCTTATCATCACAGGATCATCTCCAGGGGTTGGTACCCTGACTGCCTGGGTTGGCCAGCCCAGTTGTACCAGCATTTTTCCTAATGGCAGATTTGGACCTGGTGGGAAAGTTTGAGGATTGAACTGGTAGCAAACCAAGAAACAAGTCTATTTATTGAAAACATATTTCTCCACAAAATTACATTTGCATAACCATTGTGAAACACGATGAAACAAAACCAGCCACAGTGACGTTATCACCCTGTGTCTGGTCACGGGTCTTTCAATTTTTGAGAATAAAGGTGGGGTTGGTTTTACGTGACACAGTGCAGGTCCCTGGGATTTGGAGAACCTGTAGATCCTGTGTCTGTGCTGGTACACATGATGGGGAGGTCCTGACATACCCCTTGTACTGAGGCCGATTTCTTTTCATTTAATACAGTGATAGTGCACTGATGTGCCTGCAAAGGCATAGGTCTGCCCACTAAAGGCATGGATTAGCCTGTCTCTTGACCTCTTCTCATAAATTAGGTTTTCACGGTCTTTGTCCCTCATATATTTCTCACAATTCCCTTCTGTAAAGCAAACCTACCCTGGTTCTCTTGCATCATATGCCCAAGAAGAAGGACACCTGGACTCTTCCCCCTCCAGGCTGCAGCAATAGCTTTGCTATGGAGGTTTCTGCATTGCCACAACAGCACAGTGCTCCTGCTTTCATTTTGGCATGGTAAAAATACTCCCATGGAAAGTGCTTCAAACACTCTGGACTACTTATTTTGCTGCTGTGGGAGTCAAACCCTGAGGAAATCTGGCACATTTGTTTGGACATTTTTGCATTAATACATTTACTTCAAAACAGTATTAGCATGAGCATATGTTTGTTTTATAAAGTCTTAATATCATCCAAAAGAAAATGCTTTGGAACCATTACACAGATACATGTCACTAGTGTACTTTCCAAGCTCTCCATGCACATTTCATGCTAAGCCTATACATTCTATACTAGATGTTATTTTTGCCATCCATCACTGTACTATCTCATCTTTCCCTTATTGAGATTTTGATTTCATTTAATCTCCTCTAGTTCAGGGAATTTTCAACTGAAGCCAGAGTGGTTCCTTTGTGTAAAACAAATGCAGATAAAAAACTCTAAACACTAGTTCACCCTGTTAAGGTCTGAAAAGTATTATTTGAAATGTCATTAAAATTAATTGCTATTTTTATTCAAAGTAGATATGGTAATATATATTAAAAGTACAAATCTCCACCTGGAGTGGGCTTCACTTCACCTACCTGAATCTTCCTGGAAGTTATACATCTAAAGGAAACCACACGCTGGATTTCCTTCAGAGTCAAAAGAAAGATAAAGGCCAGCTTTCCCACAGACAGATGTGTGTATCATCCTATTAAAGTGCCTAATTGTCTAAAATATAAGCTTAATAGAAGATTAAAATTAATTTATACTAATCATCTGTGTTGCACATCTAAATCATCACATCTAAAATCATGTGATATGAACTCCACCTTTCATGTAAAAAGCTTCACAGAGGGGATTACTGAGAAGCTGCTCTTTATCAGATAAGAATATGACTAAAGAAGAGTATTTTTTCCTTCTATTTTAATACATGTATGAAAATAAAAAGTTTTACTGATGACTAATTTTAAGACAAACGCTAAAATGTGGTACATGTTATAGTATGTGATTGAAAAATAGTTTTAATATCCCTTGTGTTATTTTTCCATTATAAGAGCAATATAAACAGGGAATAAAAATTTTTCCAAATGTTCGGCATACTTAGGTAGTCCAAATTGAGCCTCAAAATTTGATGAATGCAGCCCTTAGAGCCCTAACGTTTTGTTAATGAGGCAATTGATAGAATTTGCAATGTTCTTTGCATATAAAAAGAAAAAGAAAAGAAAGACTAAGGAGGATACTAGTTACCACTAGCATATTCGGAAGCAAAGAGGCTCAAGAAAGATGAAATCTGATCAAAATAAATAAAGCCTTGCAAGCTTTCAGGTTATCACTTTCAGACAAAAATGTCTCTAATGTTAATAAGGGACATAGGCCAAAGGCTTTAGAAGTTGCTATTCTTAAAAAAACCCATGATTTATTTGATTTTTTTCCAACTTGAATGTCATGAACCAGACATACATAATTATATTATTTTTCTTATGCAAGCGAACTAGAATAAATTAAAACTGGACATGTTGCAACAGGGCTGTTGACATTATATACAAAGTCTGCTTATTGTCATAAGATACTCTTAACCTTTAAGCCAAAATCTTTCAAAACTATTAGTGTTAAATCTAGCAGCTGTTGTCAAATTTTTCCCTTTCTCTGCTTTATGCATTGTGCTTTATTTGAAATGTTTGTTATATTTGTGTATATAACTTTCTGCAAGCTGTCCCTTGAAAGCTCAAGGGATTAAATAAGTAGGTTGAGCTGGTTCAAAGGAACAAAAGTTAACAAATTAAAAGAAAACTTTCTAAAATGAATGTGTAAACCATTAAAATATTTAGCTGTATTTGCATTGGATCATTTCCTCTATATAAAACAATATGGATTGTTTAAATAAATGGGTTTAAGGGAAACTTATTTCTACTGTAAAGTTTATTAAAGCTTTAGGAATGATGACCTCCATCCTTCAAACAGTTACGTGTTTAACTTAAGGCATGGAATAATCTCATCCTGGCAGCACTAGACAGGCCTCACTGCTCCATCTTCCAGCAAGACAAAGACACAGAGGGCATCCAAAGACTGGAAAAGGAGGTACTGGGTTCCCCTGTGCTTTTGTCTAGCCCTTGCCTGAATGTGTAAGCCACAGTCTAGAAACTGTTTCCTGGCTATCTGTGAACAGTGAGTGAGGGTCTGTAGATGGTACTACAAGAATAGGCTCAAGTAGGAAAGACGTCAGAGTTCACATAAGAAGTAGAAGAACAAGCTGGAAGCTTTTGGACTATTTCAGTGTGTGATTTTTAGAGTTAGTCTGTGGGGAGATGAGGACATACGCCATGTGTCTTGTAGCACAGGGTGTACCCTATGCCATCTTCTAGCGAGCTGTGAAGAGGACTTGAAAGATTCTATCTGACACAGACCAAAGCACAAGGACCACAGTTTGCTACAGTTGGTGGCTGTGCCTGGAGAACAAGGCCTGATTATGAACTGAGGCACAGTGATGACCTGATGCCCCTATGCCTTTCCCTGGGCTCAGGTTCTCCCTCAGCCTCATTCAGTGCTGGGGTGTATTGGTCGCACAGCGATGGCTCAGACAGCGCCCAGGTGCTTCTCTGTCTGAAGAGTGGAAATGCCACGTGGAGTAAACTGATTTCTGACTGAACTTCACACAGACCCTCCTATGACCAGAGTGAGGGATGACTTATGGCAAGATGAAGCAGAAAGCAAGGAGCTGTGGGAAGAATTCAAGGAGATAAAAACCACAAAGTATTCAGAAGGGAACAGTAAAATAAGGGAGTCCCAGAGAGAACAGAATTGTGTGCGTGAAAGAAAGATATTTCTGTTTGGAAGGCTGACTAAAGGATTCCTAGAAAGGGGAAGAAAAAATGACTTTAAACAAAATCCCATTTTCTTATTGAGTAGAGTGCTACACTTTATTTGCAAATAGGCAGGGCTGCATCTATCTCAATCTGTTTTAAAAATTAAAAGATGTTCCAAGGTGCCAAACCTTGCGTTGCCAAATTCCAGTGTCAGGTTCAAAAGGGCAGAATTTTCCAAGAACTTCACAGAGTTACTCAGTAAAAACAGAGAGAAATTGGTACCTATTGTTTTTCCATGTCACTTTGATATTTCCAGCCAAATTGAGTAACACTCTCCCTGAAATGTGTTTCTTTATAGGTAGAATTATAACTTGAAGTCCAAATGGCTTTTCAAATCTAGATCAGAGGTTGAAGAGCATATATCAGAACAGTCTTTACTATTGTATGTGCAGGTTTAAAAAATACGTTTCCAGATTTGAGTCAAAGCCTTTTCTTCCACGGGAAAAAGAAAAAAAATGATGAGAAAAAGAATGTATGAAAGGTTTTGCTTTCCTATGCAAGTCTTACAAATATTGTCACTAGATCTAATCAGCTTAACATGCTGAGTACATGACATTTAATATAGGATTGTTTTACAACTCTTTCTCTTCATTATTCTTGCACTATCTAGCTTATTATTTCTCATATAACTGTTGAAGAATTAAGATTTCTTACCTGGCATCCACAGCCAAAAATAAAGAATGTTGACTTTAGTCATTATTCAGTCAGGTTTTTCAGTTTTCCTTGCAGTCTTAACCACTGATGTGTAATTACCAGGAAAGCCAAGCTGATTATTGTTCAGTGTATAAAGAAACCCGAATTCAGATTAAAAAATGGCTTATCTGTGTAAAAACACTATAGTTCTGAAAAAGCTACATTACCAGTAAAATGCTGAAACTGAAAGTTTAGCATAACTTCAGTGCCATTTAGCTATAATTATTGGGAAATCATATGGAAGAAAAAAGCAGTGTTAACATCTGCTACATCTCACAGGTTGGCACTAAGCACACAGGATGGACTTCTTTAGCTCTCTGAAAGCCAAGCATAAAGACTAGGCTGTTACTTTAAACTCTACCTGTAATCAGAGGTGAAAATTATATATATCTAGAAGACATTTTATTAAAATGTTCTCTTCTGCTGTCTCTCTTTCTTACTCATCAGGACAGAGAGACAAAATGCTTAACTTTATTTGCCTTCTATGAATTTCACCCTCATTTTTCATCTAACTGGACAAGTCTGTGCACCAGAGCCAATGGAACAGAACTAGTGCAGCTCACCAGAGATGATACAGGTGATCTAGCACAGTTTGCCACTGGGAAGTATGTCCTGCCTCTCAGTAAATTACTACCGCATACATTTCAGTGGTGCAGTGACACCACTGGTGACAATAAGTCTGGTTGTGTTTTTCTATCCATCACCACACAGTAGTAAAAAACCCTTGTCATATAGAGGAGATGACAGGAGAAGCTGCCCTTACCAGTAAGCAAGAGAAATAGATAAGCAAAAAGGGTGCTGAAAGCTATACACAGAACAAAGAAAGCAAAAAAAGTATGAGAAACTAGACACAAGATTTTGTAAATTTTTTGATTTTTTCCTGGGAACTTGACTAAATGTCAATGTGAAATAGGCAGGAAGGATCACAGAAAGGGCTGGGAGGGTGGGTTTTGGAAGCCAGGTGAGACCAGAACAGAGAATCTGCCAGGGATGCTCCATCAGCATGGAAGTGGGAATACTCACTACACAAAATGAGCAGAGCACCCCAGCAGTGCTCAGAGCCCCACACAGTGCTCACTCTTGCTGTTCAAGCTACCTGGAGAACGTCACCTTCTGCTTCACACACACGTTGCCTCTCCTGACTGCCCTGCTGCCAGTGACCCATCATTGTAACAGACCCTGGGAACCAAAAAAAAAGGGGTGTCTACAGTTCAGAAACCATCTCTCGGGGAAAAAGAATAAAAATGTATCCTGGAAATGTTTCAATAATTGACCCATCAGCTGGCCTGGGCCCTAATGTACCAAAGATCCATGCATGGAGAGGTCCTTGGGCCATAGACACCCTTCTGCACCAGAGGAAACTAGTGGCTTGTATTTTATTGTAATGATTTCTGTAGCTTTTGGATGGCCTCCTCTTTAGACGATGTGATACACCCAGAGCACCTTCTGCTTGCTGGAAGAGGCTGGGGAGGAGGAGGTTGAGGAGCCCAACAGTAGAATATTTTAACATTTATTTATTCGGATAATTTACTTAAGGGTTTACTAGAATAATCCCACAGAAAAATTCGCTGTTCTTTCTTACAACATAGGCTGGAAGCTCAAATTTGTTTGTAAAGCTCTAAAATGACCTTATTCTGATGGAAGATACATTATTTAACAAGCTCGCTGGTTAAAATAAGAAGCTGTTAAACAGCAATGAGCACTATCAATTTGTATTAACTGAAGTTCAAGCTCAGCTGTCTGGATACAGGCAAGATACCTGCTCTCTGGTGTTTATGAGGCAAATTGGAAGGAAGAAAATGCAGATCTGAATAGGAGATATAAGGAAATTGTTTACCTGGGTCAAAAAACAAAAGAAGATATATTACAGAAAACATATGGTTGCTATTTAATTTATGCTTTATCATTTTTCATTCTGACATCAACATTATTATGAGTGGGGTGAGAGCACTGTACATTGTACAATGTAATATAAAATGAGGGCTACCACTCCTTGCCAGAGGAAACGTGATTCAGAAACAATTTGGGGGCAATTGCAAGGTGATGTGGCACAGAGAACCAGAAGCGATTGAAATTTTAAACATCATTTCTGGACAATATAAGACTTGCTGCAAAATGACTTGTAAAAACATGAAAATATTACTTTCCTGACCCCAAAGAATTAGGAATCTTTAAATATCAGTTCAGACAATACCTCTTAAAGGGCACCACACTTTTTCATTGCCAGCTACCATTATTTTTAACAGTTTGTTAAGCATACCGCAATGAAGACTAATGGCCAAGATATAACCCAAAAATCCAAAGGACTGCATTGAGGTCTATTACATGTAGGACATCAGTGGTGAGGCATAAACAGAGTATTTAAATAGAAAATACAGCCTCAAAATATTCAAAAAACCCAAAATATGTGATTGAAATGGAAATTTAGTGTTTGGGGAATACAGAGTAAAAGACATGAAGAATTAGAAAGATAAAGCATAAACAATACTTTATGGAGGAGAATGAAAAAATATTAGTGATAACATATACTTTAGGTATTGAAGGAATAGTGTAGTTATACAAGTATTAATAAGAGGATGAAGAAATGACAAAAATATATTCACAGAAATATACTTAAATGTATATTAATTTTGCATTTAATCAGCCAAGGAATCAACAACACCTGTAAGCCATCTCTTAATGACATTTTCTAGAAATATACCTAATTAAAATTTTCAGTAGAAAAGTAGTTTCTGTAATGGAATTAATCTCACACAGTTGTTCCCACCTAAAATATCCTTGCCTGTTTTAAGATTTCTGAAATTCTTTCCTGAAAATGGAGAGTGATAGGGGTTTCTGCAGAAAGGAAATTAATCTATTTCTGAAGGATGAAAAGTATCATGGAGGATGACTACCTGAAAAAGTCCTGCAAAAAAAAAAATGTCAGCAGGTATTTCAGGATACCTTTTTTGAGGTGTATTTTTCATCTCTGAGGCCTGAAACATATTTTCATTATGAATTCTCACAAAATAAGATGATTTGAAGAACTTGGACTTCAGGAAATAGAAAGAGAACACTATTTGGGTGCATGTTAAGGTCCTGAAAGTATTAAAGTGTAAATGAATGTCCTGATCATATTTCAGTAACCAAATAGATTATTGTTTAAGACTGTTGACAGCTTTGGTTTTCCTTAATACAAACATTAATTTTAAATGATAAAAAATAGTCTGTTTTTTCATTTGAGATATGAAAAGTATTAGAAGTTATCAGAAAATATTTAAAATTAACAGAACGACAAATTATGTGTGTATATATTTGTATATGCATATATAATCTGTATATGTAGAAAGCAACCTGATACATGAAGTTACACACCAGTCCAGGCAGACATTTTATTACATTTTCTCATGCTTTCTGGTCTCCAGAACATCAGTCATTTTTGTTTTCAGAAGTTCTGTTCACTATGAAAATACAGCAAGCATAACAGGAGAGATGTGCCCCTGCACTCTTGAAGGGACATTGATGGGCTGTTTGCCTGATGCTCACATTCACCATGACCAGTTAGATCTACTGTGCACATCCTGGTGGGAGCAAAGCTGGTGTAGAAAATGCAAAATCAACTGCTTTTTTCCCCTTGCAAAACAAACTGGCAATGTGAGACCCTGTTTGACTCAGATGTGTAGCTTTGATTTATAGCTCAGATTTCAACACCTTTGAATATGGGTATCATTATTTTAACTATTTTTATTTTCATATGCACAGTATAACTTTATCCATGACTAAAAAGATCTTAAAAGGTTGTAAATATGTTGATGAAATGATTTCAGAAAAACTGCAGTAATGGTTTATTAAACCTGATATAGCCATCAAGCTTAGCAATATGGAATATCTATGAATGATGTCTGAAGAGTTGATACTTGAGTAATAACCTTTTAGTAAAGGCCAAATCATTTATTAGAAGTTATTATCGACTGGCCAGATCAATAACACCTACTAATGTGCCTGTAACCATCCATAACAAATACTTCTAAAGTATATAATACATTTCTAATATCTAGTATTCAATTACTAACCTCTGTACTTACCATTTATTTGAAGCCTGAATATAATGTTTTATTACTGTATTAGTGATTTATTTTGTCATGCTTATGCAGTTAATTTACTGTATAAATCTTGCATCTGATCCTGCAGCCTACATTATAGAGGAATCCTCTGAGAAGTCAAAATAAAGAAGTCAGCAAGAGAGGCAATTGTTGGGTTGGGTCTCCTACTTTCTTACCTGAAATGTTTCATGTGTAATTTCTGTCTTTGTCAACAGGCTGACATTTTAATTTTGTAGGAAACTATCCTGAAAGTTACAAACTGCCCTTCAGAAACAGATGAAAGAAAGCAGCGTTGGCTCTTCATGGTCCTTGCACACTGGAGAAGCTGGAGTCCTGGTTTTGTGTCACTGCCAATGTGAACTGCCATCAAGTCAGTAATAAGCAACTGGCTGGTGGGTTTTTCTGAGAAGAAAGTGACCTTTTGAGATATGAGGAGACTTGGAAGTCTGCAAACACAGAAAGATCCAAATCAAGTCAAACTGATTTTTAAAAAGTAAGGGGAAACAGTCTGGCAAGTTCAAATAGACTGGCATAACCTTAATGTATTTGCCAGCAATCTCAACTGGGGCTCAGGAAAGGGGCTGCATAAATCAGAAATTTTGTCTGTGACACTGAAGTCAAAATGTGCTTCTAGATGCATTTTCAGCACCCATCTTGCTTCACATCTTTGGCTCTTCCTTTTACTTCAACATCAGAGTCTGGTGCCTCTGTTGATGTTTCATGGTGCAACAAATCAGCCCATGCTGACAAAACAGTTCAAAATTGGATCACCTATTTCCTGCTTCCTTCTCCCCCTTTTCTGTAGTACAACTGAAGGTTGTAAAGTTATCTGTGATATAAAATGCTCTTATTCAGCTTTCCTCTGAGCTGTTTTGGAGCAAATCCATAACCTTTTGCACAAATAGAAGCAGGGGCTGCAGCTTCAGCTCTTCATGCAGCCCTGTAACCTCAAAGTATTGAGTTGTTCTAGCCTTTTCTTTGTTACCCAGGGACTGATTAAAATCTTTTCATAATGCCACTTCTGAAGAGTCTGTAACCCCTTGGCTTAGGTACTTCTTCAGAAGATGATGAAAAATGCAGTTTGAGGTATGCTAGAACTCAGGAAAACCTCTGATTTTGGTCCAAATCCAAATATTCTAAGTAATTCCCCCTAGGGCTAGGGAGAAGCTGGGTAGAGAAATGAAAGAAAAAGAAAGCTATAATTTGTAATTTTAAAATTAGGAGTCCAAAGGGATAGTTGCAAAGAAATTTTATGATTGGAAAATCCCACTGTTTGGAACTTTGGAAATGTTGTCCACTATGTTATTTGTTTGATTTCTGCAAGTGATTAAATACCATCTAGAGAAGATGACAACCATAAGTACAGTAGCAAATAATACTGATATGCTAAATTATACATTTTTTCAAGACTGAAAAAAATGAAACAAAACAAAGGTTTTTTTCAGTGTTGTGTAACTCTGATTTACCAAATTGTCAGTTTCCACATATCTTTCTTCCTGAAGACCAATAAAAGCCCAACTGATTTAAACTAGGTTATTAAACATTTGTATGTTTTTGGATTTGAATACATTAACATAATAGAATAATGGATTGTAAGTAGTTCATCAGTAAATAATCCACAATTATGGAGTTTTCAGACTGATTGAAAATAAATAGCAGCATATTGTATAATTAAGCCATAATCAAATGTCTCCCTATATACAAATGATAAAGTGTCCCCTTGGGCCATGGCCATGTGCTGAGGGTTTTATTTAGTTCAATAGCAAAAGCCTTTCTGTGCCAAGTTTACACAAAAGAAAAGTTAGTGAATTGCTAGGAATAAAGTTGACTGATCTCTCCATACAGTGTAATAATTAGAGCCAGCATTACTCTGTGCATATTTTGGATACAGGCTTTTGCAACAGCTAGCAAGATTAACCCTCACTGCTACTCAGCAGTAGCTTTCCCTGGCCAAAGTAATACTATATTTTGGTTTGTATACAAAGTTAGTAACGTTTCAATGTAATTATGCTTCACATTCCATTAGTAATACAATTCAACTTCACTTTCAAGCAAAGTTGAATTTCCTACATTTTAAAGTCATCTCAAAAGTGATGGGTTTGAGATTCTGAGCAGAACTTGGTGTGGGTCCTGAGTTCTGTCTGAGAACTCAAGTGGTGGGTTTGGACATGCAAGAAGATATAGGAGTTCGTTGTTTCTGCTTACAAGGCTAGAAACTGGTATTTTAAAGCAAGAATCAGTACTTTCCCAGTGGAGCCTTTCACTTTGAAAATCATGTGGTGGAAGGAAAGAGCTGATTACCTTTCTTCTGAAAGCTGCTTTACATTTAAGAGTGAAAATATTTAGCAGAGCACTTAAAAAGGTCAGAAAATCTTGAAATAGGGAAAAAGTATATTAGCAAGAATATGCATCAGAAAATAGCTTCTTTCAAAGGTCTAAATGCAATGAATGTCACTGAAAGGGCTGTTTTTTGTGGCCTCTCAATCACTGCTGCTAAAAACTCTGCTATACCTGATGTTTAATTTGAAGAGGGATAAACAGGGATAAACTTGTTATTTTTCTTGGTATAGACAGCACTACTGTCTCATATTGGATCCTTTGCTTACCATTTTCCATGCTGAGTGCCCAGGTACCAGTAACACCCCTCAGAAATCAGGGCTGCCTTCTAACAACCTGCATTTTTAAACAGCCCATAGCTCTAGAAAAAATTAGTCCTGGGACTAATGCAGCTGCAGGTGGTTTTTCAAGATTTGACCTACTGTGTAAATTATAACCTACAAGTGGATCTCTGGAATTAAGAACTCATACAGTGTTGGATAGAGTTTGATAAAGCCTGGAGCAGCACTGGGAGTCACAGTCCCTCTGGGGCTATCAGCTTAGTGCCAAAGCCAGTATTTCCAGGAAAAAATGCTCAAGGCAAACTCCTATGGTCTTAAGCTGTACTCTTAGAGTAGTGTTAAAAAGCACAGCTTTACAGTCCCTTCCCTGCTTTGATACCCCTTTTAGTAATCACATCACAGTTCTGGAGTCTGACTCAGTAAGGGAGAGAAGATGAACTTGTTCACCACAAGTCTTTGTAAAGACAGCATGATTTCTTGTCTTTTGATTCAACACTTTGCTTTGTGCTGTAAAAAACTCTTATACGACAAAGCTTCTTCACTGTTTAATGCATGATGTTGAACCCTATGTTCCATATTGACTTCTTGAAGTTTATTTATTTTCTCATCCCTTAATAGAATAATACCCATTGTTGGGATTTCAGATGGACTTCTGGACCAGAAGAAGCACCTTTTGTATTTTTACAGTTTTCATGGGAAGTTTCTGCTCCATATGAGGCAACTGATTTCACTGAAACAGTTCATTTACCAGACTGACCGAGGCCTGTACCTATATTTTTCTTACAAATGGTTATTTGTAAAAAAACTAAAAACAGTGGATGCTTCTGTTGAAGTCAAAGCTTTGAAATTGGTAGCAACTCATCTTACATGCTACCTTACTTACTCAGCATAGTTCACAGCCACATGGATAATTTACTTGGAGGAAAGCCAGATGAGAGCCAAGAAAATTAGAGTTAGGCTACTCTGAGGTAAGGGAATATGTGGATTTTTTTTTTTTTTTCTGCAGTTAATGTGATCTCACTTGTCCCCTAATAAAAGTTCATGAGAGGCTGGAATATAAATATTACAGAGCAGCTGCTGTGAGTTTAATCCATGTTCCATTAATGAAGACATTTTGCTCCTAGAGCTGGATCAGAATCTTGACATATTGTTTCCTTGCATTCCGTGCTCTACACCTGCAAGGTTTTTGGTTAAAAATATGTGATATGCTTTAGATAAACTGTTTTCTAAAACTAATTTTGGAATAGTTATACAATTGTGAAATAAGTATAGCTGTGGAAAAACAAACTACTGGATTGTGCTCTGACTGTAGACTGGAGGGAGAGGGCTTTGCAGGCTGAGTATAAATATACTACCAGGCCTAAAAGAAACAAAGCATAACACACAGTACTATATGAGAGACAGGAAGGCACAGAGTCCAAGAAGCAACAACTTAATCAAGACCTTCTTTCACCTCCTTTAAACCTTGAAAATGCACATAATTCCAACCAAACTATTTATTTCCCAAGGTGCTGAGCAATATTTGGTCTTATTTGAATCAGCTCTTGTACCACCTATATCCTTCTCTTAACAAAAATCTGAAAAATAAAAGACCCCCCCAGTCCTCTTAATACTGGGAGAGGGAGTTCAGAAAGGGGGAAACAAGTTATCGTGGTTTCATTTGCAGAATAAGCCAAAAAGAAAGAAAAAAAAGAAAAAAAAAAAGAAGGTCCCTGATAAATGAGAACTAGTCCCATTATGTTATTATTCTGTTACCTAAGAAACTATCTTCAAAACAGAAGCCCTCATAAATACTCTGGAGATGCATCAGACACTTTTCCCTGCTGTATGACACTGTGTATATGGTTTGGCAGGAGTTCATCGTGTAGAAGATAAACTAGCACATAGTGCCAGGATTCTATTACTCTTGACCCTGACCTTTGGCTGCATGCTGTTTCCAGTTGCACTCCATCTTTAAAAAAAAGACAGCGACCATTTTTTTACCCTTTCTTTTTTAACTTCTGTTTTTAAACTTCTTTACCATAATCTACCCTTTGTCTGATACATATTTGAAAAGCAAGTTTTCTGATCTCTTTCTTCTCTCTCTTTTTTTAACTTCTGTTTTGCATTCTTTAAACCAGTGGTAGTGCTCCTGCCAAAGTTGGCTCTCCCATTCAGACTTCTCTTTTTTTTTCTTCTCCAAACAGTAACTACCTCTATAATATAGAAGAGTATAATGTATTCTAGCCACAGAGAAAATACATTCTTGGAAATGGTTTGTTTTTCTATGCTTTGTTTACTATTCTGTGAATCCAAGATATGAATTTATTGTTATTAACTAAATGTGTTCGTAGCAAAGTCTTGGGAAAGGAGGTGTTATTTTCATTGATACAGAATCAGTGTTCAGAGCTGTCAACTCTGTACAGAGGCATGTAGATCTACACAGGGCATGTGAAATTTTTAATTATGTTCTCTTCCTACAAAATTATGATCTCTATCAAAAGTCCAAAAGTACTGCATAAGGTTGTGGTAATTTGTAAAGCACTTTGATACAGAGCTACAATATAAGTACTTGGTAAATTGCAGAGATTAGATTAGACCACAGGGAAGCAGAGGGATATTCTTGAAAGTTTATAAGGCTGCCTTCTGTGCTCCTAGTTCAGGCAAAACTCCCAGTGAAGTCACTGGGAATTCTGTTTGTATTAAGCAGGACAAAATTAGGTCTCTGTTTTCCCAGTAGGGATCAGGCTAACTGCCATGGATGAAAATGTTTTCAAATAGAAAGCAAAATAAACTTTTTTTTTTTTAACTACCTCTGGCTGTCTGGAGTGGACTCTTAAAGAATTAAATCCTGGTATATCCAATGGCTTTTCATTTTGTGAACGTTGCAGTAATAAGAGTATACTCATTTGTTTATGCAACTTTTTATAACAAAACAGAAAAAGAAATTACAAAAAAAAAAGTCCCAGATATGGCTTTTTTAGAGGATAAGTGAGAGAGAATCAATGAAACTTCACTTAAATGCTATACTTGCAAGAACAGAAAAATTTAGAAACCAAATGTATCATAACTTGACAAAAGTCTCTGGTGCATTAAAGACACCAAAGATGTGTTGCAATACAGCTTTCCTAAATGTTTAGCTTACTTTAGAAAAAGAAAATGTTAACACTGTAATTATAAACTGTTGATACTGGTTTGTATTTGGGGGCCAGGACTGAAAATGATATAAACAAACTGTTGTTGCAGAAATTTCTTTTTAGTTAACTCTTTCATTTTACCTGTATTTACCAGAAAGTGTGGTATGATAAAAAGGAAGAAGCTGAATAACTGAGGGGAATAAAGCCCAAGATCCCTGAGATTCAGTTCAAGTCCTAGTTTGTATACTCGATGGTGGTTTATATTGCAACTGAAATTCAAATTTGAATTTAACAGAAAGTTAAAGTTTCATGATCTGTGTAAACGGGGAATTTCCATTGAAAACCAAGAAGTAATTATTGCATAAGGGTCCTGATATCATTTAACTCTGTCAAAAAATTACTCATCAGAAATACTTATATTTAAACTTCACAGTTACAAAGCTTAATCCATGGGAAGATTTTTAGGAGTTTTAAAATTATAGTAGATAGTGAGAAATATTAGACACATGACTTTAGAGTTACCTGCTCCCCTCAGACTCTTACACCAAGGCTATTTGAACAGAGGGTAACAAGGAAAGCAGCATCAAGGCCCATCTGTTGGCCTGGAAGCCAATTGACATGGCCTGGCCACAATCACACTGTTAAATTCCTTTACATTACAGAACAGGGTGGCTGCATCCAAACCTCCCCCCGGGAATGGTCCTTGGCATGTGCCAGTTCCCAGACAGATAGTGCAATTTGACATGAGCCAAAAGGGCACCGGGGAATAGATTAACAATTTAACCATACAGATAACAGCTCTTGGGCTGCTGCCTTAGTCCTGTCCACTTCATTAATAAAATTATGGTCAAAGATTCTGGGTCCAAGATGTTTTACATACCTGTTTTCAAAATGGAAAACCTCAGAATCACTACATTGTGTGGGCGTATAACAGACATTAGAGGAAATAACACTCCTATATTTCATTATGCAGTTAGCGAGACCCCCCAAAAAATCCACTTCCAAGTAACCTAGAATTTTATGAAGAATTTGCTCTCCCAGATGCTCTATTCTCTCTTCTTCTCCAAGAAGTCTTGATAAAATCTGGTCCCCAAGCCAAAAAGACAAGGAATTTTAGCCAAGGTTTTAAGCAGACATCCTAAAATTTACCCAGTTCACATGGAAGTAAACTGAAGGAATATCTAGCCTGAGCTCTTTAGGATTGAGGGGATTACCTAGATGACTCAATTTCTATCAGTGTTTGGAGTAACACTGTAACTGAACAGTAAAGTGCAAGGAAAAGCTGACAAAGGCAGTAAGTTTTCATCTGAAAGAAGACATATTTACCTACTCACACTAATTAATATGTTGCCAAGTAGAAGGAAGCCTGCAATAAATCAGTATTTTTTTTTTCTTTGAAGTTCAAAGCTACTTTTTTCCTGCTGCTGCTGCTATCCCTTGATTTTCTTATTTAAGTTTCAAGGCTGGTTAAGTAAATTTTATTCTATGCTATTATAAAAGGCTTTACTGCTCTTTTTTACCTTTTCCCCAATTATGTGGTCATGTCCTCTTCCTTGGTCTTGGCAGTACACGTTGCTTGGCTTAAGGAGCTCATCCAACAGTCTGTGTAGTCCCATGAGTAGCTGCACATGCAGAAAAGCTAGAAAACATGACCATTTGTGATAAATTGACAGCACTGGACATGCATAACCTTAAAAAAAAAAAAGGAGATTTGAGAAGGAAACATACTAACTGTATTCAAACCTAATACAGGCTTCTGCACAGAAGAAAGGAATCTGTTCTCTGTGCCAGAAGGGGATAGAACAAAAAATAATGGGCTTACATTGCTGCAAAGGTAATTACAGTTAAACACTAGGAAAAACATTCCAGCAGTACAGATAGTGAAGGACTGGAACATGTTGCTTAAGGAGAGTGTGGAATTACCATCATTACAAGTCTTTAAAACAGCTGTTTTTCCAACAGCTGTCCACAGTGTTCTTAGCAGAGCCGGTTCTGCCTTGCGGCAATGCAGAGTACCACATGACCTCTCAAAATCCTCTTTCAGGTCCATTTTCTGTGACTGCATGATTGGATTCAACAAGTTGTTAATCCATGCCCTGTCACATTACGTGATAAGTAGAAGTTAAGGAAAGAGTCACCATCCAAAAGAAATATTAGCTTGTTTTCTATGTAACCTAAGCCTGATTTGCCCAATTTCATCACACAAGGCCTGAGTGGGAGAAGAGAGACTGAGTCAGAGGATGCAGGATTGAGTTGTGCCTGTGACAGGAACCGCTCTCTTTCTGAGAACTACAGATTCTTCTTGTGCTTCATTTTTCTTCTTCCTAATGAGTATAATTCTTTCACAGAACTAATGACTGTGATTGTCCAGATGGAAAACTTTGCAGAAGTATTATGGCATTACTGTTCTCTCCTATTGACAGACTTCTGTCCCAAAGCCGTCAGTGAAGATGGTATCTAAACCCAAATACTTCAGTTAAGCATATGGTGTCTTCCTATAGAGGCTTTCTAAAGTACTTATCAAAGAATTGTTTCCTCTGGCAAGTTAGGGAACTTGTTATTTCTGGAGCAGTTTTTCCCTAATCTTCAATAGCAGTAGTAAATTAAATATGCCAGGAGCTGCTCTCTGGCCTCCAAGTCAAAAGTCAAGGCCAGGCTTTCTCCACACTATTAAATTACTTGACCCTGCAAAACACCTTTTGGAAGAGTTTCTGCTAAATCCTGAGTTGTAGAAGTAATTGTTCTGAAATGTGTTGATTGACCTTGTTGAAAAATCAAACCAGAGAATTAATGGTGCAGCTGCTGAAATTTCAGTGGCTGGGAGTATTCACTAGTTGTATTTAAGTTACTAGTGTGGAGGGCACATAATGGCTAAGAATTTGGTGAAAGTTGCATAGCTAAAGTTAGATTGAATTCCACCATGAAGTGTATTAAGTATATAGAGAATCAGAGAACATTTTAATGTAGAATCATAGAATCACCGAATGGTTTAGGTTTGAAGGGACCTTAAAGATCATCTAGTTCCAATCCCCTGTCATGGGCAGTGACATCTTCCACTAGATCAGGTTACTCAGAGCCCCATCCAGCCTGGCCTTGAACACTTCCAGCGATAGGGAGTCCATAATCTCCCCGTGCAACCTGTTCCAGTGCCTCACCACCCTTCTAGTAAAGAGCTTCTTCCCAATATCTAATCTAAACCTACTGCCTTTCAGCTCAAGGCATTCTTCATTGTCCTATCACTTCATATACTAGAAAAAAGTGCCTCTCCAGCTCTCCTGTAGCCCCTCTAGGTACTGGAAGGTGATGTAAAGTCTCCCAGGAGCCTTCTCTTCTCCAGGCTAAACAGTCCCAACTCTCATCCTGTCTTCACAGGAGAGGTGCTCAGCCCTGTGATCAACTTAGTGACCTCCTCTGGACTCATTCCAACAGGTCCACGTCTTTCTTGTGTTTGGGATCCCAGAGACAGATACAGTAATTCAGATGGAGTTCAGATATGAAAAATACCTTTTCCTTCACTCCTGTTTCTATGGCTTCATGTTTTGGACAATATTCTCTGTTTTGGTAAACTGAACATACTCTTTATAGCTTTCAAGAAGAGACTCATAAGCCCTCTGCTGAAGAAGTGTACACCTCAGTGATAAGGGACAGGGCTTTGCAGGAGGCAGTTGAGTACATAGGGAGGAAAGTTCTAAGAAGACCAATAAATTCCTGCAGATGCAGCTGTAAAGATAATCTTGGTACAGTTTAAAAAAATCCTGTTAAAATTGCACAAGCACCTGAAATTTTCCTTTTCTCAGATAGATTATCTGTGCCATGGTAAATTTCAGGGGCATAATCCCCAAGTTTATCTGAGAAACGTACTTCCAAAACCTTCTTCAGCGCATCAGCAGGGCGTGCAATTGAAAGAATTCACATAAAACCAGGCAGGCCTTCAGGAGATACCTGCTCTCAGGTAAACACTGCAGAGACTCACACTCATTAGGGAATGAGTCAAACGAAAAGCATCTAGGAAACTGACACAGCAAGAGTAATTAAATGTAAAACTATTCCAAGAACTCAATTTCACATTTAGGGGTATTATTTGGCAAATTTAAGATACTAGAAAACCATTTACTTATTTTTGGCACAGAAACAAAGTGAAAGATATCTGAGGGCTCAGTTATGGTGGAAAGAGAATTTAGAGACAATAGGAAAAAAGCAAAGCAAGTTGGACTATTTATATTTGGCTAGAGAAGGCACTAAGGCAACAAGATATAAAGACAACAAGAGGTACCAGGTTGAGAACTTGGTGTTATGATTGCATAGGCAATGTTCCCAGGACAGCTGTAAGGGAGAGAAGGCCCCTGGAGAGCAATCACAGGGAATTAGCCATTTATAGAGATAATTTCGTTTTAGAGAGGACTTTATGGTAGCAATGATTGATACACATTTTATTTATTTACAAGTGCCATGGTTACTCAGACAAGTTTTGGTCTCTGTGTTCTGGGCACTAAGGGTATATGAGGCTGCCCACACCCCAAGAAGCAAATAGGCCATTCAGATGGGGTAGAAAGTTTAGATTCAGCTGGAAAAGTGATCTCAGCATGACAGGAAGCATCCCAAAACCACAGAGGTTCATCAACCTGAGCTTGCCTTAGCCTCAGGATAGCGCAGTGTCTCAAACTCAAATATACACTTTCTTAGCCATAAGAACACAAGGTGCTGGAAGCATTTTGGTCTTTAAAAAAAGAGCATGACCACCACACATGGTTGGAAATGCATTACTGGTGCTTTGAGTTATGGCTGTACCGTGAAGATCCCAAGAAGAATCAAACAGAAACTCCCAAAGAAAACTTGTTCTGTATATCCATCAATCAGCAGACCTATGAAATGTCTCCCCAAAAGATGACAGAGATGCAAAAAATTACATGGGCTCAAGGGGAGACTTGACAAGAACACAGAAAAAAAATACAGTGAGCATTAGTGACTCAATAAATCATGTCAAATGCAGGAAATCCACTAAAAATAGTTGGACTCTGAGGGAGTATTTGGGGTTGCTTTTGCACCTCTTTAGGTGTTCCCTTAGCCAGTGTTACAGATGGTATAACTATTCTTATGATTTTTTGAGCTGGAGCAGCAGCTGAGGAACATCCTGATTCATACATGGATTATGTCCAAGGTGCACATCCTGGTCTTGTGTAACAGGGACCACATGGCACCACATGAAGCAAAAGTATAGCATGTCAGTCCCCTTCTTTCCCTTTTCTTTCACCCCTCCTCCTCAGCAATACTGTGGAAGCAGCTGTTTACGTTACTCCTTCTTGGGCCAAAGAATGAATGATGTCTGCGTTAGTTTGAAGGAATCCCTCTTTGAAGGAATTCCTCTTTGAACTGCTTTTTGAGTTCCTACATAAGGGTCATCCATTCTTGCACAGAAAGAAGAAGAACCAAAGTTTATGGATGTACATGAGAGTATTACATTAAAGCAGAGATTGATATTTACTACTTGTTTTGAGTGTCAAGAAATAAAGCTGGAGCTCTGGAAATTAATCTCATAGGTATTGGTTAAATGGAAACATGGAGTCGTATTGAACTAATTCATCACATGCACTTCTTTTTACTATTTCCTCAAATTTTCAAGTTTATTCCTACGCTGAGAAGAAGGAATAAAACAGCATACTGTCATGGAAAAAAATAACACTGTTGCTAAAGGAATAGTTAGTGATAAGAAGATCACTTGGTAGAAGCAAACAGCAACACATAGAACTGCCACTTTGGACAAACACCAGCTGTTCTGGTTAGACTTCAGCCAAGTACCAAGGGGAACTCTTCCCTCTCTTGTCCAAGAAGCTTTTTATTTTCAAATAATCTAAAATACAACCATTTTTGTATATTTTTCATGGGCATATACAAATTTATATAGATGCATATACATATATTTATATTCCAACACACACACACACACACAGAGGCATAGACACATATATATTTTTACAACTATCTACCTAGGAATAACTACTGTGTCTATTAAGCTTACTGAGATATGAGCTAAGCAGGTAGAAATTATTCATTTTTATAATACACTAAAATCCAGAATATGAGGAGGCAAAAGTGTAGTTTAGAGTTAGCAAAGGTTTGAAAAAAATGTGGGTTAGACAAAGAGTGCTACAGACAAAGCCAAGCACACCAGAGGCTACCTAATTTATCAGGTTTCCTTCAAGATTCGAAAAGATTCTGTAGTATCAACTTTTTCATTTTTTTTAAATTTTGATTTTTTTTTGTTTCCTTTACAGCATGACTGGTCATTTAGAATATCACTAGCCTATAAGGCAGAACTGCTCTTGTGAATATGAATAAGGTTTTAGGTACTTGTTATGGAGATAATTCAGAGCATTATTAAAGTTTTCAACCTAGCAAGCCATGTTAAGTCTCAAGTTTGATCTTATCTTGGCTTCCCTTTGTCTGTGTGTGCATTTACATGTATACATTCTTACATGTATACATTCTATTCATACTCCTTTTAAAATTTGTTCATGCTAGATGTTTGGATAACACCGCATATCCTTGAAAGATATAATCAAATCACACAGAAGTGTCTTTTCTAAAGGATTTTGCTATTAATGGAAATCCAGAAAGAAATATATATTCTTACAGTCTTCTAAATGCAGTCAGGCAAACAGGTTCAATAGAACTCATGTTCTGCTTCCAGTTAAACTTGAATCAAGCTATAATCAGTAGATCACAAAGGCTTTATATATGTATGTGTGTGTGGCTATGTATAAAAGGCACAAGTCAGTTTAAACACAGAACATATTTTTAAAATTGAGTCTTAATTTCCAGTTCCATATTTACTAAAATAAATAAAGTCTACAGTACGAATATATAAGTACAGCCTGAAATCATGGAAATATGTTTGATTTAAACGAAAGCTCAAGTTCGCATATTTTCCAGCTTAAACCTGGAAAATATCACCCTTTATTGCAACTTATCAGTAAGGGCTGGTTTATAAGAATTAATGCAAATAATAAAAGTGAAAGTAAGATTAAATCACCAAGATTTCCCTCCACATGAAAATGTTCAGATTTTTCAGACCCATGTACTATTATTGTCCATGAGCCTGGAAACAAACCCTGATATAAACACAGAATCCAAACCACAGAACATGACTTGTTTAAAAAGTTAAATTCTGTGAAGTAAGGCAGGAAACGAGATTTATCCTTCTGGGATTTTTTTGGCATGAGCAAGGAACTAGGCATGCTCAGTGCATGTCATATCCTTCATCTATCACTGCTCTCTGAAGTAAATCAGTTTTTTTTTAAAAACTCAAACCAAGGGAAGGCAACACAGCCACCATCTGAAATGTGTAGAAATCCTTCTGTTTGACATGGCATTAAACAGAAGGCAGCAAATTACAGTGTGTTGCCTTAAGGATTATTGTTGCACATTTTGTGCCTTCTGGCTGTGGCAGTATTTGTTCCTCCAAGTGAAATTAGCTGGGCCCAAGCCATTTTGCAACACTGTAAAAATAAATTGCTGCACTTGATAAGTGAATGTTAAACTTGTCACTCTAAGCTAGCTGGAAATTGTTTTCACTGTCTTCAGGATAAATTGGCAGTCTCTGATAGGAGCTATGCTGAAGGTCAGTGTTCTCCCTTTGAAGCCAAGTTTAGGTTGTAGCTCAGGAACCAGAGCAAACACTCCTGCTCATGAGAAAGAATATTTCCAACACAGTCCAAAGCTTCCAGATTAGACAACATCAAGTAAAAAACCTGGGATCATGCTAACATTTCTATTACATCATGTTACACTTGTAGGACAGCACTATTTAAACATCAAGATGCCCTGAAGTGCTTGCTTAGGAGATTGGAGAGGAGGGAAGTCCTACAATAAGGAAAAATATCAGGAAAAGGATCTTTGGCCAGTTTTCTGTGTAGTCAGAAGTGCTTGCTTCTGCAGTCATCCTTGGTGCCAGCCTCTCAGGGCTTCTTGACCCAAATTGAATGCTGTATGTTCCTTCAAACACCTGCAGGATTGTAGCAAGAAGGAAATGATGGTGCAAAACCAGCTTTATTTGGGTGAAATTTTGGAATTAGGTCCTTTATATGCACAGCCTGTTTGGCATGCTCTACATCTGGAATTCAGTGGCCTTTTTCTCATGCAGACTTGTAAATCTGGGAGTCAGTCAGTCAGTCAGTCAGTCAGTCAGTCAACTCTCTGTTGGAAAGTCCCACTTCATAAAGTCAGCATGTCTCTTGGAGAACATGTCATTTTGCTAAAACAACATGTGATTTTTCACAGGAAAAACTGGAACAATGTATTCCTTATTACCCACCTCAGGATGCCTACACAGAGGCAGTTCAGCTGACCTGCAAGCTCAGGCAGACTGCTGGAAGGAAAGTTCAGGGCTGAAGGAGTCAGTGCCAGCATTCCCCAAGTTGTGCCTCCATCTAGATACTCCTGCACGACCTGGCTTGGGCCAGAAATGGAGCAAATGGTTCCACACATGTTTGTGGAAGACCCTGGTTAAATCCCCAAGTACACCTGGCAATCTTTCCCCAGTTCTGGCACATAGGTGGAAAAAGTATTACTCCACTTCTATTTTTAAAGGAAGCTTCCTGGAAATATTGTGAGGCAGAAAAAAACAACCTGAAACATTTCTGTCTATTTATTATTAAGGAATCAGTAAAATAATGTCAAATGGTAGATTTGAGAATGATTCAAGAAAAGAGAGGCAAAAGAAGGTGGTGGTTGGGAAACTTCTCTTCAGCTCCAGTTTTGCAGATGGGTTCCTCTTTTATCAGTGCTTTTTTTAACTAGTAGGAGCAGTGAGAAAGTTTTACCTTCTGTAGAAAGCACATTTGAAATTGAAAGATTTCCAATACGTGCTTATTACAAGGCAATGCAGCCTTAACTAGTGTTCTCAAGTGGCCTGAGGGGGTGAGACAGTAGTTTAGAAACTCGGCCTGTGTAGTCCCTGGTCCCTCTCTTCCAAGACTGCAGCCACAGATGCTTGCTCCAGCAGAGGCTTTTGTGATATGGACACCTCCTCTGGGACCTGGATTAAACCCAAGATTAAGTCACTATAGCAACAAGTTTTACGGAGTCGTTGCCAGTAAATATTGTGGTAATTGGTTACTGAAATCTAGGGTAAGTCATTATTCATGGTCTCAGTATCAAATATAATGAAGAAACATATTTAATGGTGACTTTTCTAGACCATTCCTTGCAAGTTCCTTCAGGCAGCTGACAACATTTTAAAGCACATAATTAAATACGAACAACAGACATCTGTAATATACGAAAAAGCACAATATGACTGAAAGTTATAATGGCACTCCAAGATATTTTTGGGGGGTTTAAAGTGAAAACCTTGCCAAGCAAAAAGACAAGAGATATCCTGAAGGTTTAAAATAGATTTTCTTAAGAAGACAGAGATAATAATAAGATAATTATTTAAGCTTGATGAGCTTCTCCACTGAAGCACTACTACATATTACCTTACTCTCTGCCTCACCAGTTTTGCTTAGAACTCACAAAATAAAGGCTCAGAGAGACAAATTGCAACTCTTGAGACAGTTTAATAAATCTTTTTACCCTTTTCACCATTCTTCTTTTAATTTTTTTTCCTTCTTTCTTTTCCTCTCTTCCTCTCCTGACACACAGCATCTCTCACTTTAAGATTACTCCTGTTGCAAGTACCAAGAAACTGGTGCATGATCAGCTGCAGCTTCTAGAAAATAGCTTTCAATTATGGTGAAAATGAAGAAACTTTTACAATTATTTTGGTACAACTGGAATTGCTATTCTCAGTAAGTTTCCACATCTGCCAACACTCCCAAATCCTTCTCCTCAGGGCTGCTCTCAATCCCTTCTCTGCCGAGACTGTGCTTGTGCTTGGGATTGCCCCAAGTCAGCTGCTGGACCTCGCATTTGGCCTCGTTGAACTTCATGAGGTTCACACAGACACATTTCTCAAGCCCATCAGGGTTCCTCTGGATGACATCCCTTCCCTCCAGTGTGTTGACTCCCATGCATCTTGGTGTTGTCAGCAAACTGCCTGAGGTTGCACTCGATCCCACTGCTCATGTTGCTCACAAATATGTTAAACAGAGCCAGTCCCAATATAAACCCCTGAGGATCATCATTTGTCACTACTTTCCACTTGGACATTGAGATGTTGACCATCCAGCGAATTCCTTCTCCCCAAGTGGTCCATCTGTCAAATCCATGTCTCCAGTTTAGAGACAAGGATGTCATGCAAGACAGTGTCAAATGCTTTTCACAAGTCCAGGTGGATGATATCAGTTACTTTTCCTTTATTCACCAACACTGTAACCCTGTCATAGGAGGCCACCAAATTTTTCAGGCATGATTTGCCCTTAGTGAGCCATGTTGGCTGTCACCAATCACCTCCTTATTTCCCACGTATCTTAGCATAATTTCCAGGAGGATCTGCCCTATGATCTTGCCAGGCACTGAGGTGAGACTGACTGGCCTGTAGTTTTCCAAGTCTTCCTTTTTTTCTTTATAAAAAGGTGGAATGTGTTTCCCCTTTTCCAATCAGTGGGAACTTAATCAAATTATCACTTCTTAAACAGGTTGGATAGTGGCTTAATCACATCAGATGATGTGATGCCAGTTCCTTCAGGACCCATGGTTGCATTTGATGAAGTCCCATGGACTTTTGCACCTTCATACTCCTTAGATGGTCCTGAATATGGTCATCTTCTATGGTGGGACAATGGGGATTCTATTCTTCATTCTCAGAGAATCAACCGTATTTGAATCCTGAAAAGAGAAGAATTCATTGTTCTACCGTGGAAAGTCCTTTAGCCTAGCTGGGCAAACAAAATGCCCTTCATATCTCTTCCTGCTCATCAACAAGAGCTCTTCTGTTTCGGTGGGTTTGGGCAATGAGATTTGATTTTCTAATACAAAATTTGAGGTGTAGAAATAACTTTGAGGTGTTTTTACATTGCCAGCTCTGCTCTCTTTATATTGAAAGTTCTCCTGCAGTGCTAAGAGAGATATTACAGAAGTGGAAATGAAAAACAGGGTTCTTCTGTACCACGTAAAAGGGGTTGGTGATGGCTATGGCGTTGTGCTTCAGAGCCAAGCCGTGAGAAATCCTGTCAAGTGAAGAACTGATTAACCTGCCTTGTGGGAAGTTTCATTCTTCTAGTAGCTGAGGTTACCTTCATCTCTGCAGCATGAATATATATGACAGTGTGTACATGCTGTGAAAAAACTTATGCCTGAACAGAAACAGAGCCATAGGTCAGAAAACAGAAAAGAAAGTCATAAAAAACCCTCCCCCCCGCTTTTTTTTTTCATTTAATTATTCTGTGACTGAAAAAAAATTCTTTACCCTTTTTCATTTATGAGCTCCACTTCATAAAAGAAATTATGTCTACATAAAGGAAGTTTTTTCCTTTCTGGGTTAAAACTCTTGGTCAGTGAATGTACATTGGCATGTATTATTTGAAAAGAAAATTTTTGCAAACAGCAGTGTCTGGTGGTGATGTAATCACAATTCAAGTCATATTTGGGGTGGATATTTTTCTAGGATTTATAATCTGGTCTTGTTTCCATCAACAGAGATTGATTTTGACTAGCATACAATTGGTTTTTTACTTCAGTGACTGTTGAATTAATGAGTACTTTACCTTCAACCTAAATGTTTCTTCTCCTTTTTTTATTTTCCTTTTAATTTATAGCACTAAAACTTGAAGTCACATACTGGCTTAGGCATAAAAATCAGGATATCTGTTGTGCACTTTGATAGTACATTGAAGACCACTTTCTACTTCTGTATGTCAAGACCTACTCTTGTCCAAAGACTGTGGTATGAGAGCTTGGCCTGCAGGAGTTTCTCAAATACAGCATCTCTTGCTAGGCTTACAAGCATAAGACAGAGATGGAAAGAACAGAAATTTAGGGCATGCAGAAGTCCAAGCTGAAGTATTACCAGTGCAGGACGCTCCTTAATCGGTTGCCCGGTTACCCAGAGAACGGCCTCTAAAGACAAAAATCTTGGAGAGCACCTGCACTGCATTTTGAGGCAGAATGACATAGTATAAGAAACATGTGAGTTTAACTGGATTCTTGTCTTGGCAGAACAGCAGCAACTGCAGCAACTCCTAAACCAGTACATGAGCAGGCAGCAGAGCCGGGAGAGATGCAGGTGTGGAACAGGGAGCTCAGGCAGGGCTTCAGGAGCCAGAGACTTTGGGGAAAAGCCATCATCCTGCAACCAGGCTGGACCTTTATCCTGCTGCCTGCAGCCCCACACCACAGATGTGATGAAGGTGTGAGTTACTGGGGGTGGAGCTATGGTTACAGCTTGTACCACAGCTCACTTAATGCATGATACTGGGTGAGTAGCAGCAACTCAATCGTGTGTCTAGGCTGTAATTGGTGTGGCTTTGTCTACTGTGGTGCCATCTGATCTGGTAAGGGAGATGACAAATATATGGATTTGTTTAATTTCTTCATTTACATTTACGATAATTTAAAAAGATGCTTTTCCAAGGCATCTAGCCCCCCCCACCATTGTTAATAATTCTATAAAATAAAAGCACCATTAAAGTAATCATTTCCACATGCACTGAGTCAGCCAGCTGCCTTCTGAAACTCCTTCCCACTCCTTTATCATTGTGGGAAGCCTACAATCATCCCGCTCCAAAATCTCTATCAGAAAAATTTTTGGACAAAGTGATGCTACATAGCAAGGCTGTAAAACGTCTTTGTGGAAGGCACAAATCTTTTTCAGAGCAAAACCAGATAGCATGAATTTATGTCATTTACAACCTGTAATCTAGAGCTGTCTTTGAGCTGGGTGCCAAAAAACAATTAGTACCATTTCTCTCTTTCTCACTTAATAGCTATTTTTACCAGGAGTTTTACTCCAGACAAAAGTGGATCAGTTTCCCTAAGTTCCCTCAGCCCACTACCAGTGGCCATCTTTCACTGAGGACTGCTCAGCTCACCACTGGCGTGTTATAACAAAATTCTTTGCTGAAGGTCTGACAGTGAGGACTCCTTGATTCTACCAGGTTTTTTGTTGCAGAGTCCCCAGTACCATTGATGTTTTTGCAAAGGTCTCATATGAGCCTTCTGCAAATTTTGCTCAAATTACAGCAGATAATGCAATTGAGACAATAAATTTAAATTGAGCAATTCTCAGTTTCTGTCTCTGTATATAGTCCTGTAGAGGTGCCATCCCCAAAGTCTGTACTGCGAGTCCAGACTGAAGTCCTCTGTACTGGGGTATCAGGTGATTGGTGGAGGCCATTCTAACAGCAAGTGTTACTCATGAATTGAAAGCTGATAATAGAAATTATATCTGTCTATAAACATGTATGAATGGAAAAACTAACCATAAACAATGATATTGAGATTAAAAAAATAGATTAAAATTGGCAAAGAATTTGGGCTGATTGTTTCTGAGCATCAGAAGAGTTAGTGGAGCCATAGTGGGAGCAAAATACCCTATAACTTTTAGATGACAAGCTTAGAAAAATTTGTGCAATAGAAGGACCTGGCTATGATCCCCCAAACCAGACCTTACTACAGCCTTATTACAGGGACAAAATACTAAAATATGAAAGAGAGTTAAAATATATTTATGAGTGAAATGCATCCATGTTAGCACTTACCATTATTCCATATAATATCATATGGTATGATGGTTCTAAATGCAATAACCACTTGTAACTACGAGATCCACATTCACTGAAGAGTTCCAATTGAAACTCCTCAGACTGCTCTTGTCTTGGCAAATCCCGTGGAGCTCAGGAGTGCTCTTCAGAGATTCCTCCATCCAGCTGCAAGTCACCTTCTGATCAGCAAAAAAAGGTGTGCAGATTGCACGTGTTTACTGCAAGAAGATGTACAATAACAGTAATTAATCAAAAGGTACACAAATGGTTTAATAGGTTCGCTAAGAGACTGTGGAAGTGAAGTGGATCCTGCTTTGGATCAGAGAGGAAGAGCAGGTTTTCTATGGAGGTTTCTTCCCATCTCAGTTACTCTGCTTCAATTTTGTGAGAATTGAAATGTCTTTCAGTAAGCCATGATCTCACTCAAGTTGTATCAGTCCTGCCATGTTTGGGGACTAGCAGAGTAGCAAGACAGAGAAATATTGTGCCAAAAGAAAAAAAAAGTGTAATTTACTAAATAGGAAATTATCTTTCCTCCTGAAAACCACAGTGCTAAAAAAGGAAAATGTTTCTTTTTCTAATAGCTTTGTGATTATGATATATAGACGTAATAAAATCCCAACATGCAGAGAAAAATCTTTCTTTTTTAGAAAGCGGCAAATTGTTGTAACCCAAAGTAATTCAAGAAACACAAGCATTTCCTTCAATTTTTCTTCTCAGCAGGGAAGAGAGCTCCTAGGGAGGGGTAATGAAGCTCAGCTGAGCTTTGGAGAAGGTCTGTAGTAAACTGTCCCTACATTACACATTTCTCAAGCTCTTATACTACTGGATTGCAGAATAAATAATTCTGCCATGTAGACATCAAGCCTGAAGAAACAAGCATAAAAACGAATCACTTTTAAGTGATTCTCTCCTCTGTGTTTCCTCAAATATGGTTCTCACCGGTGCCAAGAAAGAATAAAATTTAAATTTTCTAATTTAAAGACAGACATATGCAGAGGGACAGTAGGGAATTACGTTTATATGTATTAATGTTTTTCTATTTCATGCAAGAAAAACATTTAACAATGAAAATAAACTAATAATATTTCTCCCACCTCCCCAGTTTTTCTTTGGTTCTAGTTGCTTCTTAGTTCAGTTTGGGAATGGCTTTCCCCCATTATCTCCTTCCTGCAAGCAGGATCCTATAGGATTGATCCCTTCATTTTTCCATGTTTTGAATTACCTTTACTATCAAGTACTAATTAATCTCAAATTGAAGTTTCCTGATCTACCAATGCTATTCTTCTCTCATCTCCACCAGAACTGTACCCACAAATGCATAATATAAATCACAAAGTTTTCTCACAACAACACTACTCTTATAAGACATTCACTTCCATGTTTAGCCTACCTTTGATTGTGTGTGAGTTGCACACACAGAACTACACGTAACTGAATACCCTATCTCCTCAATCTGCTCCCTCATTTCCCAATAGCACTTTGCTTTTAAATTCCCCTGGAGGTAAAAATGATGTGTTTGACGGGAGTCTTTACAAAAAAGGTTGGTTTTGTCACAAAATTATGTGATATCCTCTTTTTTTTTTCTTTCTCCTTTCCCATCCAGGGGGGATCCTCAATACCTAATCCCATACTAGTGCAGCAGCTCCAAGTTTGTTGGTTTGCACACAGATGGTCACGCAATGCCAAGTGCATTGTTGAATGTTACATTGTGCAGTCAGTTTACTGTCAACACTTTAGATGCCACATTTGGCACGAATAGGCTCTTGAGGGAGTCAGTATGTTGTTGCTAAGCTTTTATGCCCTAAATATTTCAGAGTTTATTTGAGGAGCTCTGCAATTTCCTTATTCTTCTCTGTGTGTTCAAGATAGGGGCTACTCAGTTAAAGGGCAAGAGGCAGTCATTAAAAAAAACCTCTGGGTAGTGGGGAAAAGAATGTTCATAAGAAGAGTTAAGGGCTGGAAGAAGCTGACCAGAGAGACAATGGAATCTCCAACTCTGGAGACTTCCAAAGCCTAGTAGGATAAGACTTTTAGAAACATGAAATTACATGTTTCTGAGCAGGAAGTTGGATTCCTGGCCTCTAGAGGTCCCTTCCACCCTAATTTTTTCTATGATTCTGTGATGGAGCTTCTTTATGCCATTTAACTGCTGCAAGCATGTTTCCTGGGAATAGGACTGGGTTCTTGAGTTTTCTTTCTTGTCATCTTGGAGACTGGGCTTACAAACCTTCCAGGCATGCTGCAATGACCATTTCTCCTCACAGACTTGTAATGACCTCAACAATTAGACAGAGGTGCTGTGGTTTGAAGGATTTAGATGAAGGTTTATGACATCGCCAGGTAGTATTTCTAAGAGAGGATATTCAAAACCACTCAGGATTGGCCTAAATAGTTCCATTGACATCACTGGGTATTTTACCATGGATGTGAATGGCGGCAGTGTTAGGGCAAAGCTTGGTGCTTTAGAAAATCCTTTATTTTGGGAAAATCTATGGATCGGAAACCCCATAATTAGAAACTGAATGAATCAAACTATCATAATGAACACTGTGGATTTCCTAGCTAGGCATGTTAAATTTTAGGAAGTGCCTCTAACTTCTGACAGCCATCAAAAAAAAAAAAAAGAACCAAAACTAAAATAATAGATAATTCTCCATTAACTATGTCAAAAGAAGATGAAGGGGGTAAAAAAAAATTAGATCTACAAAGAAAAAAAAAGAAAAGGACCTGCAAAAAGAATTTTATACTATTGATAAAAATACAGACTAATTTGAATAATTTTTCAAAATGACAGCTGTTTTACTAATGAATCACTAAAATATTTTTCATTCAGTCAAACAATATTTTAGAAATTGTGGTACATAGAAAGGATATCCCTTGCTGTGCAGAGAAACATAATATGTGCTCCATGGAGTAGGAAACTTTAATGATATATGCAGTTTTGTTATTAAAAGTGAGTTATATATTTTGCTGTACAGTGGAAAATTGTGACCCAGTATAACATATCTTCTCATTGTTTATAACTTGAGGAAAATCAACATTCAAGGTTCTCAGTTCGCACAGTAGGAATTACATTTATTTTGGCCAAATGTAATTTATATAACTGCAAGGAACAATAAAACATGAACTTTATAGTGTTTTCTTACCTAAAAATAATATAGAGCTTGTAAAAGTGAAGAGATTATTATTGTAAAGAAAAAGACAGTAACTTAAAAGCTGAAACTAATTTTACAGCTATGTAAAACTTACCCCAGCTCAAGTATTAAGGCACCTGTATCCTCATTTTCATTTAACCACAGTGATCTCTGAAAGCAAACTTTGTTTTCTCAGTAGCAGCAATCATTGCTGAAGGAAAATGATTAGTTTACCCAATGTATCTTTTCTTATTTATCAATAAGTTGGATTTGCTGGAGTCCTAAGGAACTCAGCAGAGATTTGTACCATTCAGGCTTCTTTCCTATCCTATCCTATCCTATCCTATCCTATCCTATCCTATCCTANTTTAAACGGCATCAAAGCACAAGTGAGGTCAATGGAGTTGGATCTTGGCCATCTCTGGTTTTGAGTGGTTTGAACAGCCCAAGTAAATGAACACTCTCCTGAGTGACTCTTGCAGAGTTTACAGTCTAGCCTAGACCAGGGATTGTTCCAGTAAATGGTAGGAAGTAGTCAACTGGTTGTGGAGGGAAAAATAATTTAAATCTTATGGGCAGACTTCACGAGTTGGTCCCTGGGATAAGGAATGAGCTTTGACACTTATTATTTATTATTTGTTTTATTAGTATGGTGTAATGATTAGGCTGAAATATATTGGATTTATCAGAATGCACTCCAGTAACATAGACAGTAAGAGCAATAAAATGTTACGAGTGATTAAATCTTTTTCTTATTCTTTCTTTGATGGAAGAATATACACAGGGAGAAGTACTACTTTAGTTTTACAGACAGGGAAGATGGGTTCCAGAGATAAAGAAAGGAATCTTCTAAAGTTTCATCAAGGATTGTGTCAGAGCTGAGAAAAATTGCACTGGTCTCTTGTTTTCCAGTCCTTTGCTTTTTTCAGAGTTAAAGTTTTTTCTTACTCAAAGAGGATACTATACCCTAATTAAAGAGAATGCACTATTGAAAAAACAAAAATAGAACAATAAAAAACATAGGCAATGCCACAAATGACAGCATAAACTTTAATCTTGCAAAAGCATACCACAACTAAGTCATACATGTGCTGTCAATGAATTTTCCAAATCATCATCATGAAGCTTTTTAATGCCATTTTTAAATCTGGAGATGGTTGAGTTGCACCTCTCTGAAGAGACCTCAAATGGGACATGAGTGGTACACAGATCTACCATTTCCTGCTGGGCCTCCTCCTCCATTCCAACACACCCTGTGCTCATCTGATCTGCTGCTCATGGACGACTGGTTCACATGCAGCAGCCATGTGCTCAGAGTGGATTCTTCCAGTTTCTAAAGGGGTGAAGTTAGTGGTCCGAAGACTCTGAACTTGTCACTCTAGAGCAAAGAATACATTAATCATGAAAAATCAAGCATGAAACATTCTGCTTTGGAATAGTACCAGAGTATTTTAATTTTTTAAAAAATATTTTTAGAAACTGCATTCCTGCTATAATACTCACAGATATGGACCTTTTGCACACTTGGCTTTAGGCACTTGCAGAAGGTACTTAAATTAGATATCAATAGAAAGATACGGGGATCTGCAAAGGTTAAATCAGATCATTTGAAATTCAACACTCTTCTAGACACATCCATCTCTTGCCTTTGGATACAAAGCAAGCCTTGGTTCTTATTTAAATGACACAGCTGCATACCTGAGGTGGGATGAACCTAGATTTACACCTTAATTAAAACTGTGAAAATAGGTCCTCTGTTTTTTTGTTTTGTTGGGTTTTTTTCAAAACAGTAACACTAGGAGCAAGTGAAGAGTTTGAAAAGTCCTTGCTGATTTTCACAAAAAACAAAAGGCTTTTCCTTAAATGCTGATCCTCCAGTCAATTTTTCTTTTTCTCAATTAATTCCTCACTGAGAATCACTATTGATTTACAGTTGATAGGTAGTAACTCTGAAGCAGGATGGCTGGAAAATATGTTTGAGTCCTTAAAAATGGAAGCCAGTCTACAAATTTTATAAGCTACATAATTTCAATTATATTTTGTTTTTAAAAAATTGCTTTTTCAGTTGAATACTAGCTTTTATGGGAAATTAGTATTACAGGAATACTAGAGAAAATGCATCTAATGTACAAGAAGCCACTTTTCTTCCATTCACAGTTTCAGATGATTTGGGCTAACTAAACCTCTCTCCAGGCAGTTCTCTTCTCCAGCCAGTTATTAATGACAGGGTCCGTCTCCTCTGGAAAATTTCTGGAAGGTTCAGACAAGTACCATTAAAGAACAAGGGCAATATCAGACACCTGGGAACTCCACTTACAAAAGATCCAACAGCTCACTTGAAACAGTATTTCAGTTTTTGAAGGACTACTTTTACAATTTTGTGTATCCTCTTTAAAACAAAACAAAACAAAACAAACACAAAACAGCACAGACAGACACGTGACCCCAAACAACACCAACAAAATACAACAGCGACAAAAACCCCCAGCCCTCCCTCAATTCTTAGGAAGGAAAGGATGGTTCAGGAAAGAACCACTCAATTTTCCACATTAAAAATTAGAAAGTTTTCTAACAGTAAGTTTTTCTCATTGGCAAGTTGAATAACTGTCACATCTGCTTTCCTTCCTTCCTTTCTGGCCATAGTTGGATGTGCACAGTAATTTTATCGAGTTTAGAGGACAGGATTATTCCAAAAGCATGGATTGTCAGTAACAGCCCTAATACCTTGACCAGGAACACAGAGCACTCTTATGGATAAAAGAGTTTTAAAATAGATTTCCCATTTTATTGTGGTTTTATCATTTTTGTGGTTCATTTTTGTTAATTGTCACTAATGACTGGAAAACCCATGAAAAATTACTGAACTGCAAAGTAGCAATAAAGTGGATAAATGCAATAAAAATGAGGTAATGGATAACAAAATGTACTTTGTGAATTTATTTGGACAACCGTAGTTTAGTTTAATTTTTTAATGATGCTCTGTTGCATCCAGTAAATACTTTTAAGATCTAGTTTGTGAGCAATAATAAAACTTTGGTAGCACAAGTTGTCAAGGCATTCCTTCCTAAGGGAGGAGACAGATGGATCACATTTCTTGTCATGGCTTTTCTGTTTCATTTTGTGTAGGGCAGAAACACAGAACTTTTGAAGGAACGTGTAAAAACAAGGGTTGATTTTCACTTACAGTGAGGTCCATTTACATTATCCCAGCAGTGTAAAGGATTCTTACAAACTAAATGCAAAGAGACTTTAATTTGATTATCAAACCCAGTGTAACTACTATGAGTTGCCTAAGAAGGAACCCAAAATGCTGGTAAATCGCAAGTGTAAAACACAGAATAAAAATGGAATTGCCTTTGCGGGCATAGGGAAGAGGGGAAAACAGCTAGTGCATGGCATGTAAAATAACAGGGACGGGGAAAAAAATTCTCATCAGCTCTGGGGAAAAGTTCTGTTTTGAGGTCGATTCCTACTGTCTTTAATTCCTGAGGCAAAGACAACTGCTGTTAAGGAGTGCAGGGCTGGCTCCCTTTTGAAGAGCACTATGAAATCTTTAATGTTCCTGGAGTGCATCACTGGCCTCAGCAGAAAAGGTCTGAAAAAGGGGCCTGAAAACTCAGCAGCTTCTCTGAGGTCATCCTGTTCAAGGTGTGGGATTTCCTGTCAATGCTATGACCAGGCAATGAGCCTCCACACATCCACATCCATCAGAGAAATCCTGAGAAGAAAGAATTTCATGGATCTGAGAATATCCATAGGGGGCTCAGTCTTTTAATCTAAACTGGTTTTCTTTTCGTATTTTCCCGTTTTTTCCTGACAACTAAGGTATTATGTAAGTGCAGTAAACATGTAAGAATGCAAAGTTATGTGTCCCATATGAAAGTAATAAAAACATTGAAATTTCTTAGTAAAATCTGGTGATATCCTTTGAATGTTGTATGGGAAATATACAGCCCTGGAAAAAAATATGATTAAAATGTACTTCCTGTCAGGTTCTGATAAGATAGCGCACGATTTAGTGTTCATCCTATTGTGGTGTAAAGAATTTTATTGCTTAGTTTACTATGTTTTGCCTAATATTTATATACGGTTGCGTGTAGTTGTACAGATACAGAGAGATCTAAACACAAATATATATATATATATGTATGTATGAATTAGAAACATGCACTTTGGAATTATGGAGAACTCTGTCAAGAGGTCGGTCCCCTGCTTCCTTCCCCAAGCCCATGTACATCCCCACAGCTTTATGAACAGAAGATATCTTCCTATTTAAGCCATGCTTAAATGCAACCACAGTGAAGAGCTGAGAGGGCCTGAGAGGAATGCAAGACTGTTTTCTTTTATTTTGCCACATTTATGATACTACGGGAGCATATTCTGAAAGATTTTGAGTTTTACAATCAAAACTAAGGGGTAAAATAACTTTTTTTGTTTAGTAAAAAGATGTAATCACAATACTGATATTTTGGAATGGGAAGTGTTAACTCTCTGTCTAAGAGATGCAAACTTTTTACTAAATTGTGCCTTTTCTCTGGGAACGTAGAGAAAAGGAGGTTCCTGTTCTCTGGTTCATGATATTTGCACTGGACAATACCTACCTTTTTAACTTTTTTTCTTTTAACTAAGAATGGCCTTATTTGGGCAGGATATGAAAGATGAGAGAAGCAGAAATCTGCAATCCCAGCACCATATTCCAGAAAATCATCCATGAAGCAGGACAAGGTGAATGATTTCCAGTTATGTACCCATCATAACCCATTTGCAGGTTATGGCAGGCTTTCTAAATTAAGAGATTACTGAGAGAAAAATTACCTTTAAACCTTACCCTCCTGGGCTGGATCTAGGAAACCACAGCTATATCCTGTTATATTGTCAAGGCTGGGAACCATTTTATCAGAGAAGCTCTTAGAAGTTTAGTTGCAACTGACATGAAACTACTCTGCTCACTTTTAAACTATGTGAAACACCTGATGTCCAGACAGAAGGCCAGGATCATGATTGTTGTCCATTAATTATTTCCTTTTGCTCAAATAGCCAAAACTCTGGTACACATCAAGCAGAAAATGTGACCCTCAGAAAGTGAAGCCAAATGGAAGATAGTGTCTTGTACTCGGAAAATTTGGGAAACGACTGAAATGGATAGCTCATGGAAACATATGCAAGTCTCAGAAATGTATTAGAGTACCTCCATTTCTTTAGTGGATTCAATAGTCATATAACTGGGTCACACAGTATGAGAACATGCTATGATGAAAACTGGGCTCACAAGGGTAGCATAAAACAGTTAGTCATGTACAAGAAAAGAGCAACACTACAATTTAAAGGATTTTATGTTAAAATAAACATGGTCTGTTTGTTATCTCTGAAAGTAGGATTATCCCCTGTGAGTGGGATTAGACATTTATGAGCCTGAATGATGAAAGCTATTGCACCATCTTGGATTAGTCCCTTTTTTATCTTTACTGACATATTTTTGCAACATGCTTGAAGTAGTAAATTGCTCTTTTAAATGTTCCATTTGATTTCATATTGGTCCAGTAAACTCCCACACAAAATTTTTGCATTTCAAAAAAGAAGTAGCCATCTTCTGACTGATACAAACCTGATACCCTTATCTATTTCTGATATGACCCATTCCTAACCATGTTGTTGACACAGGGATCAAATCTGGGGGCTAGTAACAAGACAGTAACAAGACAGAAAGAATTTTATGGTTGTCCCACAGGCAGTAACGTGTTTGAAGAATTTGTTCAGTAGGAAGTAGTATTAAAAAAACTGATGGACCAAAGAGAAAGAAAAGGGCATGTTTCAAATGCCCTCCCTGAGTCTGAAGGATTTAGAAAATATCCACTAGTGAGCTGATTTTGAAAAATTAAACTTGGTCTGAGTGCAGAATAACTGCTGGCAGGAAGAGTAGGGCAAAGAAAAGACAAGGATCTAAGGCCATGATTGAATCCTGTGGGACTAACAGTGGAAGAAAGCTTCCACTCAGCAAAGCTCTCCGGGCAAAATCTGTGCTTCCTGGGACACTCTGCCACTCCCTCCGAGTGCCCGTGTTTCAGTGCACCACAAGGAGAGCTGCACTGACACTGGGGCTCTGTGGGTACATCTGCAGTGCCTCTTCAGTGGGGATCTCAGCCCTTACTCAGGACCAGATTTGCGTACCAAAAAGCTGTTAACTTTCAAACCTGCACCATGAACACCAGACGTCCAGGACACAAACTTCAGCTGGGTTCTCAAGCACATACAGCATCTGCTGGTGGCTCCTCAGCCCCTTTGGTCAGATCACCCCTGTTTAAACAGCTTGAAAGTTTTGGCTCAGGCTGAAGCTGAGGAAACAGCCAAAGGAGTGGATAGATAGTGTACAGATCATCTGGTTCAGACAACTCAGACCATTTGCAAGACTACTCTTCACCTTTCAGTGTCTCAACTTGGCTTTTATCTCTCAGGGACCAGCCGAAAAAGTGCAAAATTACTTCTATTATCCTACAGAAGTAAGATAGGAGGATCATCAATATGTTTGAAGTTTCAGACAAGGACCTAGTCCATTATTAAACAGCATATTATTACTTTTTTATTCCTTTATTCTTAAACCCACTGCTGCTTTTTTGATTTGTGATGCAAGTAAATATCACAGACAATATAAGCCTCCTTGTGATGTTGTTAAAAGGTAATCGTCTGGGAGAGATTCACTTTAGGATAGCCCAGCTATCCTAAAGTAGGAAGCCAGTTCCTCTAAATTCATCAAACATATAGCCCAAAGGGAGCTCTGCAGGAGCCTTGCTGTCTCAGTGGTCTGTAAGAAGCCTGAAATGGATGCCTGCAGTTAGGCAGTGTGAATCACTTCCTCTTCAATCTCTGCCTCCTTCCTCTCTCTCATTCTTTTTCCAGTGCCTCTACCTGTCCTTTTAGTACAGGGAATCTTTTCAAAGTGGTTTTATTTTTCCTTTTTCTTTTTGTAGTGTGGTTCTCCATGTACTTTGAGATGAACACTGTCTTCTCTGAGAGAAAGGGGAGGGAGTCTAGTTCATAAGTGATCAGCATGCAGCGTTTTCCTGCAAAATGTGATGTTTTGTTTAAGTACCACTGCTGGACCTCGCACAGCTTGCAAATATTTCCCGCTGTCTACGTAGCTCAGATTTTGTTGTTGTCTTCAGGGTTGCTCTTCGTGCTGAACCTAATGGAAGCATTTAGACTGCAGGAGAAAGCAATGGGGCTTCTCAGGTAGGAAAAACAGGTCCAATTTCATCTGTACTCAACAGGTGAAAAATGTATCTTGAGATGTGTCTATGAGACCCTCATTGTACCCTGGGATAGATATACTTGACCTGAGTGTCTGTAACTAGCTGGGTTTTTCTTTTCTCCAGTCTGTAGATTAATCTTGTTATGCAGGCAGACCCTGAAACTCGCTTATTGGCATCTGCAAAAACAATGCTGTGTGAACCTTGATCTCCTTATCCCACAAATAGCTTTGTTTAAGAAGCAGTAATCAACCATGAATTTTAATATACATCTATATGCACACGTATGTTTTTAGTTTGTCTTTATAAAGCTTAGAGAGGTCTCAAGAAAAACAGGAGTTTCATGAGTATCTTTACACGGTGGTAGCAAAAACACAGGAGGAGCAAGGTTGAGAGACATCTAAGTGGCTTCACATGAATCAAGAGAGCAGAAGCAGTTCCTCACTTTTTTGGCTTTCTCAGGCTTGCTTGGTCAGACTAAATGTCAAAACATTTAGGCAACATAAGATACTCTGGTGACCTGAAAATAGATGTTGTTAATGTAGTCTAGTATTGGCATGGATGACTTAGTACTAAGTTGAATTTTAGATAAATGTTATTTGTATTACAAATAAAAATGTCAGCAAAAACAAGAGACAAATACGTGAATATATACAGAGACTCACTCTGTAGAGAGTTTATGAGAACAGATAAATGATTTAAAAAATGGGAAAAAGCACAGCATAGATTACGTGCCTTGCCAGAAACTTCAGGGGAAAGCATCTGTAGCGGGAAAACTTCTGCAGAGCTGGGAACTGACCCCACATCCCTTGAGTTTTAGCCCAGCGCCTTCACTGCAGTGTTGTGTACAGAGAGGTAAAGGCCATGGACAGCTACGGCTTTTGGCAGTTAAAATGTGTTTAAAATCCTGGCCCCGCTAAAGTCAAGACGGGTTTTACCCCTGACAGCAGTGAGGTTAGAGTCCCTCTGACCCTGAGGAGTCTGAGGTGTCAAGGAGGGGTTGAAACTTGCTGTTGGTGGCCACCACTGTTTGCTGACAGGCTGTTCACATGCCCTTAAAGGCTACCAGTGCCCTAAGGTATCAAACTGGGTTAAAGACGCAATGGCCTTGTTCCCTCCATTCTCCTGGCCTTCATTTAGGACATTTGAAAAAAAAAAAAAAAAAGAAAAAAAAAGAAGCCATATCACACATTTTTAGTCCTTAAATTGATATGTGATGGATTTGGAGCTTTTATAGGAAGCACATTTCAATTACAGAGAAAGGACACATCAGGCTTTTCAAGGAAGACAGAAACATTACCTTTGTTCTTGAGGTTCACTAAATAAAACTCTTTATTTGGTCATGCAAAGTGACCTCAACATTCGGCTAGGCTTTGAGAGATGGCATTTCAGCTCTTTAGTCTTTTGGAAATCTGAACTCATGGCTCTTGTCTCCCATTAGAAGACTCAAAGTAAGGAGGTTGAAAAGGGTGGAAATAAATGTATGGGTCAAGGCAGTTCTTTCATCTTCTAGTTCTCTAGTTCTTCATACAAAGGCTCATTAGGACAAAAACATATTTTAGGCTGATATGCAATCACATAATTTAATGGTTTGAGGACCCACCTCATTTCCTTCCTTCATGCCAAGGATGCATCTATATTTTACCCACTCCTTTAAAGCATGAATTGGCTTTAAGGTCTCCCTTTAACACTATGAAATCCCTAATCACTAAACTCAGAGTCATGCTTATGCATTGTGATCCTCACTAAACCTTGAGCTATCTTAGAGTATCAGAAATACTTTAAACTAGGCAGGGTGGAGAATAATGGATGGGGAACTTCTGGAATTCCCCTAAAATACCATTTCTCAAAACAAAGGAGCCTGGTTAGGAGCTTTAAAATTTGTTTAGAGGAAACAGCTCATGTCAACACGGAGCTCATGATTCAGTTTTTAAGTTTATTCAGAACTACTAAACTTTCATCCGATGAAGTCAGTGGCTCACAGTGTGTGCAAAGCATGCCGCTGGCCTTCAAAGCTGTGGTCAGTTGGCAAGCTGATCTGATCCCTGCAGGACAGCCTCATTCTCACATCAAAGCAAGAATTTAATTTTTTTTTTTTTTAGAACTTTCCCAACACTCCTACAGGAATTTTTCTTGCCTAAACATGGCCAGGACTTGCCCCTTAAATAAATATGTGCATTAAATACTAAACTAAAAGGTAGTTACTGATAACAGATTGAAGTAGCTGACCCATATTTTCAGGCTTGCATGATCATTTGTCTGAGAAGCTCACATGTGACAATTTGACCATGATTTTACAACCAGGTCAAGATTTTCATACACACATGTTCCTTGGTGGTTTCAGTCTTAGCTCACTTCCTAAGCTGGAAGATCCAAATTATCCTTTTTAATTGTACCACAGGTAACTTTTAGAAGCTTACTGTCAGACTGCTCATTAATGGACTGACTTGCATATTGCACTTTTAGAATATGCAAGCCATGCTAGCTATTGCTGGTGAGAAGACCCTGCTTGCAAGAATAGCTCATATATGAATTCTATGGCAGATATTACAGAATAAAAAAAGATCAGCTTATTAGTAAATCCACATACTTTCTTAGAGTAATTCTTCTAAAACTGGACACACAGATAAGAGGCATTGAAGTAACATAAGGGGAAACAATATTTTGGTTCTACTACTGCTCAACAGAGAAAATTGAGCTAGACTTGAAAGAAGTGGTTCTCATGTTAAAAGAGCTGTGTTAGGAGTTGAGCTCTAGTTCTAATTTATCTGAACTCAGCAGTCACTGACTTAATTTTGAAACATTTTGTTTGAAAAAAGTAGTATAAAACCAGCTGCACCTACACACACAAAAACTCATCCTATGTTTAAAGTCTCTAGTTCTTACCATACATTGAGATGGTGTCTGTATTTAGACAGCCAGCTAAATACTGACAACTCTTTTCGTGGTTTATTTGTGGACTGATAGAGAACAAGATAGTGACATTCTAGACAATAGTACAATGAAGCAAGAAACAAAGTCATCAGATCTTACAAATATTAAATTTTTAAATTATCGCTATGAATCCTAAATATCAGGGAGGTAGTAACAATAAAAGAAAATGCCAAGATTTTAAATGGAAAACTATCTGGTTATATAGTGGAAGGAAAAAGATGTAAATACATGGGCCAGTAGGAAAGCATAGAAGACAAGGAGCCAAACAAATTCCCTCACTTCACAAAAAAAAGCCAAACATATCTGTTAGAAAACACAAGTGGTCAGATTCTTACTGCTCTGAAAGATTATATCACTCTTAATTTCCTAAAATCATGTTGATGTAATGATTCAATGCTTACTTGAGGAAAGTAATGTCACTTTTTGAATTGTTAGACCTAGTTTGGAAGTGCAGAAGTTTTCTTATATAGATGCTATGTTCATGCCAATCTGATACAGCTCTGTTTAACCGTGGAGCTCAAAATGATGTTGTTCCATGAAATCCAAGTTTCCTTCTTTATCCCTCAGGAAGGCAGCTTCTCTAGCAGTGAGAGAAACAAAAAAAATCCCACCAAAAATTAATTCAAGGGAGGCAAAACTGAACATATATTTAATCTTAATGCTTCTCTGGAACTTACAATATTATAAAATAGGAAAGCTTAACATTTATTGTTACGAATGCCCAAGTGGATCAAATTGGAAACAATCACTGGATATTGAACTCCAAGTTAGTTTAGCTTGACTGCCAAATCTAATGACCCTACACCAACTTGCAGTTAAGATCATAAAGTTTTATTTTATCCTGTATTTTGGCCACAAACAGTCTTCATTAGCAAAGGCATGGAAATAAAAATGTGGCTGTAAAACCTTGGAATGAAACATGAAATTTAAGAATAAAAACAAAGATAAATGTAGTAAATACTGCTGTAAATGATGCCAATTTTCCTGATTACCTAATCCTATGTAGTATATTATTAATTAATAGCCAGACAATTAGAGATGAGAGCTGTGGGAGAAGAAAAGCCCAGAGTTAGCAGAGAAATATAAATCTCCTGTTGCATATCAGGCAGAAAAGGGGTAAATATATGCAGCTGCATGTACTTCAAAGGCATGTCAGCTGCATGCTTATTCAGAGAACAAGAGGCCCATAAAGCAACGTTTCCATAGTTTTACAGAGACACAATCCAGCTCAACCACCTCGCAGTTACTGATCCCAGGTTCCAGAGAGAGCAGTTACAGACAGGGCTAACCTGAGCCAGGCTCTGGGTTCAATCTGTGCTTGAGTGCTCCCCTGACTTTCCTCTGAGGAAAGGATGGATGGGTTCTCGCCTTAGACACATTTCATTATTGATGTGAAAGTTCTACACCTGAGTGGAAGAACTTTCCCGTTTGAAATATGAATTGTGCGCATGGAAGTTGTGGATGTCCCACCCGTGGCAGTGTTCAAGGCTGGGTTGGATGAGGCTCTGAGCAACCTGGTCTAATGAAAGGTGTCCCTGCCCAAGGCAGAGGGGTTGGAACTGAGTGGTTTTTGGGTCCCTTCCAACCCAAACCATCCTGTGATTCTCTGATGATAGTCGTTATGGAGACATTTAGACCAGTGCCCTGCAGGGTTTTATTCTGTCATTCTAAACTGTGGTGCTATGAATAGAAGTGTAAGAGGGAGCCTGGGCTCCCTCTTGTTCCTGTAGCACATGACCAATGAGTAGGACTCAGCTCACCTTCAGACACCAGTGGTTCAGATACATGCCCCTGGACCAGTCATGCAGCTCCCTTTGTAGCCAGCAGAGAGAAGTGCCCACCTCTGGCAGTGTGTGCTATTCTGAATGCCAGCTTTGGGATGAGGTGAGCTGCTCTGTTTTTCCTTTTCCTTTCCCCCAAGCCTGATCTTCATTAAACAACCCAACCCCCCCACCCCCACCTCTGCCAACAGAACTAGGAACAGAACACAAGAAATGCAATATTATGAATAAACTTTTATGTGAAATTTTACTTTGGTGTTACCCAGCTTTAATAATGCAATATGCAGAGATGTGAGAGCCTGAAACAAATTGATGCAAATCTTTTTTGTATTATGTAAGGAAGATTACATCATTTTTAAAAGAAGTTAAGTATTTCCAAGTTAAATATTTTAAAACTTCTCATTTTTAAAAAAAGGAAAAATATTGCCATTCTCATAAGTCCCCTTCTTAATGCAATTTCAGTACATTACATGTCAAAAAAGCAAAAGGAGGAAAAACTCATTCCAACATTTTTGTCAATTATTTCTTTGGGAAGCGTTTGGAAAGAAAAACAGAAACAGTTACAATATGTCTTCCAATCACTTTAACTTATGCTGTTTTCAGGAAATGAATTTGTGCCTAAATATTGAACATAGGTCAGATGATTCATAGACATGATCGTCCATATTCTCCTTGTCTGTGCCTGCTCTGGACCTTCTCTGCCCTTCGTGAGCCCAGAACAGCAAGTGTTTATCAAGATGTGGAAATATGATCTTAGACTATCCCTTTTTTTCTACTTCAGTCTCAGATAATTTTCTAAATTTTTTTCTCTGTGCAATGAATTTTAACATCTACTGAGGTAAAAGTCGGTATTGGTAGAATTAAGTTCAAGGTTTCTTTCTTCAGAGCAGCTTGTCTAGAGCATGATGGGTAAAGTTAAAGTTAAGTTAAAGTTAAGTGAAGTTTAAAGTTAGTGTTGTAATAATAGGTGATAGTCATTATGTGTAACACAATTATTTTAACTAGTTCAGATATTTTAACCAACTTGACATTCATTTAGCTCTCCTTCTCTAAAAGAAATGTAATTATATGAAGTTTTTGAGAGGATTGTTTGTTGGTTTTGGGTTTTTTTTAGTTGAAAAGATGCTAAATGAAACTTCTAATAAATATATTAATTATTATGACAGAAAACCTCAGTTAATCTCAGATTTGTACCAAATTGTGCTTGTACTCATCTTACTTTATTTATTACAAAGGTAGTTTAGGAAAGCTAAAATAGTGATGCAGAAGTATCAAATAAGTGGTACATTTAGAGTGAATGGAGCCAATGCATTATTATACATCAATCTGACAGTCTTCAGAATTAGTATTTTCATACAGACGTTATTGTGGTAGATGATTTCCATTTAGAAAAAAAAATTTGAGAAAAAAGAATTTATAAACCTCTTTTCTAGATTTTTCTTTTGTGGTTTGAGTTATCTACCATTCTTATAGGAAGCACAAGAACAACAATAAACACTAAAAGTGAAGAAGAGGAAAGAAAATGCACTTTTGGTTGTTTATTTTTTCTCCTTGGAACCTAATTTTGTTTTCCTATCCCCATTTTTCTCTTGTTCAGTTGACAAAACTACAAACTTGTGAATGAATATCTAAACCTTTTAGTCTGAAAATATGAAGAACTTTTAAATCTTAATACCTTAGGAAATAAATCTTTTTGTGTACTTTGTCAAAACAGAATGAAAGAAACAGAGATAGTGGATTTTTATTTTTTGTACTATTTTCTATGATCTTTCCTTTCTCTAATTATTCGACTGGAAATAAAAATAATAGGAAGGCGGAGAACTAGGAAGATACATAGGTGAGCAGGCTCGCAAAAAGGAATGTAGGAAAGCAGGAAGCCATGAATTAATGTTTGATTTTTTAAGCTAAAGAATTTTGAAATTTCAGTATTTCAGTCTTTTCTAAAAGATAAAATTCTTTCTAACCATCTCAATTTCTAAAACTTATACAGAGTTTGCTTATCTTTTCTTCTGAGGGTAAGCATCAGGCCTAAATTTAGTTCTTTCTCACTCACTATAGAAGCTTCTGTACATATGTCTGTGTGTGTGTGTGCGCATGCATGTGAAACCAACTGTAGAGCACTAGTGGATTTATAGTACTTTTATAATTAAGTCCATGCTCCTGCATGTTAAAAAATCACCCTATTAAGTGTTTCCATACAAGCAGTAGGTGGGCTTAGAGTTTATATTGTCTTCCTTATTTAAAATGTATATATTAATGTTTGAAAATTCCCATTTGGTGTACGTAGTGCATTGAGACCAAAGCCAGGAGTTTAAAACCCCTGCCAACAAAAACTGAATATGTAAAACAGGTTCAGTTAATTCTACATCAAAGTTTTCTATTGCTTCGTAAAAGAAATCTACAACAATAGCAGGAAATTTTAACAAATATGTGACTATGTGATGGGGGAGGGGTAGCTTGTAAACTTAATCTCATTCCTGTTTAAATTAATATATATTGTAATAGTTTAGGGGCACTTGTGCATGATTAGTCATATGTTTCAGAACAGAGCAGCCTTACTCCCAAGAGCAGAAAGGAGAAATGAGGCTCACCTGAGGGAGAGCAAGAGGGGCACTTTGTCTCAGCTGCCTCCTTAGGCAGAAGGAGGGGTCACTGGGCAGCAGGGGCATTTCCCAGATGATACCAGATTTTGCCATATATAGGATAAATTCAGTGAATCCCAAAAAAACATTAGGTTTGTTGTGAAAATATGTGAAGTCTGAGGCTGTTTAGAAGACTTTGACTGTCCCATGGCTGAATTTCATAGTGCAAATATCCATATCCAATACTTCCAGGCATGCACTGATCCTTGATGAGCAGTCCTGCAATACTCTTGCCATTCATGACCCACATGTAATCCCTTATGCAGTAGTTCCAGGACCTTTTATTAATAAAGGGTATGTTACACTTCTGGACATTTTGAACAAACCAAGCAGTTTTTCAAAACACATCCACACATTATCTGTAGGTTGGACTGAAAAAAGGACACAAAACATGCTGGGATAGGAAGAGACAAGAGCAAAGGGATAATTTAATATTTAAAGTCAGCAAAAATGGAGAAGTGAAACTTTGAGGAAGCATTGGTCTGCCCGTGGTTCATATTGGTTCTGGGTGGTACTGCCTGACTTTTCCATTATGCCAATGCCAAGTAAAGCTATCATTATATCTTGTGGGGTGAGCGTTACCCTTAAACCTTTTGGACAGGGGTGAAATACCTTTGAAATACACTTCTCTCTTGTGTTTCTGCTTGTGGGATGGGAACCCCATGTTGACACTCTCCCTCTCTCTCTACTTACAGGCTTACAGGTTACTTGTACACTACTGAACTGAATGCTGACAGGCGTCACTCCCAGGCACTGGCACATACTCTTCTGTACAGTTACACTCTGACATGCCTTTGGCATGTTTAATGCACTTGCCAGCTAGCGTTCTCTCAAACAATGTCCAAACACAGTTCAGAAGTTAGCATAATCCAGGGACCATTCCCAGTAGGGAATGAGCACATGAGCATAGCTGGCTCATGTTCAACCTGCTGTCCATCAAGATCTCCAGGGTTTTTTTCTGCAAAGCTGCTTTCTCTCCAATTGGCCCTCAGCCTGCACTGTTGCATGGTGTGAACTTATCCCAAATGCAGGATTTTTATTTTCCTATTTTGAACTTCTTGAAGGTCTAGTCAGAGCATTCTCTGTTGAAGTCTTTCTGACTGGCAGCTCTGCTCCTCTCAATTTAATATAGACTGTAAATTACCTAAAGATGTACCCTATCACAGTGATCAGGTCAGTAACTAAAGCATTAAAAATTTCACAGAATCAATCCCTGTGGGACACCACTAGTAACCACCACCAGCTGGACTTCATTCCGCTAATCACAACCCCTTGAGCGGAGGTACAACCAGTCTTTCACCTGATGATCATCCATTTACACAGTCCATCTTTCACTGGTTTGGTTACTGTGATGCTCCGTGTCAAAGTCACTCCTGGGTTCATGCTAAACAACATTCATTTTTCTGTCTCTGTCCACCAAGACACTGAAGACACTGAAGGCAGTTTGGACAGTAAAATATGATTTCACCTTGGATAATTTCCTACTTCTGCAGTTCTTCTGTGCTGTTAGAACAAAAATATTGCCAGATAGCACTGTCCTCTAGAGAGAGGAACAGAAGTGAAGAAGGAGAGTGGTAGAGCCACATGTCCAGGCAGCAGATAGAGAGGACTGGGCCAGGAAGAGCACAGAGATGTAAAACTGTAGTATCAAGAGAAGTATGAGTGATCTAGCCACAAGTAGAATTGTAAAACTGTTTGGGTTAGGAAAGACCCTTAAGATCACTGAGTTCTACTCTAAACCTGAAACTGCCGTATCCACCTCTAAAACCACATCACTAAGCATCACATCTACATGTCTTTTAAATACCTCCAGGACTGGTAAGTCCACCACTTCCTTGGACAGACTGTTCCAATTCTTGACAATCCTTTCAATGACGAAATTTTTCTTAATATCCAAACTAGACCTCCCCTGGTGCAAACTGACTCCATTTCCTCTTGTTCTATCACTTGTTACTTGGGAGAAGATGCTGCTGACCCCACCCCACTACACCCTCCTTTCAGGGAGTTGTAGAGACCAGTAAGGTCTAACCTGAGACTCCTTTTCTCCAGACGGAACAATCCCACCTCCCTCAGCCTCTCCTCACAGGACTTGTTCTCTAGACATAAGAAGCTGCGTTATCATTTCATACAATGTAAGATTAGAACCATAGCACTGCAGTGGTGTAACTGTGTCATCCATCATTAGCTCTGAAACACAGAACATCATGGGATCTCTGACTTTCACTGTAGACTGTGCAGCTGAGACAGAAACCCTGGTCACTGATTCAGACCCTAGTGATTGTAATGCCAGGTCTTGCACAAAGAGTACTATGAATACAAAAAATTCCAGCAGCTAAATTCCACTGGCTTTTGATGGAGACAAGAGACTACACGGGTACTGTTTCATGCGGTATTAGAGTGCGAGTGTTCTTGAGAGACAAGCAAAAGGGAACTATTGAGATAAGAAATCCTTTTTAATGGAATTTAAATGTTACAGTAAGTATAAAAGTTTCAGACATGACTTGGAAACAGAAATTTAGGCACACTGGGGTCCAAGACCAACTGCTTTTCACTGGGGTTGCTGGTTAACAGGGTGGCCTAAGACTGCTACGTTGATGGGGCGGGGGGATAAGCCTTTGTCTAAACTGCAGAAGTTCCTCTTTCCAAACAGGTGACAAAAGGAAAAAGTACAGGAAGAAGAGAAGATTTTTAAGGAATTCAGAAAACAAATAGTCATTCTACACCTTCGTGCAGTCAACTGAGAGAAAGAAAATAATCTAATGGCATACTACAAAGTGTCTCATCTTTCCAAAAAGAAGCTGCTTTTTGTAACATGACCTTTGAGTGACCCATAATATCCTAGTCTGTGGTCTCTATAATAAAATAAAAAGATAGGGAATTCTACATAAAGCTGTGACATATCCCTGCTGGCTCAGAGACACTACATTGTGCTGATTATGTTGATGCTTCCTTCATATTGCTGTACTTGGCGCAGGATCACAATGAGAGGCTGAAGCACTATTTTTTGCTGGCACAGAGCCACAGCAATAGTAAGGAATAGGACAGAGAAGTGCTCTGAGATATCTGTAGTCTTTTCAAAGAAGAAAAGAATAGAACAATGCTTAAATGTTGCAAATTCCCCACTTGCAGCCCAAGGGAATTAATCTCATTAAGCCTGCAAGGTCAGTAGGACAAGTATTCTGCGTTAAGCAACAGCAAGCATCACCAGCAAAACGAGCATGTGATGGGTGATTGTCTTCCCTCGGTAGTACATCCTAGCTCCTGCAAGCCTTTGCCTGTAGGGCAAGGGGGTTTCGTCCCTCATCTGTGTATGCAACACTATGTTTCAAGCACTGCTGCAAGAAAGGTTTTAGAGTCCTGTTTTATAACTCTTCTCCCTCTTGGACTGGCAGTTTGCATTATTTTCTCCTTTGCTTCAGGCTGCAATGCACCACTGGGAGAGCAGAGTTGTTGAGCTTGAGACTTGGGCTTACATACCCCTCATCAATGGTTTTGCTTTATGTCAGTCTCAAGACTGCAAGGCCTGAAGTGAGCTAACTCAAAGTGAACTTTTGCAGGGCTGAGAGCTGCCATTCCACAGCTGGGATTTCCTGTGAAGTCCTTCCACCACACTGAAACATGGAGTTTTGCTTGTTTGGATTTTTTTTTAAGAAGCAGAGCTAAACTTCCTCCAAAGGACGTGTGTATGGTTCCCTGGGTACTCTCAGTGCAACTACCAGTATGTTATAAAGGGAAAGGGTTATATGTTCAGAGTCCTATGACACTCAGGGTGTCACCAAGAGGTCCCTTGCAGCCTGATGTTTTATTTATTAGGTCTATGTTGTTTGTTTGTTTTGGTTGGTTTTTTTTTTTTGCAACTCATAAAAGTTTTTCACTTGTTAAAATCCACCAATAAAAAAATTATTTGTATTATTATACCACTCACTTCTTTGTCTTAGCTGTAGCCCAATTAATGTTAGTTTAAAAGAACTAAGATTTCGCACTAGAACATTTGTGAAATTTGAAGGGTACATAATGATAGGACAAATGAGAGTGGCTTTAAACGGAAAGAGTGTAAGTTTAGATTGGAGATTAAGAAAAAATTCTTTACCCTGAGAGTGGTGAAGCACTGGAACAGGTTACCCAGAGAAGTTGTGGATGTCCCATCCCTGGAAGTGTTCCAGGCCAAGCTGGATGAGTCTTAAAGGAACCTGGTCTTGTGGACGCTGTCCCTGCCTATGGCAGAGGCGTTGGAACTAGATGATCTTTTAGATCCTCTCTTATTCTGTGAAAACTGGATAGAATATTCTGCACAATAAATCTAATATGTTGAATGCATGATAATCAGTAACTTGTTCCTTCAACACACTTTTTCCACTTTTGTTACAGTCAAATTGAGGTCACAAGGACAGGACCCCAGTGTTTGCCTAGTCTGTAGAGGGCCATAGTGCAAGCCAGTCATGACCTGGATCCATCATGTCTTTGAGCAACAGCAGTGTTATAAATAAACATCAGTTATAAGGAGAAAATATAAGCAAGCATCTTCCCTCTGTGCCATTAGTTACCATGGACAAAATAAGGTACAATGGTGAATATCAGCTCATCAGGATGTGTTTGTTAGATGGGTTGAAGTATTAGGAAAGTTATACATCAATATGAGGAACGAATACCTGAACAGTGTAAACATTTGGAAGGATTGCATTAAAGTCACTGGTTCCCTGAATGATGCTGTTCCTATTCAGGAAAGGGGGAGCTCGCACCAAAGTCACAGCAGGAATATTTAACTTTCCACGTCCTTGTAGTTCTTGTATGTCTTTGGAAGAAAATATAGCTGTATTGTAGGCTGTGAATACCATGGCACGATACTATTATGTATCACATAGAATCAGCTCCCTTTCCAGAAGTAATATCAGTGGTAAATCTCTTTCTTTATATTTCCCTTGCATGAGACAGTCAGAGAGGGTTCATTTGCTATTTCTGATTACATATCTGTCTGTTATTGGTGATAAATGCTCAAAATATGTTATTTTCCTCTCTCTGATATTTTGTGCGATTAAGTACCTGAATTACCAATGAATGTTGACATCTTATGGAGGTCTTGTTGATGAAAAATTTTCCAATGTTTATGTACAGGGAGGTTCTATCTTTGGACACGTAGTTTTGAAGTTTTTATTGACTTTGGTTAGAATGGTTCTGGAGTCAAAGAGGGGATGAACTGGGCTGTTGCTTGCAGCTTTCAGCTTAGTAAAAAATCTGATTTATAAATTCAGGCAGAAAGGAGAGAAACTACCAACTTGACAAAAAGCTTTGTGTGGAGGATATGTTTGTTAGCAAAATGAAAGCAAGACATCATCCCATCTCTCCGCATGATTTGGCAGTTTATGAAACAAGCCAAAGGAAGCTGCGTGTGGCCTGAGCCATGCTAAAGACAGCTCCATAAGCAGGCAGTTACAGGCGGTTTCAACACAAGGAGTCAAATGGCTATTCCTAGGACTAGGCCTTTTTTAATAAACAAAAACCAAATGAAAATGTCCCAGTTATTAACATCGGAAGAGTTGGCTACTGTGCACATACAGTATATTTCCATTACATTTTAAAATCAATTCATAAAGCTGCAGGCCAACATTCCAGAGAAGTACTGCTGGCCATGAATGACGTCCTGATTGTGAAATGGGATGGAAAATGCACTCCTAAATGCACAGTGGACACATTTTGCTAAATGCTAACAACTGGGACATTTTAATTTGTTTTTGCTTATTACAAAAATAAACAAAGTAAACAAAAGGCATGAGTGCAAAGCAAGGGAGTTATTAAAAAAAGCCTTTCACTTAAGTCCTTCTGGCTTAGCCCTCTTCTGTACAATTTAATTTCTAGAGGGTATTCTCTCAGCTGGTTCCATTTAGTTTTGACTACCAGATGTGAGCATGGGTCCATTCCTTGGCTTAAAGAGACAGCAATGTGGGCAATTACAGCACTCTCAAATCTTTAAAGCATTGTTTTTGCCATTGTAAGAAACCTTTTTTTCTTTTTTTTAATTAAGGCAGTTTCGGGAACATGCTGCCTAGTGAAGAGCTGGGTTCATGGCTGAAGTAGTCATCTCTTATAGGTGCGAGGCAGGCATTTCCCTTCATAAATACTCAGCTCAGACTGCCACCTTATAGGCAGTAACCTGCAGAGTTTAACTGTGCAAAAGCTGCTCACTCTGTGGGAGCAGGACAGGCTGGGGGCTGGAGAGGAGAGGAAATCTATAAAGTATGGTCTGTCCTGTAGGGAATACCAGAGGGAAGAGCAGATTCTTCCCATCATTTATAAGTGCACATGGCATTCTGAACACTGGATTGAACAGGGCCAGAATATTCAGAGATTTAAAGTACAAAGATATTCAAGGAAATCCAGGTTTCTTGTGCAGCTGTATAGAACACAGGAATTTAGAACTGCAAAGGATTTTCAGATTTCACAATTTGTCCTCATTCACATTTGGAAAGAAACCTAGTTGTTTCAAAGGACTCCATGAAAGACAATGAGAATGGTTTGAGGTCAGTCAAAGCATTGTATTACAGTTTTGAGTTTTGTATTATATAATATACCATATATTAAAAACAAATCAAGAAAAGAGTCACTCTAAAATCAAAACAGCTTGTTCTGGAAAGCTGTAGCGGGAGGCTCTGGCTGTGTCCACATGAACAAATCGTGCAGCCCAGGAGTGGGTCTGCAGTGAGAAGCTGTTGGTGTTGAGGACCTGACATCTGTACTAGACACGCTTTCGGGAGTTTTGATTCACACTAGCTCCAGTCTGTTCCCATGGTTAAAACATTTGAAACTGCTTGGAGTACATTAGCTGTGCTTCTGGAGCACATCTTCCAGTTGAATTTAATCTGAAAGGAATCCAGTTCACTCGCTCAGAGACCGCTCCGTGATGTGAACCGGAGTCTGGTAAGTGGGAACAAACGGGGGATTTGCTTCAAAAGTGCACTCAAGAGCTGAATGAACATGCTGAACCAGACTCTCCCTTTTTCTATCTTTTTAAGGCCAAATTTCAGAGAAGAGGACATTTTTTCCACCGATTTTTCAACTCTAGCAAAAATACTCTTCCTGACAGAGCACTGTTGGGAGTTCTTTTTGCCAGCTTTATTTAATGCTTCTCCTTTCAGTGGGAAATCAAACAAGAAGCAGGCACCCATTTCAGTGCCCTACCCTACCCCACCCCAACCGTATCGAGGGCAGGAAGGCTTCTTCAGGCCTTGAATTGCTCTACAACAGTGTCACCAGATCCTGCTGTATCTGGCAAATTCCCAGGGCAAACATATGGGAAGCATGTGTTGTGACTTTGGGCGGGGGTTATTATTTTCTTAATCACTGCCACAACTGTGGTCTATGTTTTTTCTTTTCCCTGAAATGCCACTGGATTTGGTTTGAACACAAGTGTTACTCCTCCTTGCCCCTCTGCTTCTCGCCTTGGAAACTCTTTCACACAAAGCTCTGCTTCACTCAAGTGACAAAAAATGAAGACGAACTCGCTGAGAGATTACACCATGTAGGACTAAATCATTTTGCACTATCTGTTTCTCATTTGTCTTTTTCATTTAAAAGAAAATAATAAAAAACCCTTCCCATTCCCCAGCAGTCTTTCAGAACTTGTATATCAGCCAGTTACCAACTCACTCCCCTTGTTTTTCCTGATATTTTTCTTTTTCAGGTACAGCAAACTACCAAACGTATGGCTGATATCAAAGTGGCAGGAAGAGAATTTCCCTACATTAAGAAGTTTATTTAACTGGATTTTGGTTTCAGGTCCATTCCTTTACATTTCCAACTAAAATAATTGTCTTTGGTGTCAGTGGCAGCTGGATTATGACTAACTTTTTATTATACAAATAAAGATTTTTCTGGAGTACTTTTGGGCACAAAACACAAAACACTAAAAGAACCCTAATAGAAATTTCAGAAACACATTCTTGCTTGGTTTTGAGCAGTTTAAATTTTACTTAGTGTTTAGCTAATTAGCAGAACTTAGAATTAGTTCTTGCTGAAATCACCACTAGAATTTTGACTGATTTTAAGCCCATATGTCCATTCAAGCAATAAGATACTGTTGCAGTAGAATACAGAACAGGGATTTTGATGTCAGCTCCAAATCATGATACAGAATATGGCTGAAGTACCTTGATTATATGGAAATTTGCTTGTATGCATTTATAAATGTCGTTTGTTTCCTGCTTTCCATTTCTCACTGCCTTTTGTAGTGGATTCAGTCCCCATTTTGCACTGCTTGTACAAGATATTTTCTGAGTACTTAAATTGTTGCCCTATATGCCTGCAAATGTTCAAACACAATTAAAAAAGGAAATTAAGTTCCAGGTAGAACCTGGGTCAAAACTTCTTGAAAACCAGAAAAGCTAGAGTGCAAATTTCCGCAAAAGGAGTGTATCTGGAACTGGTACACTCATCATTCTGGAAGGTTAGAGGAAAGTAGTACTGGGAACAGAAGCATGGTGTTCAACTGCAGAGAAATTCAGCCAAGAATACAGCAATTATTATTAAATATGATTGTGTCTTTTAGTCTTTATATTTTTTTCCTAAATGACCTTGCTGTTTGAATAAGGGCATTCGCTGAACTGAGGTCTTGACCTGAGATAATCCTTTTGGCTGTGGGTATTAAGATAGAAATAACCATAGCATAGAGAATTTCATAAAACATTTGTTTGCTTCTGTTTAGCTAGAAAAGTCCAAATAAAAAATGTCATATATATCTGGTGTGTGTTATACATTGTGCCATAAATGTCATTTGTTAGTTGTTTCTCTTTTTGTGGTTTGGGAGGAAATTCCAAATGTAGCTGAGGGAATCTGGCTTTAAACACACAGAGAGCCCTCATTCACTATCGAAATGCATTCTGGGAGGACTGCAAGATGTTTTGTGCAAGCAAAATTTGCCTGCACATGATAAGAGATATTTTAGGAAAGCAAAGTAGTAACTGAGTTTTCTCAGAGTAACTGAGAAAACATAGACCAAGTTTCTTAAAATGATGTGCTTTTCATGATCCAGAAAAAGATGTCATATCATCGATGTATTCATGACTGGAAAAATTCCTGGTATCTCAGAAAGACAGAGATAAAAAAACCCTTTTCTATAGGATAAATTTCTGTGCAAGCTTTGTCTCCAGCAAGGCTTTGTCTAAAGGAATATTCTGCAGAGGACATCCCAAGAGACTTATGGATGGTATCATGTTCCAAACACTATTTAAGGCTACGTTTTATCTTGTTTGATTTGTGACATGAAACATAAAATAAACATATCAGCACAGAATAATCCTGGTTTGAGACTGGTTTAATTTACCCCATACCCAAAAGGAATGCAACTCTCCAAACTGGAATTATCTCCCAGTGGTGACAAGGCTGTGTAATGACCATAGCTGGTAAAAATCTGATTTTTTATCTCATCTGGAAAACAGCATTTACAGTAGCATACTGTGGCATTTTAGTCCACTGCTCAGTCAGTGGAAGGAGAGATCCCCTCAGTGAGTAACCCTGAGGTTTTGAAAAATCCTGTTTTTACACTCTTTCCTCTATATTTGAGCATTTGGTAAGTCCAAGAGAATTTGTCCAGGGGGAAGGATATGCAAAACTGTAGTGAACTACAGGCCTAATTAAGGCATTCTTCCCTCACCTCTTCATGTATTATGTTTCAGTTATTTTCAAAACAGAGCTTGGAAGGCTTAAAAGAGCTGTAGACATGGTGGCTTACGACAGTCTGCTGAACCAGGAGGTTACTTTTGTGCTATATTCTGTGCTTATCCTGTGCAAAGACAAAGTACTTTTGTGACTGAGATGGCATCAGGATGGAGCTTCACTCACCTGATAAGGCTGCAGGAAGAGAGAGAGAGAGAGACTCTGGCTGTATGAGACAATTAGGCCTGGTGCCATAGGGGAGTTCTCTTGACAAGACAGGACACAAAGACATCTTTGACTTAGTTTCATTTCTGGAATTGTGTCTAAACTACAGGCATAATGTGAAATTTTATTTGAAGCTAAAGAAATGAAAATTAGTTTTTAAATTTGATCTTAGTACCTACAGAATCCAGTAAAATCCAGCTTTCAGTGAAGCTGGCTTCCTGATGTTTTCACTGCTTACTATATTTGCACATTGTTCTTTAAAAACAGAGACAGTGGCCCAGGTACTGGTAACTCTGTGGAAAATACAGTCAAAAAAAAAGCAGGAATTAATCTCATTCTGGAGGTATGCCAAGCACTGCTTAAATCAGGAGCTGAGTCAAAGGAACTGAAGACATTTTGACATCTTGATCCAAGTAGGAAGAAGCCTTCAAAGGCAGCTTGAGGCAAAATTCACTGGCTGCACACATTGGAGTACTATCAAAGAAATCTTTGAGGTAACCCAGCCAGCATCGTGAAGAGAAAACCTCAAGTCTCTCTGCACTTCAATGCTCTCCATAACTCATGCTTATTTTCAGAATGGCTCATTCCTCACATTATGCATGGCTCGACCATTTCTGCTGTATCTTCTATTGTTGCAGAGTTGTATGACAGCTCAGTGACCTTTCCAAAAGTGCAAATATCTGGTATTACATGCTGCAATGTAGCATGGGATATGAGTCCAGGCTGATCACAGGAGCAGGGCAGAAAAATTGGAGTGGGTCCTGAATGTGTTCTGGGCCTCAAATTTCGACAAACATAACACCTTTGTAATAATGATTCAATAATATGTGCTTACCAGGGAGGAAAATTGTCTTTCTTTGCTTCTTTTGTGGGGGTCATTGCCTATACCACAGGTGTCAACAGACTGAATGGTTATAACATGAACCTCAGAAGTTAAAAAAAACCCAAACACACAAAAACTGTCACGTGATCAACAATTAATGAGTTTGGGCCTTTTTAAAATTAAAACAAAGCACTGTGAGGAGCTTTAAAAGTGCTAAAAGGATGATAAATAATACACACCAATTCGGAATAAAGATATGAATTGCAATGCATTTGGACAAGAGTGAATTTATTCTTATTCACACTCTTATTCACACACAGATTCCAGAATATTTTCCAAGAGGGATGAACACATGGTGTTTCTGCAGATATTCACAGTATTCTATCTTCACCAGAAATATTTACATCTTGAAGAACAAAAGCTATCTTTCAGCTTATATTAGAAAGCCAAGCCCAAGAAAAAAGCTTGGGTTTTAGGCTGAAAGGAGAAGCTGAGATCTCAACAACTCTGACCCTTCCGTCAATGCCATTATGTGTCTTTTTTAGTCTATGTTAGTAAAATAATAAAACTGTTATAAACTTGCCAAAGGAGCCTGTACAGAGGACATTTGTTTTAAACACTGATTAAACATAATCAATTGATAGAAAAAAGAATTAATGCTATTAATTACATTCTTTAAATGCTGCTAATAGAAAGTACATTTGCTTTTAGGTAAATATTGTCTTAAAGGGTACATTTTTCTGCCCCTTTGGAAGTGAAAACCAGCAGATCAATTAATCTGATCAGATTTAATCTATTAACTTCTCTGAACTGACTCATATTGGATCCTAATCCCACATAAGAATATTAGGTGATTTTCTGGCATTTGATTTTGATTATCTCATGCCACTGATTTTAAAGATGTATCACTCTAATATATTCCTCGCAAGTTTGTATGCTCAACTGATCAGAAATAATGGATGATCACTTAAGGATCCCAGCATCACTATGGCTGTTGTAAATAGTTAGATCATACAGGTGTTTTTCTTAGGAAAGGAAGAATTGTGATTTCTGCTATGCCATAAGACAACCTGTCTCAAGTACCAGGTATCACAGCTTAAGAAATACAACATTTTAAAAATCTATTGTCAGACTCAAATAAATAAACAACTTCTTTAATAGCTCATATTTCTGCTTTACTATTCTTTAGAAAGAATTGAATGTCTTAAATGCTCTGTAAAGGACTGTGTTTTGCTTCAACGGGTGACATTCAGTGTACCTTAACTTCATCCATCTAAGTTATTACTGTGAATTCTCCTGAGGGTGTACCCTACTTTTGCTTGTGACCAGACACTGAGTTTACACTCATAAATTTTGGTTACTGAACTCAGGTTAGATTCCTAAAGTGAATAGCATAGTACATTTTTTAGCTGTTATATTAATCTTTGAGTTAGCAACACCAAAAAAATTAGACCTCCATCAGACACTGCCTAAAACCAGGTTGGCCTCAGTATGTCTGTTTATCTATAGGATAAATATGAACATCTCCATCTCATGAGATTGAGACTAGTCTCAACAGACAGCTGAAGGACTTTCCTTGTGGAGAACAGGGATTTATCTATTTTCCACAGCCTTATTATAGATGAATGAACATCTCAACTGTCCCGGGACTGGATTCTCAGTTAATTTTAGTTTTAACCTGCAGATTCAAGCACATATGACAGGTTCCTTAGAAGAAAGACAGGTTCAGTGATTCACCAGAGGAGGTTAGTCAAGGGTATTTAATGCCAATTTTTAATGGCTGGAGGGAGTACAGTGGTGTAAGATTTAGATTTTTTTTTTTTAAGGGAATGGTGTATCACTGTTATCTTTATGCATATATTTGTCATCTAGTTGTATACCAAAGTATTCACTTCTGTCTGAGCTCTATGAATACCACATAATGCATAAAGACAGAAGTAGGTCTTACTTGAGAAAATTCTGTGCTCGTATAGAAGACAAGTGGTGGACAAAACCCACCGTCTTATTATTTAAGTTTTATGCTGATATAATTGAAAAAATTCATCTTTAAGACATTAGTAACTGAGTATTGTTCAGTATTATTGCTTTATGATCTTGGATTTCAACTAACTACCATTTCTGTTTGAAATATTTGAAGGTATTTTAAACAAAACATATAATTCTTCTATTTTTCTGCCTGTCATTATTGAGCTGGAAGAATCACATGTGAATTGGTGGAAAATATAGTGTTACAGCATCTGAGCGAAGTTTTCAGCTTGGTGGACGAATTTTTTCCAAGTTCTTTCTTTGATTGAGTGTTACTTCATTTTCACCAGTAGGAGAAAGGGACTTACCACCTAAGATGTTCTAAACCAATAAATGTGAATATTAGTTAAAAAGTCAAGATTGTCTGCTCCATCTACCTCAAGGTTAAATTCATACATTTTGTTGTCATCAAAACTGTGACTAGAAGTGTTCTTTGTGAATGTGTCCCACCAGTAGAACAAACTCTCCTGTGTAACAAAAGAAATGACATCGAATTGTGAAGTTATTTCATGCCAAGGAAAAGAAAACATAGCTTAGCAGAGGAAGAGGGACTCAAAAAACACAGCTGCAGGGAAGAAGGCTTGAAAAGTTGCTTTGATTTGGCAGAGGGTTTGTGTATAACTCTATCTTTGCTCTTGAGAGCAAGTTTATTCCCTTATTGTTCTTCTTTAAACAGTTACACAGGTTTCTTTCTCCATTCTTAATATGTCAAAAGAAAGTTGCGAATCCTGTAACATAGAACATGAAGCAGATTTGTTCAAACTTTAGGCTTCAGCCTGTGCAAATCTGAATATCCTTGACCCATCTAGTCCCTTAAAATTCAAATTATTTAATATATATTACATCATTCCTTCCACTGCAGTTTCATGGCACACTGAGTTTGAAGAAGATTAAGATTATTAAAATAATGGAGAAGAAACATGGCATAAGAGGCAGATCCTGCACATACACACCTGGATTCCTTTTTCAAGTATAACATCTTTACTAGACATGAGCGACAATGACAGACGGTTAACAACCAGATTTGAATGGACTGGGACAAATTAATACTTATAAAATGCATCACAGGATATAAACAAGGTAAGATTTGTAAATTACCTTTTCACACATTAATTGATATAGCTGTAAAACCACGAAAACCCTTTGGCACACAGGTCCCGTATTAGGTCTAGGATGTAAAGCCTCAGTTTCAGGCATGAATAAGCCTTTCCATGCCCAATATTCTGATTTGTTGCTCTAGTTTTTCCAGAGATTCTTGTTATTATTCTGGTAATGAAATGAAAAATAACAGGCTTTCCTGAGACTATATTAGGTTAGCAGATCCCAGACCAGAGTCTGAAACCTTTGATCTGTGACTGAAACCTTTAATTCCTCTGATGTGTGGAATTTAAAAATAAGGGTTCTTGGCTTGTAGTAGAAAAAGATTAGGAAGTATTGGTTTGGACAATCATGACAATTAAGGATGCAAGAAATATCCAGTGTTATGAAGGTGAAGGATCCTACTGACCAACTCTTTCACCAATAGTGCATTTTATCATCCAAACAAGGTCATGTACACTCACACCCATTGCTTTCATCTACGTTCTGTTCAGAGGAGAATGTGCCTCCCTTACCCCAAAATATTGGCAGGTATATGAGGAGCAAAAATTTATTAGAAATAGATTTATTTTGGAGGCTATTAAGACTTTGAAAGATTTGGCATCTATGACACCTGATGGGCTTGCTGTCTATTCTGTTTGTGCTGTTTCTTTTCATCACAAGTTTTTACAAGATAATACTGAGTCTTTTAAATTTAATTAGAACCTTATTTTATTCTTTTTCTGGATCTGGATTTGGCTCTGCTAATCATGGTCTGAATCTTTTTCTGTTCTCCATACCCAGTAAAAATATTATTAGATAGCTCTTTGTTGTGGTATTTTGCAATCTAAAATGTATGCTTCTCCTTTGAAAATATTATACACATCACTTGAACACAGTATTTGAGAGAGAATCATAGCTAGGCTGAGGAAATTAATAATTCTTATGTGAAGTGCATTCTTTAAGTATATATTTTAATATTGCATTTATTCAGAAGAAGTTCTACGGATTTCTACTCACTGTTAGCAAAATAATAGACTTTTCCTTGCTGATGTTTCCATTGTCTTGGGACCTCTTAACCAAGAGATTACTGACTGTGGGTATGTGGGAAAATCGTGTTCCAGTGAGATACCCATGTAAGGATAAACTGCAGGGGGATACTGGCTTGAGCACTGGAAAACCATAATGTGTGTGCAGAAACAAGAGTTTGAGGACAGAAGTTATGCAGGTCCAACCAGTGGGTCTGACCCATACTAGTAAGTCTAATAGCAGTGTAGCTGTGTACTATTTTATCAAATATAGTATTAGGGTTTTTTTTCACATTTTTATTTACATTTTGTCATATTCTATTTTATTGAGCTTCGGCACATTAGCCTAAGAAAACTGCATTTACCTTGGGTTGTAGGTAGATTTCTTAATTTGAATATGGAACGTGGTGCTCCCTGACGCTTATCCTTGGAACATTAATAGTCAGATGGATCTTAGCAAAGACTGAACAGAATTAGATATAGAATGAGTCAGGAAATGCTTTCCAACGAGAACATTTAATCAAAGCCACACCTAGCATATTTTTGTCGCAATTTTAAATACTTCAGTGTTAAAATGTTAAATCACTGCCATACACTTCTCTTTTCACATGTGGGTTGGGTTGGGTTCCCCTCCTAGATGTCAAATACTGTTGTATCCAATGGGACCACTCCCACAGCTGTGGGATTTTGCAGCACATGACAGTTCGAGGAGCCACACAGAGTGGCTACAAAACACACTATACTACCCCAGTATGAAAGCTCCTTTCAGCAATGTTTATTGTTAGGAAAATGTATATTTTTTGAAATAGAAATTTAAAAAAGCAGCAGGGAAAATCTAGATTCTTCATTCAAATACATTTGAAAGAAAAACTTGTGTACAGTCCCTGATGTATTTCTATTTCTAATCTACTTTCTTCATGGATTCTGATTTTGCTATGAATATTTTACCAATAAATGTAATTTGTTTATTACATGGTAACTCTCAGCATCAGATGATAGTATTATGCCTACAAAAATGCAGAAGCCACCAATGCCAGCACTGTCTCTGAATCCTTTCTTTAAAGAATTTCCATTTATCAACTAGAAGAACCACATTCCTGAACTTTATGGATCTACAAATGTAGGGATCTCCCCTAACTTAAACAAAAATATACACTCCAGAAGAGATGATCCATGCCCCAAATATACAAAAATCTAAACAATTTATGGGTTGGAAAAAGAAAGCATTGTCATTACCTTTTTACAAACCATATTTCTGTGCCTTTGAGGACAGAGAAATTTGTGTTGTTAATTCCATGTATGTCTATCTAGTCCTGCTACTTTGCCTGATCGGGACCAACCAGTGGTAGTGATGAACTGACCTTTTCAAAACTACTGCTAATAGTCCACCACTGAAATAAAACATAGCGTTACAATAAGTCTTCACATTTTTAAGGGATCCTGAAAGAATGCCTACAAAACAGTAATACAGTTTTGACTTTTCTTCTTGTCATTGGGGTTATCTCTATAACTGCAAAGCTCTGTTTGCCACTCCTATATTAACACTACTGAGTCATGAACTCTTAAAGAACAAGGGCATAAACCCAAGGAATTAACTCATGTCATACCTGGGGTTCTATCTTTGATATTTGGCATCACCCCAAGCAATGTAGGACTTTAAGGCACGCTAATGTAGTATTTGCATATGAGCCAAAAGACTTTTTTTTTTTGTCTCTGGCCTGTCTTTATTTACCTTATAGCTTAGGCATTCTTAAAATGCATTTGTGTTGACGAGCTAGTGCAAAGGAGATTATTAGTGCTTTTTGAGCAGTGAAAACAAGCAAGCTAAGCAAAAAACACTTTTGAATTTTTCTAGCTTTACGTTGTAGGTTCACGGCTCCTTCTACATTTTGCTGTCAGCATATTTTACTAGCCTATATCATTTTTATAGATCATGAACAGTAGAGGCCTAAATTTTGACCCCTGTCGGGCCCCAGTAAATCTAGTTTTCCACAATCTAACATAGCTTCTCTGTTTTCTGTTTTTCCATCAGCACTTTATCCACTCCCATGTACTTCCCTAGATCCTGGCAACTTTTAGCTTAAACAGAGGCCAGTAGTATGGAACTTTGTCAAAATGTTCAGAAGATCCAAATAAATTATGCTGTGTTTTATCAGCTTTGTCTGCAGCCTCCTGAAGCATCAAGTCAGCCAAGACCTTTTCTTTCTAAATCATTCTTGTTATCTCTGTTAGTTTAGCACTATGTATTTACTTTTATAATGTGTCCTTTACTATAGTCTGTATTAAATACCATGGTGATGGGACTGCAGTTCCTTGAGAATGCCCTTTTCAACTTTGTGCAGAGCTGTGCTGTATTATCCATTCATTTCATTTGTGGTATGTTAACTGAATAAAACAAGCTTTCCAGTACTCTACTGCAAGGCAACCCCAAGTGCTTCATGAATCCTAGTGCCTTTTTTTCCCCTCAGATTTCTATTTAATGCCTCACAGTTCCACAAAGATTTCCAGTGCTGCTCCATAAAGTTTGTACAGATTCATCTTTGCAGATTTATACTGAATATTGTGAAGCCAATAAAGTTTTTACAGCAGAAGTTTTCAAAATGTGTTCAGAAATGTATAAAACCTTTGAAAGATAGTTGAAATATTATAGACTATGGTTTTGTTGTCAGAAGACCTCTATGCTGTGAGTTAAATGAGTTTGCATTACCACATGAATTACCAAATTTTGTAATGATTTTTGACTTGCCATCATTTATAAAGTGAGCTCTTGCTGGGATAAGAATTATTTTTATAATGTTTAAAACTGGCTACTTTGTGAATCTCAGTGACTTAACATGAAGCCAAGTTTTGAAGAATATTGGAACAATTCAGTTTTCCAAATATATATAGGCGGAAAAATTATTTTCTTAAAAATCCCTTCACAGAGCTCATTTTAAAAATACTTATGGATTTTTCATGTTTTAACTTTGAATTGTCATGTTCTTTAGGATTTCTTTTTACTTCAAAGCTAAGGTAAAGAATGACTAGCAGTTACATCTTTGTCTTTTGGAACCATTGGAACTACTTTCAGATTCAGCAGATTTCCTCTTATTATAAACCAGCTGCACACATGATAGAATAACTTTTGTTTTTTTTAAATCAGTATTATCAGCAACATTAATGCGTCAAGTCAAACTGAGCCTGAAGCTACACTCCTGTTATCTTTCGGAAGCCAGCAGAGAACCCTTTATTGAATAAAGGATGTTGGTTTTGCTTAGAATGCTCATTCCAGTTGCAAGATATAGGTTTCCAGTGTCATTTGAGAAGACTCAGGATGTTCTCCAAAAAAATCCCCTAGAAAAGGATCTACGTCACTTGCAGGTTTTGTGCCATTCCTACTAGACCTTTGCAGATGTCTTAGGCAGTCTGTTGTATCAAAAATGGCATGAGATAAATGAATTCAGAACAAAGTTTTAAAGACTCCTATCTTTTGATACACTTAGTGAAGATGTTTTGTCTCATCTAGTTACCTCAGATTCTATCTATCTATCTATCTATTCATCTATCTACCTATTTTTTATGGTCTACTGAGAAACAGGTTCTTCTAGAGGACAACCCATCCTAACTTACTGTAGGAATCATTGAGGAGAAACCAATCATATCCAGGAGTCTTCTTTTCCCTCCCTTACTTGTCTCTTGGGTTCTGCAGAGATCCTATGGTAGAGGTTTCGCTGCTCTGCATGTGTAATATGCCCTGTTCAGCAGAATAAAGAAATCCATCATCAGTTCAGTACGTGAGACACAGTGCAGCTTTTTAGCAGGAATATGACAGTTCTCTAGATTCCTGCTAAGGAAACTTTCCTGCCCGACCATCCAGGATCCACTCTGGCAGTCACACTCACACCCATTGCTCCAGTGAGCTGACGGGTGCCTCACTTCAATGTCAAACACCACATGCAGAACTGGGAAACAACATATTGATGTTCACATGTTCCTCATCCAAGGTACTAACCTCCACTGAGGACATCCATCCACATAGGAGTACATGAAAAACCCATGGGGAAGTACCACTGTACTAAACTCCTTTTTAAAAAAAAAATATTTTCCATAACACAGTTATTAGGAGGGCAAGTCTCTTAGTGATACTTCCATTTCTAAACAGAGAAGGGGCTTTAGCCCAGTGTTAAACTACTCTAATTCTTGGGCTATATTTCCTCCTGGAACTAGTACTGCAATATTACAGTCTACAAAGAAAATTTTACAGAGCTGTATAAACAAAGGATCATCTAGATGCACTGTTTACTTTAAGTGTATTCAAAGAATCAGCAGCTGTAACACTTAAAAGGAAAATATAAATTGATCTAAATCCCTGATCAATTCACCCTCATCTTTCCTGTGGTACTGTATTTTATGGCATTGGTCTGCATGACTCAGTAATTTAAGAAAAAATCTTGAGGTTACTGGCTGAACTGCCAGCCTTTTGCTAGCTTACTATGACATCTAAACTGCTATTTAAATTTTAACGTGCAAGCCACCATCCCAAAGGAAAACAAAAAAAACCCCAAAACCAACAAAAAGTCCAAACCAAACCAAACCAAACCAAACCAAACCAAACCAAACCAAACCAAACCAAACCAAACCACACCAACAACAACAAAAAACCAACAAAAAAGGACCCAACCAAAAAAAAAAGCAAAAAAAAAAAAAAAAAAAAAAAAAGCAAAAAAAAAAATCCCAAAAAAACCCCCCCAAAAACACCAAAAAAAAACCCAAAACACANAAAACCCCAAACCAAAAAAAAAGGGTGTAAGGTGCTCAAGACAAGACTGAGAAAAGAGGAAAAAAACTAACTGTTCAATAATCCCACATGGTCATTAGCTGTTACATTTTATTTTGGCTTTTTTTGTGTGAGAAAGTGTAATAAACCCGCATTGATCTATGGACCTTATTCTTTGGGGAAATATGAGTCACAGATGCATAGTTTGGAGACACTTTAAAAAATATTATCTCTCAAGTGTTGTGTGAAGCTTTACAGACTTCTTCCTGCAAATCTTCTGTGTCACTCTTAGAACCAAGTCCAAAATATTTACATCTAAACAACTTATGGCATCTGTCAATAAAAAATCAGTCTGCTCCAAAACATTTCTAAGTGCAACATTTAAAACTGCATAAACAGGAGTGAACTAGTAGCAGTCTAAAGTTGTCATCATTGACAGTTATGATTTATCTTAACTCTCCCTAGCCATTTGGCTAAAGTTTTAAGTAAACACTTTCAGCCTTCCTCATGTTCTCTTTACTGCCACCTCCCACTAATAAGAGATGTTGCCAAGAAAAGCAGCCAGACAGTTCATTTACCTCCCAAACTTGCCTGAAAGTAGCTTGCCTGGTTTAGACAAGGGTTGAAACTACTACTGCACATTTTCAACAGATGGAACAATGCTTCACAAATTATTTACATTGAAGTTATTTGCTTTCAGGATGTGTGTTTAACGAATGGTTAGTTGAATGAAATATTGCAGCTCAGACAGAGAATGCAAGCAATTCAAGCAAGCCATTTATGGTGATAGATGTAGCTGTGATCCTTGATTTTCTACAAAGCATTGTAGCATTTTGTCGTCATTCTTCACTAGCTCCTTGAATCTGACAAAAGTATGGTTTCTATTTTCACCCTCTTCCTCCTCTGCTACCCCCTCCCCTGCAGGCATAGTTCCATTAATCAGCTGTGTTGCAATAATACCTTACACTGATAAGACATTCTCTCATTAGCAGATCTTAAGAGATCTTCACAGATATGATGAAGAACTCATAATTATTCCCATTTAAAAAATGACGACATAAAGGCATTACAAAGTTTAATGTGTTAATTGAAGCCAGCCAACCCAATACAGACATGAAAGCTGAAAACCCATCTCCTCCTTCTCTGTTCCATCTCACATACTGTGCTATTTTTCTTAAGAAAGCATTTGAAGTAATGTCACTGCTGCTAGCTCCCATCACCATGTTTCTGAAACTTTAACCGGGAGAAAGAACTGCATGGGAACTTCACTTCTAGTAGTTGCTAAAGGAGAAAATCCATATGGAGTTTCTCCTGTCACAATCTGCTTGAATTGGACAGCATATCACTGCTACATAACATCCCATTTCTTCAAAACATTTATGAAAATACAGAACGCAGCCATCAAATGTGCTTAGGTAATTTTTAGGCAGACTGGTGTGTTGCAAGAAAATCAGAGAGTAACTTCAAAAAGAAGGGGGACTCTATCTTGAAATATTTTCTTCTCCGTATCAACCCAAAGCAAAAAATTCTCCCATTTCATTTAGATTTCTGATTTAAAGGTGCCTGCAATATTCTGCTTCTCAGTAGACTAATAAATAATTTCTCTAAAACTTCAGACTGCTAATAGGATTAGGAAAAGTTTGTTCTCAGTCTATTGAAAACAATAGGAATATTTCTGACATCAGTAGACTTCTGTTTGGACTGCAGAAGGGGGAACACTATATAGAATCCCAAATAAATGTTTAACATTCTGAAGAATGAACAAATATCAAGAAAGGATTTTTCTTAAATTTCGGATTGACTGGTTACTTTCTGCTCTTCCAACAGGAACATGAGATAACACTTCCCAGGAGGATCTTCTGCCTTTTCATTGAAACTTCATGGTTCTGTCACACTTGTAGGGAACACAAGGTGAAAGCTAAGATTCCTCAGCCTTTCCTTGGGCTGTGAACATCAAAATGGGCTTGTCTGAAACATCCATTTTGTCTGAACTGGTGTCCTAAAATTTTATTCTTCGTGTCTTTGAAATTACCCCCAAATAATTTTACATCTTAGACAAGTTGAGAACAAAAAAATAGTGTTTTTAACTAAAGAAAAAGGTTAAGTTCTTCATGACAGACTCAGAAACGTCTACAAAAACATAGAAATAAAAAACTTCATCCCAGCATAATTCAGAGATAATTTTATCTGCTCCAATAGCTGAGCTTCTTTTGCACCCTGTATTCTTCCTTTCCTAAGGACAGTGTCACTGCTTCCTTCTTCATATTTTCTTTCACCAGAATATTCTTTTATGACCTTTTATTAAGTAGGAATTTAGTTCTACTGTGAAGTTAAACTTACTGTATGTGTCCTTTTCCCATTTTTTCAGCTTGAACTGGGGTTTTCCTCTTCCTTGGCAGTTTGTTCTGAAATTATATTTATTCAAATTTATATCCTTAGCTAGCATATTGTTGCTTTAGTGACCAATCTGTAGCATGCAACAATTTACAGGTAGTTGTTAGATTTTATAAATCATATCTGAGACGGCTTAACAGGACATCTGTTTTATCAAGTCCATAAGACCAACTGACATGATCTAACTTTAGGCAAAAAGTGCTAATCCCTCTAGGTTCCCTGTGTAAGAAGTGGGCAGAGCTAGACCCCTCCAGAGCAATGGTATGCAGCTCGATGGGATGTAAACCCTTAAACTTGTTAGTGGAGCTCAGTGCAGCCTGGCAGTGATGAAGGCTTGCAGCAAACTGGGCCGAACCAGCAGAAGCATAGCCAAGAGGGGGAGGGAAGTGATTATTCTCTTACTTTGCACTCATTAGACCCCATCTGCAATACTGCATCCAGTTTTGTGCCCCCCTCCCCCCAGCTTAAAGGACATCAAAAACTTCAAGGGTACAGTGGGGAGCTACCAAGGTGATCATGGCTGGAGTGCATGACTTAGGAGAAAAGCTGAGGGAACTGAGGCTTCTCCTCTTGGAGAAGAAGTTACTTTGAAGACCTAAGAGTGTCCTACCCATAACTACAGGAAGATTAGGCACCTCACTCAAGTGTGTGGTGGAAGGGTGAAAGACAGTGGTCATAAACTGAAACATGGTAAATTTTGACCAGCTGTGAAAAAACATTTTCAGCATGAGGATGGTCCAGCACTGGTAGTCTGTCCAAAGAGGCTGTGCAGGTTCCACTCTTGTAGATTTTTTAGATGCACCTGGGAAAAGTCCTGAGAAACCTGACCTCACGTCTAACCCTGCTCTGAGCACAACATTGAAGTGGAAACCTCAGGAGGTCCTTTCAATGTGGGTTATTTAAATGTTCTGAAATATTAAAGAGGAAAGGAATCTCTAGTTTCGATCCATAAAAATGGGATCAACTACAGTCTTAAAGCCCAAAAGTCTTTTGTCTTCCATCAGTGTAAGTTGAGACTGATGATAACTGAAGTGCATGGCTACAAAATGAAACAAAAATGTTAAAAGTGAAATAGAAAAAGTCCACTGTGTTTTATGTCTGTGAGGACTATTTCAGGCTGGTGCCGCTTACAGTAAAGTGAACATCTCCTTTGTGTACTCCCAGCCACACCAGAGGACATGATACCTATTTCCTAGCATATGTGCTGTGGCACTTTTAATCTGTTTCCTGTGTAATCAGGATCAGAAATAAGTAATATAAAAACATTTATCCAGAAGTATACCTGGCATGGAGAATGAAGCATTGCAAGCCACTAAAATACTGGAAAAAAATGAAGCAGAGAGGGACTGCAAGAATAAAAATCAATACAAAATAATTTGAACACATACTCATTTAAGTACATCAGGACCTGTGCCCAAGAGTGCCCTGAGTGTTAAAGCGGGAATGTGAAGTATGGAAATGAAAACACATTTAAAACACATTTAAAAACACATTTAAAAACACGTTTAAAAATTTTATTTACACTTATCAGAGCTGCTTCTGGCTGAGAAGTTTGCATGATCTTTAGAGCTATTCTAGAGACCCTAGTGAGTAGTTCAAGGGTACCTTGAGAGAAAAAGGCTACTCAGAAAAAATATAAAAATACTAGAAGTCCTAGAAATTGAGGAGGGAAGGCATCGAATTTTGTTTGGGTGCCCATCCAAAGGAAGGACAGCTTGATAACTGCCAGCTAACATTTTTAATTAGAATGAAATACTTCAGTTCTCTAACAGCAGAAACTGTAGTGGTTAGAGGAAGCCCAAGGACAGAGGATGTAGGAAACACAAGGACAAGAATGGAGGAATTTGACTCACACCTGAAAAATTTTCCATAAGTGCCATTTAGTATTAAATAGCGACATCCTTCCATCATTTCAGTAGAGGGAATTGAACCCAAATTGAATAATTCAAAAAGTGTTTGGCTGAGAGTGGTTGGAATTTATAGTTTGCAATATTGTCCCCAGCAATGAAAAAATGTCCACCAGTAGGCAATAAAATCTGAATTATCCCCTCTTTCTGAATAGCACATTTCTCAAAACTGGGAATACTGTGCATATTAGATCATATATATGAAATATTAATATAGCGCACTGTGTCATATGTAATATAATAGCATCCAGAGCATGCCGAATAAAATTAAATGGAAAGTAATAATTTTATATTATTCAATATTTAATATATTACAACTATTCTATGTGTGTGTAAACTCATTTATCAAAAATTTCTGTGCATTTAATTCAGAGAAATTATATTCTGTATTTGATAGCATGGCAAAAATATACAAAAGGAGTGTGATTTTGATTCATTTTGTCACAAAGTGAGTATCTATCCACCTTGGAAAACTGCTTCTACTTTCTTACAGAAAAAGGGAAGAGTGGAAGAGCTCACACTCATTATTTACCTTTGGAAATTATAACTCTATCCTCATCTGCAAGACCTACCAGTGAGCCTTGGGTTTAGCAGAAAGACACCATGTTTTTGAGTAACAAGGCAGATAATTCAGTTGTGGATCTCCTTGCAGATAGCTTCAGTTTAATTAGCTGATTTTGCCGAGGAGACTGCCCTGAATGCAGACACACTACTTGGGATCAGTGTCACAGCTGAATTATGCCAGTGAAAACCAGCTAAAAAAAACCCCATGCAAACGCCATGCAAGGGCATCTTAGTGACTTTGGAAAGGAATGGAAGCCAGCTCTGCACTGGGTGACTGCACTGAAACCCTACCAAACAGAAATAGAATTATTTATTCACATTAAGCAAAATCAGGTGGAAGAAGGGAAAATCATATCATTTGATATGATTCAGGTTGTCATGTGGAATCAAAGTTTATTGGTAATTTATGGTAACAAATTTTTAAAAAATTATGGATTCTATGTTATTAAACAATTTACTGAGAACTGATTAGACAAATGTACTTTCACATACACAGTATCTAAACAAAACAAATTTCAAACATCTGACAGTTTTGGGGGGATAATGTCTATATCTGGTCAACTGTGGTCATTGCTGTTGAAGTGTTTGGGCACAAATCACAAATTTCAAATAACACATGCTGATGTGCAATTGCTAAATCTTGTAGATCATTTTCTGTCTTTGTATTTTTTCTTGCATTTTGCAAGATGACACACGCTTGGATGAAACAGCAAGCCAATAGTTAATTTGGCAATTTGTTTTGTGCGTGCGGACAATGAAAACCACGGAAAGAGTGAAGAATCTCAATTTGGATCAGAATACTGTAGTTTAAGCCCAGTTTTTATATTTTATCTTTTACTCACAATATCATTATTAACAACATGTTTTTGCAGTTTATTATGTCACTGTTATTATTTATATAGTATCATAAATGTACACCAAGGTTTAAAGCAATAATCCATAAACTGTAGCTGAATGAAAATAGGACAGAAATCAATCCTGGCACCTAAACTGCTCTGAGCTTTGGAGAAATGCTGTTGAAAATGCAATGTTAATGGGAGAGCTTTCATTTTGGAGAGGCTGGATTAAACCCACATACTTGAACTTTGGTAAAGTTTGAATCCAGACCTCAACTTCTCTAGTTCTCAATGCAGTTAACTCTGCAGTGCATGGTTACCAGAGGTGGTGTCAGAAAACCTACTCTGCTTTTCAGTTGTGTGCATTATGCAGAGGTGAAACATTAATCTTCTGGTGAGTTCCTTTATTATGGTCTTTTCAGAAACAAGTACTGAAGTCACTGTCTGATGATAAAGAGTGCTGAAATGAACATGTATTAAATCATTAATAACTAAACATAACTATCATCTTGGCTGCTTCTAGAGGCCTCAGTGTGGTATGAGATAAAAGTGATGTCCCTCAGTTTATTCCTCTGATGACTCTAAATCTTGCCACTCTGGGGCAAGCTGGGCAGCTGCAACACCCACATGCAAGTTCTGGAATTAAATTTCCCAGCATTTAGAAAATGAGCTGACACATTTGCTTGGCTGGTTCCAATAAAGTCATTTCTGGGCCAGGTCTGGAGCAACCTGTGGGACTGTTTCATGCCCAGTTTGCTGGCGGCCTCTTTTATTTTAACAGGTCATTACCTAATGACAGAATTAGTCTGTTTATAATATGTAAAAAGGATGAAGAATGATTAAAAAACAAAATGAATTGAATCTTCAAAAATTTTTATGGCTTTGACAGAAAAGAGGCACAGATAGTTTTAATCTGTTTTCCTACAATACCATTTTAAGTGAAGACATTTTATACCCTGTAAGATGAATAGTTTCCTAATGAAATGGTCCTGTAACTTTAAAGTGTTCAACAGAAATAGACTACGTTTCTGTAAAAGTTGCTTAAAGTAAAAATTTACAAATAATCAGATATTTAAAATAACTCTAAATCATGTAGTGGAGGGGTTCTATGTGATGATTGCTTTGATAAAAACGCTATTGAGGACATACTGTCTAATACTATGTTTTCTGCTGAAGTCTATCAATGTTTCCATAAATCTAAGAAGAAACACACTTGCCCTTTTTCTCACTTGGAAAACATCCAAAACTTTCATCTATTTAGAAGGAAAGGGATCCATGCCTCATAAACAAGATAATTTTCAGGTCTCATAAAGTCAGAAATGCTGAAATGAAGTAAATAAGAATCATTTATTTTCACTAACCAGTAAAATCCTGGCTCAAATTAGGGTAATTATAAGAGTAGCAGTAAAAAATTCTTAAGAAGTCTGTTGTAGTACAATCGGGATGTTTGTGCCATAGACTGTCTCAATCTATGATGTTTAGCAGTTATCCTACAGACCAGATACAAGCATTCTGTATAAATATTTTAAAATATCTGCTAAAGAACAAAACCATATTGAAGACATATTTTAAAACTTACTTTAAACTGACTTTAGTATTTGCATAGCCACTGATGTTTATTCTTTGATCTAAAACAGAAAGCCTAAATCTTAATCATTTTCCATCACCAGTGGTCATTTGAGCCATCCATACAGTAAACCTCAGCTTTTGCCAATTCTCCAATTGCTCACTGGTGATAAAAGAAAGAGAGAGGATAAAGTAGACGCAAGAAAATCTGAGCTTTCCCTGCTGGCCTTCCTTATTAATGTTCATTGCTTCAGAGCAAAAGACATCAACTCCAAAGCATCTGGGAACAGGAGATGCGTGAGGCAGAAAATCCTGCTCTGAAGAACAGCAAGTGCGTGATGATCTTGTTAGGTGTCTTTTTCACTTGCTGAAGGAATGACTGTATTCTTCCCAAAAGATTGTCTATATCTTGACCGTTTGGTTTTTGTTGTGCTGCTTCTTGAGGTCCATCTCCCAGACTTGTGACTAGGTGTCTTACTTTAAAAGGGAGGGGGAAGAGAGGGCATGTCAAGTGTCTGATTGTGAAGAAATGGTAAAAAAATGTGACACCTGTCTGACCTAATGACTAAGAAACCAGATGGCCTCATTTTTTTTTCTTTTATGAAAAATATTATTTTGTTTGTTGCATGGCTCATGGTTTCTAAATGATTGAGGCCAGACACAGGAGCTGTATCACCCCTCTGCATTTCATTCATCCATTTGCATTGTACTTTTTAGTCCAGACTTACAAGCACAGCTTTGAACCTGAAAGAATCTCCTTGTTAATATCTCTTGGTTTTATCTGTAACAGGATCTCAAGGCCTTCGGCCATGCTTCCACATCCTCTTCCCAGACGTGTTCAGCCCCAATGAAACATATCAGGTAGTTCTAACCTTAAAAAACTGGGAAGTAAGCCCTGTAGGAAGACCTAATTTTTCAATGTTTCCCTTCCACCTAAATTAGATCAACATTTCAAAATGATTTTTGCATATATTTTTGCCTACAAATTTTTTCTAAGTAAAATAATATAGAGATATCAAAGTGAAATCAGTTTGTCTTTAAACAGTATTCACCTGAGTCAGTGAAGTGTGTTAAAAGAGCCATAATTTTGGTTATTCATTGTCACATTCTTATGTTTTAACCTACCTGTCTAAACTGTACTTCTGACAATGCACATGCTTTGGCATTTTTGTGCCATTTCTATAAGTTATTCTCCCCTGGAAAAAAAAATCCAGAGAGTTTTGGTCTTAAGTCATACTTTAGCTAACCTGTGATACACAATTCCAGAGATAAGTAGGGATTCGCCTTCCTGTGTGAGAAGTCTTACCCTTCTCAGTATAAGATCTATTACTGCTTATTAATTCCTTTAGAGTTATGGGTAGTAAATCCTAAACAGCATTAGAGTATAATCTTGGTACACATTAATATGCACAATGCTGGTATCTCACCAGAAGCAGGTTTTAAGGATAGAAAAAGCAACACTAGCCTGACTGAAAATATAGATGAGAATTTCTTCCCAAGCATAAGGGGAAGTGGGAGAGGGTGCCAGAGGCGTCTGTGATGATGATAAGAACTGGCACCATTAGTGAAGTGATGGTGAAAGTTGACTGAACAATCCGACATTAGATTTGATAGGGACGATACCAAGGATAAGCCAAGGCCAAGTGTTAGTGAAGAGAGTGGGAAATAGTTCAGACTGGAGCAATGCAGGATTTCTAGTTAAATTTAGATTTGTTATGAATTCACGGGAAGGTGCAAATTCTACCATTATACATGTAGTACACATACTTGGAAGAATGAAGTTGCCAGAGAAGAATAAGGCACCATATTTTTATCCAAAATCTTAGAGAAAGGATATTCTGGCTGGTCACAAAATACCTTTTTTCAATTCTCTGAATCTGAATTTAAATTTTTTAGTTTTATAAAATCTAATACATGGTACATGGTAATACATCTAATCAGTACCACCAAAATGACAAATTCCTTCTCGTGATAAGACAGTTATAGCTCACCACCACCAGTAACAATAACAATAACAATAACAATAACAATAACAATAACAATAACAATAACAATAACAATAACAATAACAAGTGTCCCAAAACACAGATCAGCATTTCCAGTGGATAAATGCTGGGCCAAAAAATCACTTTCATCCTCTTGTACTCTTTGTTAATGATCGTTTAAATGCACACAGTGATCAAACTCCATCATGAATGTTTTCAGCCTCAGTGAAGTTGGCTTAGTAAATGAAGATACTCAGCTGCTTGCTGGTGACTTCGGTTCAAATCCACCCACTCTCAGCTTCAGAACACCATGTCTTCCTCCCACCCCTGTGCCCTGCAGTTGTATAAGATAGGCATTTTTCTGGAAAAGGTAAGAGATGGCCTCTGATGCCCTGAAACAAATTAGAGATCTGAGGTAGCTCCAGATATCTTCACTGTGTTCTGGAAACCTCTGCAACTGAGTAGGAGAGAATTAGTGCTATGTCCTCCCATGGAGTTTGATCAATTTAGCCCTCACTTTCTATTATCTCTTGGGAAGGAAAGAAGTTAATTATGGCCTGAAATAAACCCACTACAATAAATAAACTTTATTTTATTTTCTCAATATGTCAACATATATAAAACCAGTCACATTTGCTTCTCTATATAAAGCCTGTTAAATTATACATTTTCCCATAGTGTTCCTACAAATATAAAAAGACAAGTCCAGTGAAGTTTAATTTTCATTTTAGCCACCAAAAACTAAACATATGTATATATATAAAAAACATAAAAGTCAACAAAGTACCCACCCATTTGCAACTTTTAAAAAGAAACCTTAGGACATTTATCATGGAAGGCTGTAGGAAAATGGCTGAATGCCATTCACAAGTGATATGAAGTCATACAAGTTTATTGCCTCTGATTTCAGCTACTATTATGTTATGCTTCCAAAGTGTTCTGAGATGAATATGACAAAGCTTAGGAAAACCTTCTGTAAGGTTTTCTTCCTTTTATGGGATGCTATTTCGTTCTGAAAAGTTTGTGGCAGAGAAACAATTAAACCAGCTATTCTAACTTTGCTATATAACTAAATTATAATTTTAATTTTTTATATTCAACTCATGCACTCTTACCAGAAAGACATGATCTGAAGATGCTGTGAGCTAAAGCATCCACTAACTCTGTGGATCTACAAAAAGTTGATTGGTGATCCTGCATTATTTTGACCTAAATTTCTTCTCCAGTTGCTTTCCACAGGCAGTACAATTCCATTGTTTAGCATCTTTCTTCTATATAAAGCTCACAAATCTTGACTTCCCTATTAATTTAATGTAAGTTTCTAAAATTCATCTGTAAGTAATTCTAAAATCATATAACAGTTTTATTTAACCTGGTAATCAACAGAGCTCAGGATCAACTGCCCTTGAAAGAAAATTACTACAGGTTGAAATAATGAATCTATTAGAGGATGAACTACATTGCCAGTAATGAGAATGAATGAGCTTGAACAAGATTTTGAGTAATGTCAAGATGAAACCGAATTTTGAGATAATAAATACCATTTGGTCTCTGTCTAATGCTCGGAATTAATTCATCCAGTCATGTCTGACAATGCACTGTATATTCCTGAACTTACATGTCCAAGCTCTGTTGTTGTGCTTGGCTATGGCAACAACTGCACTTGACATTTTTATCAGGAACACAGTGGACAGTTGTTTGGTCTTTTTCTGTCTCTTTCTATGCATAACATTTTTGTTGTTGTTTGGGAATTTTTCTAAAATCTCTTCCCACTGTGCCATTTCAAAAAGCTTATGTTCTGTGGTGACCCTCGGGACTCCCAGCCTTTCTCAGTGCCACAGCTTGGCTTCGTGGTGACACAAAGCAGGCTGCTCTGCTGGAACAGCCACAGCTGCCACATTTTCTTCTCATAGTCTGTGTCTCACGTCTTGCTGAAGCAGTCCTGATATCACATCTCTTTCTTTGGGAGCTGTGCAGACCAAAATGCCGCTCATAAAGACTGGGACAGTGGCTTGAATAACTGATAGGGAAATTCCCCTGTGGGTAACATTCCTGTTCAACCAGCAGCTTCCAAGTTGCACCAGGATTTTTATTTAGATTTTCCATACCCTGCTATTGCTGTGTTTGAGCCTTCAAGCCACTTTAAGACAGATGCAGTTAAATAACATCTCGTCATACAACAAGAGTCAGAGAAAGTAGATAATTAAATTGGACACATAATTAAATTTTTCATTACCGGAAAAAAAAAAGTGCTGTGAAGAATAGTTGTGAACAAAATTGTTAGACTTCTATATTTCACATTTATAAAAGGTCATTTACATTCCAGGCAATTCTTAGTTAATTTCCTTTTTTAATGGCTTTAATTTAATGTAGACATATTTTTAAACTAATATATTGGGCAGCCAAACATCTTACCTGCTTCTTTCTGACAAAAGCAATTCAGCAAAATCAAGATAAACTCATGAAAAGTTTTGGTTGTTGGGGATCTATATTGCAATAAACTGCCGAAAAGGAAAACAAATGCTTATATGTACTAAAAAGGTCTTTTTTTCTTTTCTCTAAAGCAAACAAAACAGTTTAGTATGATAGATTCTGATTATTTCTAAAAGAAGAAGCAACATACATTTTCATACACTTTCTTAACTAACAGGGAAGATTTTTTATATGAGTAAAACATGCAAAGCTGTCTAGAACTTTAGGAGGGAAGGTACTATGAAATTTGACAGAAGTTGGTGTCTACAGGTTCGGTCAAAATTTGAATGTTACAGCTGCTAAAAACTGCATGAATATAGATAAAGATGAGTTACATCTTGAAAATCATCAGCCTATTTAACTGCAATAACAAAATGCAGATTTTCATCTTGTCACGTAAAATTTTCTATCTGGAAAACTGTTAAAAATGCAGCAAGCCCAATTAGTTATTAAGAAAGCAATGCAATCAAGACCTAAAACAATAGGTGGCAATATCTCCCAGGGAGCTTTATGTGTGAAGTTCAATGCAATGTGCAATCTGCTGCCATATCCACTATCAATACTTTCCCTCTGAGTCAGATGCAAGCGCTGAGAACACAGAGTCAGTGTGTCCACGGAACACGATGTACATCCAGCAGGACAGCATGGGGCCAACCCTATGGAAGGACAGACGTCACCAGGCTCTGCTCAAAGCCATTGGTGCCTCGTTCAGGCAACTCGTGAGCATTCAGGATCTATGGCAAGCAAGAATTGATGGGTTTTTTTGTTTTAAATAAGTGCCGTTCTACTTTATGCCTCTCTGTTTATCTGCAAAACCACTACTCAGTCTCTCACTTGCTCACTTCAGTTAAAGAGTAAATGAAATAGTTTTTTGCAAAGAGTTAATCTCTCCAAGAGCAGTTTCTAGGCTTCTTTCTTTCTGTCCTTCATACTTTTTTCAGCTAAATGACTCATACGGGAATGGATAGACCAAAGCAATTCATTTAGTGCTAGTAGCAGCATAGAGGTTCCTGGTAACCAACAGACCCAGATTTTATTCCTGGTTTTGTAACTGAGCTGATCTTTTTTGAGGTCTTCAACACATTTTTGGGTCTATTTAGAATGTGATTCCTCTGGATTAGGATTTTGGGATTTGCTCTCTTTACTACATGCCTGCACAGGGCCTCCTGCAAAAGGGTCCTGATTTTGGGAGAAGTGTTTATTAGGGAAACCTTGCTGCCTTTGTGCTCCTGGAAGGCAGGATCCTTGTTCAAACAGCAGTGAAATATGGGAAACCAAATAACATACCTCATCTTCCCTTCTTGTTCTCGAACTTCTACTGCACTTGAAGAAGTGACCATGCAAATTACACTAGTAAAAAAAAAATCAGATAGCCCTCTCTGGATTTTTCATCATAATCTAAAAATGGAGTAAGGACTTCTGGTACAGAGAACAGCAGTTTTTACCTTTTGGTCTGGCTGAAAACACTTTTTGGGGAGAAAGGTGATGTGTAATAAAATAAGGAAAGAACATAGGGACATGATTGACCTTCTCTCTATATATATATATCTGCAGCTTTGAAACAGACACATAAGCCACCTTCAGACTTAATAGGATTTTCCAGCAAGATCTACTCCTTTGTGCCTACTAACTGGCTGATTAAAAAATAAACAAACAAACAAACAAACAAAAAAAACCCTTAACAAGCAGATGTTTAAAATCCTACTTTTTGCAAGACATAGATTCTGACCTGATTAATTCTCCAGGACACTTTGCAGTATGTGGTCAGAGTTAAAACTTCTAGCAAAGAATCACTTGTCCTGTCTTGTGCAGCTGCTTATGTAGTGATCTCTGTCATAGAATGGCCATAGATGGATAAAGTTATGCACCTTGTTTTCAAACCTTAAGCTAATGAACCAGTCTCCCATTTTGAGTCTGAATTTTGTACTTCCATATATCAATTTTACTTTTCTCTTTCTCTTTAAGATGTAGTCTAGTTAAAGCCAAGTTGAAGGATGTGATTTCCAGAAATATTCACCAAGCTTACTACTTTCCAGAAAACTAAATCAGATACCAGCACTCAGTGCTTGAAAAAAACCTTTAAATTATCCTTAAACCTGAAATGAAATTATTTAGGCTGTCAAATGACTATAGTAAAGACAAGAATGCCTCATAATGTGCTTTATTTAAAAATTTAATCAGACCATTTTATGGTGGCACTACAGCCACTACAATTCCTGTCTGAAAACCACAAACTGCTTTTCATATCAGCTCTGTTGATATTCGTCTGATGCTACTGCTTGAGTCCAGGTTTTATTCTGAAAAACATTGACATGTGTTTTGAGAAAAGTGGTGCTAAACCAAGAGAAGTCTTTTGCAATTAACAAAATGGTAAAATGAACTTAAAATATGTATATACCTGTTACTTTAAAGTTTTATAATAGATAAGATGTCCACAAAGTATACATGGAAAAATAACTCCTCTTCCATAGAGAGACAAGGAGGAGTTAAATAAAAGAATAAAAAGTAATGGCTGTTTGGATTCCTGTATTGCACAGGAGAGAGGGTTAGAAGATGGTGATAGCACCATGATACTTCAAGGCTGTATCTTTTTACTACTTCAATGTCCTTTAGAATAACCTTGATAAATACATTAAAAGGTCATTCTCCATGTTTCTAGAGTATGATCTTCTAATATTAAAAGAAACTACGAGCTACATAGCAGAAGTGAATGAAGAGCTTGTGTAGGCTGGAGCTGGCATATCCTTGACAGCTTTGACCCAGTTAGTTTGAACCCAGTGGAGACTTCCAAAAAGCACCTGCATTCCTAACCCTTGTCACAGAACTTATTTCATTGCAACTGTTACCCTTGCTCCTACATTCAAGTAATCATCCCAGCATCTCGCCTGTAATTATAACCAGACATCAATTTGATTACCCAGGGGTATCTCAATAGTAGCTTCATTAATGAAAACAGGCTGCTCTCTGTCCCTGAGACAAGTGCAAAATATTGATTTGGTCTCCAGTTGAAGGTCTGGCCAAGCTTGGACAAAAACTGCAATCTGTTTTGGCTTTTGTGGTATGAGAGGGAGAGAAGGATCTCCTGAAGTGAGCAGTGTGATGAAAAATATTTTCTTTTTTTTTTTTTCTAAAATTTTGATAGATATAGTTCATATGTATTATTTGTATTATCAGCTACTTCGTATCTTTAATCAGTGACTTATTTAGGTGAGACAAAATGTGTTAAATGACTTGTTTACATCTCTTTGGAACTGAGCTTTGATTGAGTGATCAAATCTCTTAAGCTCCTTTGAAAACCAAATTTAAGTTTCTTGGGAAAGTTGCTGTTCAAATTGAACAAGAGAAGGAAATGGGCCTGGGGGAGATTCATAGAGTGAGGACATAATAAAGGAAATTAAAAACTGAATGCTTTTCCTTCTGTAGCTTCACAAACATTTGTTAGATATTTAATTAACTTCATATTTGATTCTGCAGGCTGAATCCCACATTAGTAGCTTCAGTTGCTAAATACGCAAAATCCGAACAGTTATTGCTGTTTCAATTAGCAAAATTGTTAGCCATGTTCTCTTGGTGTTGGTTTAGGGAGGCCCCATGAAGTGGCACACAAACACCCAGTGTCCTGCCAGTTTTGTTTCCTATTTTGGCTGATTAATTCAGACACAGAAAGGAGATTAACTGCCTTGCTTTTAATGAATTATTGTTATAATGTTGAGTACTAATACCATCCTAAGTCAAGTGCAGACTGTGAGCACTTCCATGCATTTGCTACTTTTTTTTTTTTTAATAAAACTTATTTCTTTTTCCACAGGACTCTTCTTACCTCGGGGGACAGAGCAGATCCACAACCAACAGTGTGTGCTGGCAGCCACCCAGCTGGTCCACAGGGAAAAGGGGTCACCTACTTCTGAATCTCTAAGAGATAGTTTGTGGATTCTGTTGCCTTTTTTAGCTCTATCTCTATGATTTATGAAATAATCATGTCAACTTTCTACGATATAGGAATTTGTTACAGATTAACACTCAACTATCAGATCCAAATGGGGGAAAGGCGAACAGTTAATGCTGCCTAACTTGGAGAAATATCTGAAGAACTGCGCCTGCAGAGAGGCTTAGAAGCCTGCAATGCTTGCCAGTAAAACCATAGCCTTTAATTTAATAACGCCTTGTTCTTATTTACTGCATGCTACAACTTAGTCATTGGTACCTCTCCTTTACTTTGGGGTTTGTTTCTGAAGCTGAAGGAACAGGGTTATTTTCTTTACTTCAATTTATGTATTTTTGGATACCAAAATATCTTTATCCCACAGCATTCACTAATTTGTTCACTTGAGTTTCAAGTAACAAGACTATTTTGTAGAAAACCAAACCCATACTTCAGCCAAAGTTGACTCTATTCTCTTTGCAAATTAAACATAAATGTTAAATTTTCTCCAAACTCAAGCACGGAGTATACCTTTCAATGCTTGCATGCAGACTTTTTACAGTACAGCCAGTAGTGGCTTTGACAGTTTTGAGGCTCTAGATATCACTGAAAAAATCACTTTTATATATTATTTCTTGCAAAGGATTTCACAAAGGTTATCCTGTTTTAAGTATAGCAGTCAAAACTATAAGCAGATATAGGGCTAAAAAGCATGAGTTTGTATAAAATAGGCTTAATTTATGGCTTTCTAGTTTTATGCTGCAGAAGCTGTTTGCCTGACAGGACTTCAGGGAACCTTAAGACCATTTTATGAAAGATTGGGACAGACATGGGAAATTGTTAAGCTGACATTTCACTACTTTGATTCCCTAGGTATCTAAATTATGCTGTGACTTGCATAGGATTTTTAAACAGTTGTTTAATTACAATTCAAAATTGTAAATATAAATTTTAAAGCATTTTTATGTAAATAAATGTAAATCTACATGGAATAAACTCAGATTTCTATCTTTTCTTTTTTTGATCTTTGCTTCACTCAGCTGGTACAAGAAATATTTCTGCCCCCACCATAACATAACGTAAAACATTTGGACATCCATGATGTGAAGGAATATTAAGTATTTTTTAAAAAAAGCTCTGTACTGGATTTCTATCTCCTTTTTATTTACCAGTTCCTCAATATGTATTATATATTTGTTCATAAAACCTAAATACAATGCATCGACTATTTGTCAAGGTTCTTTTAGGAACAAGGCCATATCTAGTGCTCCTTGTCCACCTAAAACTCTTTTGTCAGTAGAAGGACTGGGAATATAGAAGTGGATCCCAGGAGGGATGTATAGTAGCTATGAATAGTGTGTTAGCTGACCACAAAGCAGAGCTGTTACTGGCGCAGAACAGAGACAGCTCATTAGAGAAAAGGATATTGTAGTAGTGAAAGAAGTTTTGCTTCAAATTGCTTTCCAAATGTGGCAGTCAGAAATGAGATTGACTACAACACCTAAAAAGGGTGGATGATCTCTAAGTTATGGGATTTTAATTCCAGGAGAGATCTTTGCCAGTGAGATTTGTGCTAATGGACAAGCTACAGGCTCTGCTCTGCCTTTTGTTTTTGTTTTTTTTTTAATGGAAGTCATTCCACATGGGGGTACAGACGTTTTCTTCACTCTAAAGCCCTTAAATGGATTGTAAGATACAGCTTCATATGTTCTTCTGCCTTCAAAAGAAAGAGTGAACTATGTAAAACTGGACAAAGACTTATAATTATTTACCTGGCATGTGGGTTACTTGTGAAAATATTTGTGCAGTAACATTTTACAGGGAGGTTTAAAAATGTGTTTGTTCTGTTGAACAGAATAAAAAAATTTACAGCATTTTTCTGTTTTCAGAAACAACAGTCCTTTCGTATTTCCCAGGCCTTGGTACAGAATATAATGTGGCTTACTCGGTCACACAAAATTTCAGAACATAGATCCAGGAGCACAAGAGAGCTCAGTGTTTCAATATAAAAAGTTTGCACAGTTTCTGGATGAAACATGAATTTTCCCATCCTTCCTACCTCAGACACAAAAGGATAAGTTATGTCTTCTTATGACAATGTGCGTTATCTGTGACATTTACACGATCACTTAATGTGCTATAAACTACTTGGCATATCATATAAAATTATTCTATTTCTCATAGTTTCCTCTTTCATTGTAGCTTTCAACATAAAAATTCAGTCACCTAAATGTTGGTCTTATTCCAAGTTCAAATTAAATTTCTTAAACACTTGGTATGCCCTCTCATTAAGGGGACCATAATCCCTTTTTCTATGGCAGGCAACTGTAGATAATAACTAGAAATACTACATTTCTAAACCCTACTTATTTATGGTTCTAGTGTGCTTTGCAAACCTTTAGTCATTTATGAGCTCTTTTAACTGCATTTTCCTCATACCTTTTAAACTTCATGCTTTATGTAGTACACAGTAGATCAGCTTTGTGTAACCCACCAGAAATATTTGAACTGGGTCATAAGAGGCTCAGTCTAAATTGTTTAGCTTTTCCTTATCTTGTAAGCCTGTCTTTTCTCTAGCTCTAAGTCTAGAGTCCTTTCTTTTGATGGTCACTTTGTTACATTTCAAAGTTTTATTTTTTCTTTCCTTTTACATTTTATGTTTGCAATGTTGAGATTAGTACCAGAGGAACACAGTATCAGACCTAGGGTCCATCTCTTCAAGCAATTGTCTCCAACAGTATCCATAAGCAGATAGATCAAAAAATAATACAAGGTTTGGCTTTATCCAGTCTCACTAAAACAATGACGTGGGGTAAATAAATTTTGTACTTTGCCAGCTACAGTAGATTGAACAAATGGGATCCAGTCATGTAACTATAAACATCTCTAGTCTAGACATGCATCTGAGCTTATCACTTTAGGCCCCTTATAGTCAGTAGGAAGAAATAGACCCTACTAAAGTGCAACTCAGTTTATCCTAAAGTCAGTGTCTAAAATGCCTAAGATGAATTGTAGTAAACCATCTATTTTGCTCTATTGAATCTGAAGGGAGCTTGGGGGAAGATACAGACAGAAAGCTTTTATACTTGATCAAGAGAATTTCACTTGAAGTTTCAAAACTTATTTTGTAATATGTCATCTGAATCTTGTTACTGAAACAGCATTTTTTTAAGACTTAAATGTAAGTCATTCTGTTATGGAAATAAGACAAAACTTGGAGTTTTCAGAGTTAAAGTGAAACGGTTCTGGGTCAGCATCCTATTTTATTGGGACATCCTTAAATGGCAGGAATGTGGGAGTGTGCTGATCTCCTTTTTCTATATATTTGTGATACCTTTAGAAGAGCTTTTGTTGTCTATGAGTACCCTAAATGGATAGATTTCCTCACAACCATGTATCTTGTTGTCCTACCTTCTTTCCCATTAAACTGAACCTCCAGGGTGGTCAGACTGCATCAAGACTTGCCTTCTTTGCCTGAGTTGGTCCCAGCTGTGAAACCATGGTGGTTAAAATACAAGCATGAATCTACATATCAGTCCTTTCTCTACCCATCTCAAACCAGTATCTGTAGATAGTCACACACATCTGGCATTGAAAATTTCATTACCAGTAATAGATCTCATCCAAATAATTTGTTTTGTATAAGACAGTTTAGATGGGGAAAATTGACATTTGACAAAAATCTCAGATGACATTTTTTGTTTCAGATATCTGTTTGACAAGTAGGTCATACGAGTGAGCTGGCATAGTGACATATATGCCATGCTACAGCAAGCAACAGAAGTTGGGTGCCTCCCAAAAATGTTTATAAAAATCCCTCCCCATATATTTTTATAACAAATTAATTTTTTGCTGGTGCCGATTTTGTACCATCACAGTCTAAAAGTCCAAGTCTCTGAGAGGTTGGGCATCTCAAGTCCATGGGAGCTCAGAACCACAGAGAGCCCAGGTACATTGTCCAAAACTGCCTGACTGAAACCCCTCCAGGGGAGACTGAGGATAAACACCTGTGTCCTGCTGTAACTCCAGTGATGTCAAGGCTTGGCTGGCTAAATCCATACCTCACTAGGATGCAAACTCAAGGCTAGTGAGTTTGTGATGCCATCAACCAGCAATGCCCAACAGCCAGCTAGAACCACACTGCACTGTACAACTTTCCAGCTAAATGTGAGGGGGGAAAAGGTTTAACTGGATATATTAATCCATTTAAAAAAGAGAGGGGAATGTCTTATTCTCTCTTCCCTCTGGAACTGTATTTAGAATATTACACATTGGAGTTGTTGTAATGTGTGGCAATTTAATATCTCTACCTTGGTAGGCCACATATGTATTCTCAGTGGGATAACTGGCAAATGCAGCAAGGACTTCTGAAATATGAGATGGTCTTTTCCAGCCTAAAATGATTCTTTGATTCTGTGTGTTCAGGCTGCTGGTGGCTGCAAGTGAACAGTGGAAAATCTATGCAAACTCTTTCCAGCATAGTGTTCTGAATGCACAAACCTGCAAAAACACTTAAATGTGAGTGCATAAAATTACATCTAAATGCATCATTTAAAATCTTTTGTTATTATTTTATAAGCTGAGTCACTTAACGGTATTAATAGGGATAAGATCTAATTCAATACTTCTACACTTGTGAAGTTGATCTACTGACAATGTGAGTCAATGAAAGTAGGGTTTTAGTTATATATACAGAAGATAGCAATTTCTCTCATAGCTTGAACAGACATTCATATAGTGCGGAAAAAAACAGTGGTTTTTTTAATAATTAAATTTCTCAGGCAAAAATAATATTTTAATTTTGTGAGAATTTTAGAGGTATAAATGCTTTAATTTCTCTTAAAGCCATCATATGTAGAAATAAAAATATTTTAGCAAAGAAGATATTGAACTGTAGCTTAGGTTCTAGTAGAAATAACTATGTGAAACAGCAGATAGAAAGGACAAATCATCAGGTATGCATGAACTGTCCACTAAAGAATATAATAAAGTAAAATAGTACTTTTGGCAACACTTTAAAAAAGGATGTCATTACAAAATTATTTGGGAAAAATTAACCCAAAGAAGCTGAGTTCTATGAGCCCTGTGAGGTTCTTCTCCAGGTACCTTGGTGAGATTTCCCAAAAATTTGGATGAAAATTATCATAAGGCCCCACATTAATATTTATTTTTTCCTGAATACTTCTGCCTCATTTCCTGTGCTGTACAACTGTTGATCGTGGGTTTATCCTTATTTAATAATGTCTACCAAGAGATGAGGAAGGTTCCTCACTGTGCAGAACTCACTGGTATCCCTAAAGAAAATATTATGGATGGCCTATGAGGTCAATAGCAAGGATAATAGGAAACATGGTAGCTATCAGATATTTCTGAAAACAGGTAAAAATAGTGTTCTACACTTTGGGAAAATTATTCAGTGACTGATAGTTCTGATGAGGTGATGTAATTCAGCTTTCTGACTGTGTTTCCATGATAATGTTCTTCTGGAACTGGGCAGAACTGGATCAGTCTTACCTCAAGCTGTTCATTCAGCTGAAATACCTTCTTCCCCTGAGAGGAGCTGCTGCTGTTTTTTAGTTCAAACTCACAAGTGCTGTGAGGGATTGTTTGGAGTTTTAACATTCAGTGTCCACATGTGAGGAAAAAACAGTTCCCTCCAAACAAACTCATGGTTCCCTGGGGATTATTCCCTGGATCCAGATTACTAACAGTGGGAGGAAGGCCAACACAAAGGCATAAAATATAATGGAATGACTAAAACAATGTGGCATGGTTTTTAGGACAAATTTCCATAACCCAGTATTCATGGATGTTGACTGTTTGTTGGACAAAATGTGGTATATGTTAATTATTTTATTTATAATTGTTGAAAATACTCATTTAAGTTTCAAAATAAATGTGTTTATGCCTTCTTGGTTTGTTCCTGACTTCCACTGTCAGAATTAATTTATCCATGTGCTCTCCTACATGTGCTCTCTCCTACTTGTTCCAAGTGTAGATTTTCAAAGTTCTGTACCAAGAACAGGATTTTCTATGTTATACATCAGCATGAGACTGTAGCTGAGGAGGCTGTAGCTGTAAGAAGATCTGTTATAGAAAATCAAATTGCACACTGGAATGAAATATGCATGTAAAATATACATACATTATTTTATATATATAATGGAATAGTTGATTTATCAGTTTGAGCAGGTAGGAATTGGAACCAATCAGTAATTCAGCTAAATAATTAAGTTTAATTCAGATTTCTATTTTAGTTTATCAACCTGAAATTTCTCATTCAAAATGCCTCTGTATAATCTGAGCTATTATTTCAATACATACAGTAAAAAATAAACTCTTTAAAATGTTTCACAAAATCACAGAATATTCTGAGTTGGTGTCTTCAGATTAATATAAATATCCCAAACCAAATTGTGGTACAAAAATGGCAGTCCACTGACAGTTCTCTAGTGAGGGCACAAGCGCTTTGGTGCTGTGTCAGATCAGAGAGGTCATTAAGGGAAAATACAGATATTATGTTGGCCTGTTTGGTGAGCTACTGTTCTGCTGGGTCAGCATCTTGGTGACAAGGACAACTACAAATGCTGACTCTTCCACCTCCCTTCAAGAGCAGAAAGAGGGAACAGGTAAAAAAAAAAAAAAGTCTATAATGCCCTTGGCTAGCAGGTTCAGGATGTGAATGGGAATCTATAAATTTTTCCGAGGATATTTTTTATTTTCAAAATTCAATGACTTTTGGTGTAGCAAGGTCTGGGCTTCCTGAGTCCTAGTTCCTGGATCTGAGCTCTGTGCAAAAACTTAGTTGTAATAGAGAATCTGAGTTGAACTTTACAGCCCAAGTCAGATCTCAAAGAGGGGAAATTTCTCATGTAAACATGGAAACATCTTGGTGATGCCACAGCACAGGGGCAGAGTGCTACAGTAATATGGACTGGTCACAAGTCCACAAGAGCTTCCATACAACCTCACTGGCCCACAAGCAAGTCAGGGACTGAAGGGTCAGCAGAAATTTAGGAACTGGCATGACCTTTGAGGTACTTTGTGAAAATTGAGCATTCAAAAAATCATTCAAATTGGAGTTTATTTGTTGAACAGCAGTGGGAAGATGGGCACCTGTCCACTGGAAACACTGACATTAATGTCAGAGACTCCTTCCGTATATGCAACTTGAGAGATTTCAGACAGCATTAATCTGAGATAAACCTCCACTTTCCCCCTAAATCCAAACTGCATCCGTGCTTAGTGAGGGACTCAGAAGTGGACCTAAGCCTTTGCTGCTTGGCTGGTCTCCAGTAGAAATGCTTAATGGCGATGACCAAAGCTGGACAACAATCAGAAAAAAGTAGAGTGATAAAACCTAAGGATTTCATTACTAATTTCTTGAACCATCCAATCTCTTTTGGACCAGGTGTTCTGCCAATTTTCTCCCAGGTGACATTGTTTTGCCCCAGTGTTCAAGTTATTTAAGAAACACCTCTTTAAATACACACAAAATTGTATAAGAAATATAAACCTTTTGAGGTAAAAATCAATTTTTTTCCTACTTTTTAAAGTTATAAGGAAAAAAACCAATTTAGACTCCTTCTATGCCAGCTGAAAGACAAGAATTTTCCACCTTGCTGCTTAATTGGCAATATAATAGTTTAGAATGTACTTTTAAGAGGTTTGGACACACTAGCTGGTCTTATCCCATCCAAATGGCATTAGTGCTTTGTTAACACTCACTCATACCGCACTTGACATGCAAGGAACATTCTTGCTGCTATATCACAAGACTAATTTCTAAAATGTCTCCAAAATATTAAACTGTTGCTTAGATGAAGGCTTAAATGAAGCATTTGACATAACTAAATAATCTGAAATAAAATATAAATTATTATTCCATAAAATATTATACTTTTCTTGTAGAGATTTAATTTTTTTCTGGTCCGGCTTCATCAAGGTATAGTTGAGCATATTCTGGCTGGAAATGATGTTCTCAAGTTCATGAGATGAATTTGCAGGCTCTAAGTATGCAGGCGTGAAATCTGGCACCTTCCAAGCTGCACATTTGTACTTACAAATTCACTCAATATTTATAGTCATTACGTACAGATGATGTCATCAGCTGTTGCACATATTCCCTACCTCATTTTCCCAAGGTAGGATTTAAATTTTTTTGAGGAATGAGAAACTGGCAATGAATACTGATAATGAGCAACAAATATCAGGGACAGTTTCAAATTGCTTTTAATACCAGGACACAATTCCTTTGTGGTTAATATTCTGCAAAATGTTAATGCATCAGCAACTTTGTTATCATGTAAATGCATTTACCACAAAATTAGAAGGTTTTTCTCATACCTATAATTTCAAAATTGCTAATGCAGCAAGAAGGTGACCAGCTCAGAGAAGCTACCCTGGAGAGAATGGACATAAAGTCAAATCCCAACTTAATCAGGCAGAATTACTCCTAAGATTACTAGAAAATTTTATATGGGTTAGTCAGGTAGGTCTTGGCCTGTTCTCACTCTAAATAAGTATAATTCAGCTGTTCATTTATGGTAATGGGCAAAATTCTTCTCTGTAGTGTTTGGGTAAATCTGGAGTAACCGTATAGCTTTTCAGTAGGCTTTTTTCTGGACAGTCACCAGTGCAAATAAGAGTAGAAGAATCTGGCTCGTTTTGCATAAGGTTGCTATTTATTCAAAATATGCTCCTACAGGCTGTTCACATTCTTTCTGCAAATATTTTAGTTGTGACTCAGGGCTATGGATTTAATGTGAAGTGAATCACAAAAATATCAGACTTCTAATGAACAATATGTAAAGTAAATATGAAATCTCTATTGAACAGTGATTTCAAAAAGAGCAGAGACATTTTTTGCTGCCCAGAAAGGGTAGTCATGAGTCATGACTTACTCCTGTTTTATCATAACAGCCTGTTTTACCCAAAGCCTTTATTTCCCCAAAAGCCTGTATTTTTGAATACACAGCATTTGTGTATAGCTCCTACATGGCCCTTGAATTGGATTATATCCTTGTTCTGAGCAGGCAGCAGTGCTGAAGCAGTTCCTGGTAAATTCTGTGATGTAAATAAGGTATTAAATATATTTATCTTTTATTCTGATTACTGGTCTTCCAATGACAGACTTTCAAAAAAAAAATGTCTATTTTTCATGTGTAAAATAACTGTCAGTGTCTAGCTTTAAAGTTTTTAGTACTGAAAAACCTAAATATTGAATTAATGGGGGAAAACTTCTATAGAGTTATTTTGGTTTTGCAACCATACTGAAAGATCATGACTTACTGACTTACCTCATCCAATATTAAGCTTCACTGACAGCAGAATAGCACTTCAAAGTCAGTATATTCCTGGGACTGACTCCTGGAGATGTTCAGTCTCTCCATTGACTACAGAAGGGGATTAGAATAATTCCATTTGTACCATAGGAACTTAAATTTTCTGGAATGAACTGCAACCAAAGTGTCTGAAACCAAATTCTATTTATACCAGAAATGGCTATGCTTACAGATTCTGATATTTATAGACATATAAAACTACCACTTCAGAAAAGTGTCATCATCTTTTTAAATTACACCTAAATATTTCCATAATTTACTAGTCAGCTCATCAAAATAAAGCACTATGGTTTGTCACATGAGATATTGTCTGGTCAGGAAACGGAGAGTCATACAAACAGTATGGTTTAGGTCTCCAAAGAATGCAGCATTTTCTGGATAGAAGTGCTCACTCTTTACCCAAAGGGGTTTTTTGTTTCATTTTGTTTCGTTTCAGGGAGGGCTTTTTTTTTTTTTCTATATTTGCAGTGAAAATTCAAAAGACGTTAATCAAAAATTTCTTCTGGGAATATTTTTTTCATCTCTCTTTGTAAATAAATAAATAGGAGCTTTGGCTTCTTCCCATATTACACATTAAAACCTATCAAACATAATAAGCATGATGTACCAACACTAACTATGAACTCTAAGGCCTGTGAAGTATGAAACTTGTTACTGTGTTTGTTTGAGTTGCCAGTTCTCTTTGGGTAAACCTGGTCGCAACACAAAATGGTGTTAATTAAAATATCAAAGTCATGGCCCAGATAGTCAGCTGCTGCCAGCCACTCTCAGGAAAGGAACCTCATTTTACAACTGCTTTCACTGTGACCCCTTATGGCTCTGGTTGTTAAAATTCTGCAAAAATAATTACTCAGAACCACACATTGTTCTTGTTTTTCTTTCTTCCTTTCTTCCTTTTTTTCTATTTGAAGCTGGACTTCTTTACTGCAGAAACCATCCATTATAATTTGTCAGAGTTTAGCTTGGTCACAGCCTTGTGTGACTCTGTTTCAGTTCGGAAGATCAGAAATGCACAACAGCCAGCTCAGTGTTCAGGCTTTCTATCTGGTCCTCATATTACATCTCTTTTTTTGTGTACATCTGGTAAAGTAGTTTTCTAAATTTGTCGCTATTACAGCAATGCAAACTATTTATGAGAAGATCCCAAAACACATGGAACTCACCTGCTTCCATGTTTCATTATAGAGATGAAATTCAACCCATTTTCATCAAACATTGTACAAAGTTCAAAAATCTTTCAAATACACCTGGCTGAGGTTTAGTTGTGTGTTTAGGTTATCCAAAGCCCAGAGTGCATGTGAAGTCAAAGGAATCTCTTTAGCTTTTGCTTTTACATTCAGTTTTGTTCTCTACTGGCTCAGTTTATTCGGGCTCCAGATTTGAAATAAAACTTTTCCTTCTCCTTGAACTTTCACCCAGCTCATCTCTGTCTGCCAAAAATGTGATCAACAGGAATAGCTCTAAAGACCTCACCTCAGGCAAAGCTCCCATTTCTATATTCCTCAAGGGAAGCTTGATTTGGCTAAGATGACAGATAATGAGCAAGAAATAGGAGGGGCAGCCTCAAGTATTTTTAACACCAGAATGCTACTCCTGTGTCATCAATAGCCTGCTGTGAAACACATCAGCAATTTTGAAAGTCTGAAAAAGATGCTTCCCAACAGAAAGTCAGTATTTTTCTGCAGTTATTACTTGCTATTTAGCACAGCCTGCTCAGAATAGTATAAGGCACAAGAATGTGTAATCTCTAACCAATAACTCAGAGCATGAACTAACATTACAATATTTTTATCTGAGAGTTTAATGTGTCCAGGTTGATCTGACAGGAAAGAGGCTTAGCAAACCCAATTTCTGTGTGTCCTAAAGCACCACACTAAAATAGAGATGCTTGCTATTCCATTCAGTCCTAGGGATAATCTTATTTCTCTTCTATCTTATTCTCTTCCAATGCCTTTCTAAAGAGCATGATGTCATGTAACTAATAGCTGTCAGATGCAGTTTATCTCTCTGCAGGCTGCGGAGATACTTCGTGCATATCATTGCATTTGGAAAACAGTTTTGGGGAGGAAGAGTGGGAGAGCTGAGTGATAAATGTGCTGTATGTATCTAGCAGAAAAGTGGGTTGGATGAACAGCATGTGATAGGCAGGACAACACGAGTTGTTGGGGGGTTTTTAACATTTCTTTTCCTGTGAGAATTAGTTCCAGAAACTTGGACCAACCTCTTGAAAGGAATGTTTTCTCCTCTGCTCAGACAAGTGTTACCTTCTGGGTAGAAAGCCTTGCTGTGCCTGGGGAAGGGATTTTTCATCCCAGGTTCCCACCCTGGTTCCAGAGAGATTCTTTGAAAGGCTGTCCACACTGCCAGCTGCAGACAGATTCACTCCTCCTGTGTTAACCCCAGAACCAAAAGGGTGGTTCTGGATAAGCTGCCAAATCAGGCCTGGAAGGAGAATAGTCACGTTCACACACAAAGGGCAGGGTGTATTAGCTCGGGCATGGTGCCAAGTACATGCAGCTATACTGCTTCCAGATGCAAACTGGTGAGTCCATGAGGTCCTACTCTGCACTTGCATGGACTCACTGATGTGGATCTCTGGACCATGGTCTATTTTGCCCTTAGCTATCCTGAGCCTGGGCCATCAATCATCTTACAGGAAAGGGGAAAGACCTTCAACTCACTTTTTTTCCTTCTTAGAGGAAGGGAGTGGGGGGAGAGGACATTCTGGGATAGTTATAAAGCTTTTGTTGGTGGATTATGCTGCTGCATTTAGTTGCAGATTCCTGGGACAGATGGCTTAAGGCCCAGGTATATCAAATTACTGAATTCCAAATGGGAGGTGAGAAAAGCTCATACAAACTCAGACCAAGGTCTTCATCTACCAGGAGAGATTGAATCTACTTGTCAGGAGCAGAGGAAAAGGAAAACCAGCTCTGCACTGAGCATTGGAAGTTTTGAGGATATTGGCTAAGAACTGAACAGACTCAAATAGAATAGAATAGAATAGAATAGAATAGAATAGAATAGAATAGAATAGAATAGAATAGAATAGAATAGAATGATTTCAGTTGGAAGGTACCGACAACAGTCACCTAGTTCAACTGCCTGACCACATAGAAACATAGAATCATTTAGGTTCAAAAGGACCCTGGAGACAGTTTACTCATCCGTAAACCTAACACTGCCAAGTCCCCCACTAAACCATGTGCCTAAGAGACACATCTACACATCTTCTAAATACCTCCAGGGATGGTGACTCAATCACTTCTCCAGGCAGCCTGTTCAGTGCTTGACCAGTGTAAACCTCCCCTGATGCAACTTGAGGCTGTTTTCTCTCATTCGTTTCTTCTGTGATGAAGTTGCTAAGGCCAGAGCAGTTGGGGTGCGCACAGCTGACAGCACTGGATTGTGGCAGTGCGACTTGGTGAGGAAGGAAAAGTGGCAAAACAGCAAATATCAGCTTGCTTATCTGGAAGAATAAGAGAAATTGTACCAAATCTTTGCCAAAAATTCTTTTCAGCCAGACTAATTTCCCCATGCACATAAAAGGGGTAAAAGTCTTACCCAAGAACATGGAATGAGCAACCAGTCCTGGGTCTCATACTGAGGAAATCTTAGAGGATTCTGAGCAAACCGCTGTTGGTCTGAGCAGAGTGGTTTCTTTACTCTGTCCCTTCATCTGACATGGGGATTTCAAGTTAATGAAAGCCAGTGGCATTTAACTCAAAATCATGCTGTGTTCTTAATATCCAGGAAGAATCCTAGATGCCAAAGAGTAACTAAGATATGGTTTTATAGAAACAATTATAAGAAGCGTCCAAGAATGGGGCTCTCAAAAGAAACTGATGACAGACAAAACAACAGGCAAGAATTGTTTCCTTCTAGAAATCTTCCAAGCTAAATAACCAAAAGCAAATCTGAATCTTAAAATCTAACCACCTTTTAGAAACCAGCTTGAAAAGGGATACAACTACTCAGGAAACCACATTGCCATCCTTCAGGCAAAAATGAGATATTGAAAACTTTCCTTTGGAGAATTAGGGTGAGAAAGCACAACTGAAAACAATATTCAGAATGTCCCACCCAATTTGTAGAAAGATTTTATTGTTCTGATAATCTCTAAACAGTTTATTTTAATTATGACCTAAGAGTAGCTGAAATTATGAAACAAAAGGCTTGTGAAACTGAAAAAGCTGATATTTTCCATTTTGAAATATTTAAATGCAATTGTTTCAAAAATACTTTTAAAAATCTGATTGTTGTCCAAGTGTTAAAAAGTTATTTCAAGTGATCTTTCTCCATAGAAAGTTTCAAGCTTTGAAAATGGGAAACACACCAGATTAAAATCTCTGTGAAATCCTGCATCAGCTGCAGAGATAGTGGTAGTAGAGATGCACAGATTATGGTCATCATCACTGGCTTTCACCTGCAATAGGCATCATTTTAAGCAACCTCTCACTAGTCTGGTGGTGTCATTACAATCCCACAATTTTCTCCTAAGGTCAATAAAATAACGGCCATAAACTTCTGTCCCCAGTGACTGGCAACTCAGAAGCTAAAGCTAACATTTCAAGACATAAACATTTTCAGCTTTGTGATGAAAATCCTCAGCTACCCTTAAAGTGGATTGGAGATTAGAGGAAGGGGAAGCAGATGTGTAACTAAGGGCTCACTCAGGAGAGGAAGGGGAAATCTCCTCTGCTCACAACATCCACCTGCTTATTATCCACTAAGGTAAAAACTGCTTCTGCTTTAATCTGCCTTAACTATTAAACTGAAGGAGGGTTAAGAGGATTTAGCTCCACAGAGGACTGAAATGTTAAAAAGTAACATTTGTTCCACTCGGTTTGTCAACGCTAAAGGCAATGACAATTTTCCACGATGTGTGTTTTGGTTTTTATATCTTGCTAAAGGCAACCCAAATTACTAGGGTTAGAGGGTAGAAGTTGGAAATCCATTCATTATGGGTTAAGGTGAATGAAAGAAAGGAAAATGGAGAAAATTAGTTTAAAATATAGTTTATGTAAGTGACCAACAGACAGTGCATCAGAGTTATAGCAAACACAACAATTTAAAAATGACAAAAACTTGCACATAATAGTCTATTTTCTTTTGAAAAGCACTGTTACTAAAAGCTATTGATAGTGTGAGCTTAATATGGTTCAGAAAAAGGAATCTAGAGTCTATATAAATCTAATAATAAATATTTTTAAAAAGAACTTTATTACATCAGGAAAAAGCAAACATACTTTTACTTGAGCTACACAAATTTTGTGAAGTCAAAACAGGGAGGTCATTATTGGGCGAAATATGGTCTCTTGTCCTTTAATGGTCACATGTCCACTTTTCAGGTTCAGTTTATTCAGTTTTCATCTTTTTTTTTCCTTCTTTTAAGCATACAACACAATTAAAAAGACACAGCAATGTTTATGCAGCTTTACATCAAGTCTGACACATCACTTATTGATTTTTAAACAGTGTAGGACATTCGTTTTTCAGAAAAAAAATTTTTCATACAATTCAAATCAGATTGATGATAACACCAGAAAATTCCTGTGGCATCCTCATGATAACTAAGACCAAGTGGAATTTTATCAGAATCATGATTATTTTATAAAATATCTAGTCCTACCAAGAACTTCCAGCAAGGAGAGTAGTTGTATCTCTAGGCAAGCAGTTCTTTCTTCAGTTACTATAGTATATGTTTATGGGTATATAGTAATTAGCATGGATTTTGGAAACAATTTTTCTGGTAGGAACTTATCTCTACTAGATATTGAATAGCTGACTGACGGTGAAAAACAAGAAAAAGTGATTGACAGTGAAAAACAACAAAATCTATTAAGCTTTTGTTTTTTAAAATTTTTTAGCAAACAGTATCAGCCTTGGATTTTAAATAATAATGAAGCCTAGTGTAATTACTTCAGTATTAACTACACTACTGACTTTTTATATATTAACAAGGAGAACTTAAAAATTTGAAGATAGAGATCTTCCTTTGTTTCCTCTCTGCCACTCAGGAGAAAGAGAAACCCAAACCACAAAAAGAAACCCCAAAAAAACCCCCCCAAAACCAAAACAAAACACCAAACAAAACCCCAACTTGATAGAGACTTCCAAAACATTCTCTAGGAGAAATTCTGCTAATTACTTTGATTTGTGGAAATATACTGCATAGTGTTATAGCTCTAATTTGGATTTTAGACTGTCAATAATAGTAAAGCAGCAGCTTAGGAATTGGTGTGAGGACTAGGTTTGTCAGTGGAGGAGGTGATTGGTGATGAGGTGTCAGCTGAAGGTCACTGTGTAGCCTGCAAGCAAACTCACAGAGAGAGATGTCTTTGGGGGAGTAATTCACCCCATCCTCAGATGTGCTTAGGAGAGGTGTGCTGGATCAGCAGGGGAGATGCCATTCCTCTCCACGTCCTGAAGAGAGGTCTTGGTGTCAAACTGATAGATGCCAACTTTCTCAGTGACTAGAGTCAGAGTAGGATAGATTGTCTTCTGTTATAATTGTGTTCTGAATTGTGTTTTGGATTATAGAGGGAAAAAGCTTGCAGAGACCAGAGCTGCTTCTCAGGAAAACCAAACCAAACCCTCATTTTAATTCAGAAATGTTCACATTTTAATCAGAGGTACAAAACTGCTGTTTTTCACACATCCACTGCATATTGTATAATAATAATGAAATATAGTAAAAAATGCATGATAAAAATATTTTCCCATTATGAATTTCCATTGTAAGTAAACTACACAAACACAGCTTAATACCTAAGATTTGTCATATTTCTGAATGACACATAGGTTGCCTATGACAACACTCATACCTTGAATCTGAGTTTCTTCTGAACAGGCAAAAATGACAAGATTTTCCAAGTTTGCTATTCGAATGGATTCTTCTTCACACACATTTCCACCCAAAATAAGGACAAATCCTTTGGCTGGGCCTCACTTGTGACTTCTGGACTTGGACTAGATGAAAAACCCTTCGCATATTTTTTTGATTCATCCCTAACTGACACATTTCCAAACAGAGCACCCCTTGGACTCTACAAGAGACAGAGATTAAGCTCACCGCCATGACTTTTGCCATTACTTGTAGAGGTAGAATTATGACAACAGCTCTGATACCTCTTATATTAAAAAACATTAAAAATTAGAGCTGCATTTAAGTTTTGAAAAGCTGCAGTTTCAAGTTTTTGGGTGAGATTTCAGAGAGGAAATTGTCTGATTTAAAAAAAAAAAAAATTGACAAATATTGACTAATAGTGTGGCCCTTAGAGTGTTATTTCAAATAGTTTATCTCATTAATTGTTCCATTGCAGCTTCTAACATCACACAGAAATGTAGCATATAATAAATACTATTTTTAGGTAACACATAGCACTTTAATGTCATTCTTTGTATATAATACATTCTGCACATTCTGATATCAACTTTAATTAGCATTTGGCACTCTGGAACATTGGTAAAACTAACAATCAGAATATTTTTGATATTTTCCCCATAATTTGGCAAGCTGATCACTTGATGCAGGGAAGCTAGGCCGACCAAATACTTTCTTATGGTACACTGAGAGCTGGCACAATGAAAAAAAGAAAGATATTTTCAAATATTAAACCAAATTTCAAATGGTGCACAGAAGTATGAGACATTAATTCACAATATTAAAACTTCTGTCGGATTTTAACGTGGAATAAAAGCATAAGACACTGAAAATTAGTACAATAATTCATCCAAATGACATTGTATTTCCATAGTTAGATGTCCTATACCTCACAAGAATTTTCTAATGATTATGAAACACCAAGGCAAAGACAAAAAAGTAACAAAAACATCATTGCTTGAATATATTCAGTATGTCACTCGTTATTTACTAGCTTTGGTAAAACACTCTAAATAGTGAGAAATACAGAGAGATCAAATTCCCATTGCTGCTAAAGAAATGCCAGGAACAACCAGCAATATAAGGTAGCTGGTTATGAGGAACTGAGTGGGTGGAATGGAGTGGGTGTGGGGTTTAAATGTGGGGTCAAAACTGAAAAATAAAAACAACGGCGGGAATACAGACCAAAAAAGTAAAACAGGTGTGGTGTCTTCCAAATGTTAAATAATGATCTAATTTTCCACGTGCTTTTTTTTTTTGCATAAGATGCTAGTTGCAAGGACACTGCATCACATGTCTGCTAAAGAAGAGTACAAAGAATTCTGTGTACCTTGCTTGAAGATGTCAAGTTATAGATGCCAGAAACTGTTTATATCTCAAATACCCACCTTGTAGTAAACCTAGACTGTCTTCCAGACCTGGAAAGATTAGGATAACTTGGTGACAGGTAGTATTTATAAATGTGCAGTATGTTTAATCTTACCTTGAATTTTTTTCTTTGGAGCTTAACTGTATGCAGATGTTTGGACACAATCTTTCAAGTAATATCAGGTATATGAGCAGCTGAAAGAGGTGCAATATTGTTCCAGGAATTCAAAGGTGTCGTGGAAGTTTACTACCTTTGTGGATCTGAAAAAAGATCTTGTTCTTTTAATATATTATCAAGTACAGGTTATGCAGTTACTCTACAGCAAACAAGAAATAAAAATTGGATCCAGCTTTCAGTTTATGTAATTTTCATAGCTCCATGATTTCAGTATAGCTTAACAAGCTTGGCCAGAAAAGGACAACTGCCAACCTGTGCGGAAACACCAAAAGGAAAAGAAATTTTCATGGGTACTGAAGGATGCTGTTGCTTGCTCTAGTTGTACTTTTGGACCACCAATGATAATCAGACCATCAAAATATTATTAGTCTTGAGCAGAGATATTACCCATGACTTAAAAACCAAACACCATGGCAGATGGTGCAGGCAGATGGTGCAGACAGATGGTGCACCATGGCAGAAGGCAGACAACTCAGCTCAGTTCCAGTCCCCTTGTAATTTTCTAGTGTTTCTAAAGGCCAGCTGAAGAGATGCTTGGTGGTGTCTAGAGCTTTTAAAAACCATCAAAGGTCACTAAATTGCCAAGGAATGGGTGTGGGTAACTACAACCCCATTTCAGTGATTTCCACCAGTTAGTACTGCCCTTGAATACTGATTCATTCTGCTCATAATTGTTATATTTTAGCATGTTTGGATGTTCCAAACTGTGCTGTGGCCAAGATGGAAAACAGAAGCATCAGTCTGTGAAAAACCCATTCTTTGTTGTGTTCCTTCCACTGCATGGCTCAACCAAACCTGAAATTTGAAAGCAGCAGCAGATAAAAACCACAGCACATGGTGAGTTATAATCTGGGGATGGTTTGGCTCACTCTGCAGAATGAAGGAACCACCCACCCTAGAACTGTGATTTATTCTCATAAAAGTCAATGGGAAAAATTAAACTTGAGTGAAGTTGGATCAAGGCTCTATATCTGTTTCCAGCCCTTTTGCTAATATTTTGTGGAAATAATATTCCAGAGTTTGGAAATCTCCAACGATGTATGTTGCATATATATAACATCTATTTCTACACTTAGCAGTATTTATATGTCTTTATCAGGCTGATGAGAGCAGACTCGCTGTTAAACATGGATATGCCAAAGAAACATATTGCCCATGGTTTTTAACTTAATTATGTCTTCAGCAACCAGAAGGTAAGACCAGCTGTCCATTCCAACCCTCACAGTGTTCTGGTCTGTAATAGAAGTGTCCTAACAGCAATAAAATTATGCAGGGTTCAGTGACATGTTTTAATCCACTGATCACTGCCTGGAGTGGATTTGACTGACCTTGCTGGGTAGAAGATGTTCTTTTGCCTTATAGAATTAACAAACTGTAAATCTTTCAAGATTGGATAAGGCTCAGATTAGGGGACAAAAGGCTACATACGAAAACCAAGTCTTTTTTCTCCCTTAGTAGCTATTTTTGAATATTCATTACAATGTTTTATTCAGGATGTTGCCTTTTAAAGTTGTGTCATCACTTCCATTGAAAAAAATGTTTCCAGCAATATAATGTGGTTTGAAATTTGTGTCTACAAAGTCTATCTTTGAAAAGAATATATTTTTTTAATTGCAACAGACAATTTTGCATTCTAAATTAAATTTACAGTAAGCAATGTCTTCATTATATTTTCTTGGCTACATTAGTCCATTTTCATAAAAATAAAAAACTGACAGTCAAGCTTGTATGAAAATGAGAAATGAGACTGAACCAAATCCCAGGAGAAAAGTCTAAGCAGGAAGTTTGCAATCAGGCCATCATGTTTCTGAATCTTTCAGCTAGATTGACTCTATAGTTTAAAACAATTTTGAATCTTGTAGGTTATGTTGGGATGAAAGTGTTACGTCCACACTATGATCACTCTTCTCCTGTGTGGGTTAGATCTCCATGGGTGCCAACAAAATGTGACCCTCCCAACACTTGGCAAGCAGCCATGCAGCAAACAGGGAGCAGCTCAGATGGGGTGGCCCAAGGTAGGACCAGAAGTCGAGAGCATTGAACTCAGCTTCAGATTGCAGTGTGGGCAGGGCCTGTGGTAATTGCAGCTTCCTGCTACTAATGAAACATTTATTTTCTCTAGAGCTGTAAGTGCAAGTTGTTCATAACACAACACTGGGAATATGGTGCCTCATCCTATAGAATATGACTTTTCTGTTGAGACTACCTTTTTTCTTAGCTTCAAAGCAAGTATGGAAAGGGAATTGGAAGACTTAACCAATCTTCTTGTCCTTTTCTTAAATGATGTTTGAGCTCTTTGCCTTTTATGCTTCATCTCCTTACACTGCTTAGAAATAAAAAAATGAGAGCAGCTCATCCTCTCTGTTGTTCTGCTGTATGAATCAAGAATAATTTCACTGAAATTATACAAGGAATTGATTTTATCCTGTGTGTTTGTGACTTTTTTTCATCCCTCACCCTGTTCTCTACATGTTGCAGTGCGGTTGCTCACCCCGCAGCCCAGGACGGGCGGCCCACGGAGCATCCCTGCAGCCTCACACGTCTGCATGAAGTCACAAGACATCAGCACGTGGTTGCACAATTCAAGCAGCCACGCCGGGAGCACATAGCCTCCTCAGAGGGGCAGCCATGTCTTACACGTGAGCTGTGACGTTATCAAAACAAACAAGAAACACGCGGCTTTCTTTTGTCCTTTCCACTGTGGGGGTTCAGATTTCTCTGAACCTTTTATGGACATAGATACAAAATCTTATCAATTATTGGGCACAAGATGACACTATTCCCAACATCTTCCCTTACCATGGACCCTATGTAATGAGGAACTAAAAAAATGATCCCCTAAAAAAAAGTCCCCTTTCTCTCCTCCCTTTTGGGTGGTGTATGCTCAGGAATAAAGGAGAAAAGGAGGACAAATGCTGCTCTTTTGTCTCTGCTTATTTTATGCCTAAACCATCAAAGTTGCAGCCTGCTTTTAAGCCAGACCTGAAGCCTGCCAGTCTGAGGAAGCTTTCTGCAGTTTTCTGTTTGTGATTGAAACTCCTGCTAACCAGCAATGGCATTAGGATTCCTGTTCTAAGACTGAGCTGCCGGCATTAACTACATCTACATGTTGCTGCTCTGGAACTATGAACTGTCAGGAGACAAGATTGTTATTTATGGGGTTTTTTTACATTTTTAGGACCTCTTTGCACCCTCCCACAGCTCCCAGATTTTCTGGCCATCCAAAACAATGCATATTACAATGCTTAACAACTTTTATGAGGCATTTCTGGGCAGGTAATCACTACAATGGTTTCCCATAAGGTCACTCCATTAACATTTTTGAATGCTCTGTTGTGGGGATTCTCCAGTACAAAAAGAACTTCAGGGTGTCCTTTATTGTCACAGGCCCTTCCTTCTGTGGTGTGCCTTTCCAATAATGCTTCTGGACCTCTCTAAGAAGACAGCCTCTTTCTTTAAATCATATGAAATCAATCTTTTGCTGAAGAAAAGAATAAAATGGAAATAACAGCCCACAAATTTTTTTCTTTTAATAAGAAAAGTCCCACCTAACTTTTGACAAAACATAATTCAGTTGTATTTCCACTTTGCAGGAAACCTTGATCCACCCTTCTTACATTAACTTCCAGAGCTTTTCCTCAAGGAAATAATGACCTGCAGAGTTTAAAAGGGTCAATTGGTCAATTCTCTAGCTAGAGGTATGTTATGTTCAGTGACCTGAATATATCTTATGATACTTCAGATATCAAGCTCAGTTTTCACAGAAGAGGTTATTTTATGTTAATATGGCATAGGGTACACTAGGAACTACATAATCAAGGTGATAGTGCATTTTTCATTCATGAAGTCAAGGCTGAAGATGCAGAGTAAATCAGAACAGTAAATTTTCTTTTTCTGTGTGTGCTGTGGCTCAACATGTACAACAGGCAAAAGATAAAATAGCAAAGAATTGCAGCAGTGTGCTTCAGACTTCAGCTAGGTGTGTTCCTCCAGGTAAGTAAGGAATGCATTGATATTTCTAAAGGTAAATAAGCATAACAAAAATTTCCTAGTGGTCTAACTCTTCCAAATGTTTAGTGAAAGCCTGCATTGCTTTGGAATATTACCACTTATTTGGCTAAGATGCCATCCCCTGAAAGTTGGAGCAGGATGCTCTTGTCAAACCACTGGAATTACTCACTTTGGAGTTGAGTAATGTTCCATAGTATTCTTTTGGGGTCACCCATTTAAAAAAAATAAAAGGACCAAAACCATCTCCCTTTTTTTCTGTTTCTCGTTAAAATCATTGACGGAAGATTGATGGTCTTGGTCAACTGCAACCTGTGTGAGGCAGGTATTCACACCTGGAGGAAGGAAGAACCATGGATAATTGTTTTTCCCATACAAAGCAAGCTACACCAATAATCATTAGCAGAGAGAGTGGAAGGGCAGATGTATTATAAAGCATATCCTTTACTATGATACTGTCAAGGCTTCTTCTGTACTGATTTTTACTGCTTTTCACCCTTTGGGATATCAGCAGGGTTGCATCAATAGCAATCCTACGACAAAATGTAGCTTCATACTTGATTTTTGTTACCTGAGCGTATAATGGACTTTATTTAAACGTGTGAATTTTCATACACTGCCAAACATAAACCAGCTAAGTACATAAATGTGTCCCATCTCTTTTCTTCTTCCTTTTTTATTTTTGCTTGTAGTCTATTTAGGAGTTATAGACACATCTTTGATAGGACCATAGCAACAGCTTTAAGCATCACATTATTTTTGTGATATGGGAGGTAGGACTTCCTGCCTTGAACTTTCTACTTTGGTGTCTCCAGTGTGGATGGTTCACTAAGGCCCCTTTGAAATCTGTATGTGAAATCTCTGGAGAGAAATAGGAGCTATGAGAATGGCTATTCAGCTGGCTAGTTCTAGATATCTAACTTGATCTGAAATAAATCAAAATCTGGAAGTGCCTTTTTTATTTCCACTGAATACGGTGGGAGCTTATAAGGACCAGTTTAGATGTAAACATCTATATTTGGCCAGATGGAATTCGTCTGGCTCTCATTATTTCTATGTATTGTCCAGAAGGCATCTAATTTCAGATGCTAAGCAACTAACAATAGTAACAAATTCTTTACAGAGAATGCAGCAGCAACAGGGTCTTTTGGACACAATGATGTGTGCTGACACTGGTCACAACACTCTTCACACAAAAAAATACTCAAGCCTGTATGAATTCCTGGAAAGTCAAATGAGGTTTTCCTCTTTAAATGTTCATTGATAAATGAAAATTCTGTAAGAAATCAAAATGCTTCTTTTTGGTTTTTTTCCTTTTCACTTACATACCACTGCTTATCACATTTTTAATGTTTAAAAAACCAGTTACAACTGCTCTGGCAATAAACTCTATGTCATGTGCTATTTGGAAGGAATGAGCAGATGATCACATTGGGACACAACGAGAACTCCAGAACGAGTCTGTGCAAAACGAGGAAAAAGTACTCCCCTTAGGACAGGATGATTTTTTTAGTAAGAGTGGGGTTGCAATCCCAGCCCCAGCTCCATGCTTTCACTGAGCAGCCAGCACTGCACCTGTACTCTCAAATCTCATAAACTGCCCATGTCTATCTTGACTCACTTGTCTGATATGTGAATTCTTTTAAAATCTTTCCGAGACAATTTAAATCTTTCAGCATCAAGAGAGCTGCTCCTTATTGGACTGAGACACAGTGCAACTTCTTTGTCAAAATTGTTCTAACAATGAGGTTTTGTGCTGGGTGTCTTTGAGAGGTATTTATCACTTGAGGCCATACAGTCTTTTAGAGGCAACATACGCTCTCATTGTTTTATGTGGAGAAAAAAAGTTATGCAAGGCTGGGTTGGAAGTTCCTTGGAAGCAAATAGAGAACTATTGTGTAATAACAGATGTTATTGTATAGCATTTTTCAACATTTACCCTAGACCAGAAAATAAGGACCCACTTTTAATGGAGAGTATTGCATTTACATGCCTAAAAGTCAAGGCTGTTCTTTCTTCAAGTGCTTTTTAATAAAAAGAAAAATTATACCAAATCTCTAACATAGGCAACCCTGATAAAATCATTAATGGCAATCTAAAATATTGGCAGTCACTGAATGGCATAAATAGGGGTAACATAGAGCTGCTAATAACTTCTGAAAGTTTTAGATTAAATGAAAATAGCTTTAATTCCGTTGGCTGCCTTTGGCACTGGAATGCTGCACAAGGGATAGCTTTGGAGGATAACATTCCCAGGATAGGGATACAGTGTCAGTCATGAAGTGCAATGGCACATACTCTGACAGTAGATGCAGGAGGATATTTGAAAGGAGGTAATATGTGTTTAGGGTTTTTTTAGATAAACACCCCTATTTTTTCCCCCCATTACTGAACACTGGACTCAGATTGCTTCTCAGTTAACCTGGCTTTACCACAAGCTAAAAAGAAAACCATGAGTGCTACTGCTCAACTTGCACTGAGGCAGAGGATTAACCTGTCTTCTGAGAACTTCACAGTGTCTCTGGAACACCTGGCAAGGAGGAGAGGGTTGTTTAAGTAAACTGAGACACAGTTTCAGCCTTTTCACTTTTATTGGTAACCCACACATCCTTCCCTTGCTCTGTCTTCATCTGCATGAACTCAAATCTCAGGACATTTTTCAGAGCATCCAAAAAGAGCCCAGTGAGAGATTAAATTTGATATGTCTAAAGCAGAAATCCCCACAAAACATGTCTAGTCTTATTTTTAGTTTCTACAGAAAACAGCTTGGCACTATTGACTTACTGTGAAACAGCAGTCATAGCTGAGCTGGAATTTTTTCTGGATGCAGCATTTGCCCATATTGAATATTTTAAAGCTTGTAGCTTCTGGTAGGACACCAATAACTTTAAATGTACTAATTTACCCTGCTTCTCAGCTTACAATTAATCTTTTTCTGTCATTAATTCATTTACAGATATTTCAGATAACTCTAACTTGCATTTCATTCTGTTCTGTAGGGGTTTTTTTCCATAACTAATATATATCAGGCAGAATCAAAACAAGTTGGATGTCAATAAAAACTGGACCTTCTAGTTTCCATTCCCTCCCCTTCTGTAATTTTTATATAAATCTATCCTGTTTTATTTTAAAAACTCTCAGAAGAGTGTTCCAAACATCTTTTTTTTGGCTATTTCAGACCAAAGTTTTCCTCCCTTAAAACTTCAACTTGTTGTCTCTCAGGTCCTGCTCCTCTTTTATTTCCTCATCCTCCTCTGACAACAAAATGTCACCTGCCACCTCCACCTTTATGACAATCAGCTGAGGGGCTGGAAGCCTGTACCCAGTGTGGTGACCCACTCACTGTGGCCCATGTTCCAACATCAGCTGACGTGGGAGCAAAACTGACAATAGTCCTTCAACCCCCAAACTGTTGTTTTGCTGTCCCAAATGATCCCCACCTACAACATCTGCCAGTCCAATTGTACCAAGAATAGATTGAGGCTTTATTCTTGCTATTTTTGTGTGGGAGAAGCATCCACACATACCAGGACATATCACTATCCTCTTCAAACAGCTTCTCTTCCATAACACCCTCAAACAACATTATAATGGTTGGCCTAAAAGTCAGAAGTATTATTTTCATACTGCCAATAACAAACTCACTTCTTCCTGTGTTTCAAGCTCCTCAGGTGTTGGGCCTATGTTTCACTATGTGTTTGTACAGCACTTAACACAATCTTGCTGACTGCCAGCCGTGGGTAGCAGTTCAAGCAGAGCTTGAAACACAGGAAGCAGAGCTTGAACAAGATGATCCAAGGAAAAAGAATATCATGTTACTTCTCCAGTTACATATGCTCTGTGGGACAGTTTCTCATTTCAGCCACCGCAATGTAAATCTGGAATAATTCCACTGGAAAGCTGCTCTTCTGCACCAGAACATGGTGTATTGTATCTACTGTTTGCTGTTAAACACAGGGGACGACTTTTCCATTTGTACATCATTTCTTTCAAGCTTTAACATTATTTCAGGCTTTGCATGCTAGGCTAGTTATGATTCATATGGCACCAAAATAAATCTCTTCCTCCTGCCTCTGCCTTTTTTTCTTATTCAACAGAGGGGAAGATGTGCTAATTAAGTCCTTTCTTTATTGAAGACAGATGCACATTTTCAGCAGTTTACTGGAAGTGTCATTTCTAAAAAAATATGGGAAACTGCAAAAAGAAATCATCACTTCAAATATGCCTGCAGGAAGAAACGACACTTCTTATCTGCTATTCAAAAGTACTTCTCTAGTACTAACAGGCAATTGCTATGGGGTTTCACCTACCCCAGGCAGATCCTGTCCCCATGGGGCCCATCTCAGTTTTACTTGGGTCCATCCCATGTCTAGGTAGGTTCTTCTAAAGCTGTCAACAGATATTGATAAGGGCTTGTGGCTAGCAGAAACAGCTGCTGGTTGTCCATTGGAGTGTGAAACACTTTGGAGGATTGGCTTTCAGAGCATGTGTAGCAGAAAGGAGGAGGGTGGATGTGGATGGCAACAAGAAGTGTCAGCTGGCAGGGACCTGGGCAGAAAAGACAAGGGAGTGGGCTGGGAGCAATACAGAGATATCTGATGGGGAGGTAGGAGAGTCCGTGGTAGATGTGTTGCTTCGGAGCAGAAAAGGTCTCTGGGGGTTAGAGATGAGAAGGAAAAAGTGGCAGAAGCTCAGGGCTGATAAGAAGCTTTGATTTAGAAGCAGAGACACAGAGAAACTTGCCCTCTTCTCACTTCTCATTCCATAGGTTTGGTTTTATTGCTAGTAGCACACTGTCAACTAACATCATTAAAGTAATTTCATCAGACAGTAGCAGTGCTCAGTTCTGACTGCAGAACATACTTCAGAGCAGTATGTTGCATTAGAAGAAACTGTGTGTGAACTGCTGGGATTCTTCAGGTTGTCCTGAGACTCTGAGAAGTCAGGTGTTGAGAGTTATGTTGATTTGAAACCATAAAGTTCCCCAAACTATTCTTATTTAATAAACTAAATTAGTCAACCTTCATTTTAAAAAAATGAAAAAATAATCAGGAATAAGGAATAACATCGCCATTTTTTTTGAAATTTATTTATTTCTAGACAGACAAATGTCTTCTAAAATGTCACTGATTAACTTAGACAACAGAAATAGGACTTTTTTTTTTTCCAAGGTTTCAAGATACTCTGTCCAGTGGCCATGGAAGAAAGACAGGAGTGTCATCTGGGAAAGAAAAGCACTTCGGTAATTCTATTTATTTTTTTTCTGGTAACATCCATTTGGCAAGTCAATTAAAAAAATAACAAACAACCACTGTAATTCTTCTAAAAACAGAAGAGTAAATAATGTTTCATTGAAAACAAAAAAATTATGACAAGATTTTCAGTGTCTAATTAGAAATTGTAACCGTTTTGATGATATTCTAACTGAGAGAGAATTTTTAGAGTTAGAGAAAGCACTGAGACTGCCAACAAAGTACCACAAAGGGACTTCTGAAAACTTCAGGGATGTATTGGCACAAGAATGGGTTTGTGAATGTGTCTTGAATTTCTTGGTGCCAGTTATCTTCTCTGATCTGTCCAACTTTCAGCGTACAAACCACACTGTGCAAGCACTTTAAATGTCCTGTGTAACTATAAAAGTTAAAGTTTAAACTGCATCCTTTCCAAAAAGTATCTGGAGACTTAACAATCAGGCAAAGTATTGGCTATGGCCAAATGTTAGAAAGAAGCTCCTAAGATCTATAAATAAGCAAAACCTGACGGATTAGCTGAGAGGAGCAAATGCATGTCTCTGCTGACTCAAATATTCACTCCTGCTACTAAATAGTGCCTTTATAAAGAAGCAATAAACTATATCCACTAACTGTCAATGTCTCTATTCTCAACTCCCTGTTATGAAGATCTCTATCTAGGAATAAACTTCCTCTAAGATAAAACAAGACTGTGAGCTTTGGAGACAATAGATAGATTGTCTGTGTAGCTGGAGAGACTAATCCTTAAGCATTTTAAAGAATACAGTGTATTCTTCAGATTGTACCTAACATAATTACACTTTGTTAAAAATTGGCTCCTGGTAATATGGGGGATGGGGGAACAGGTACTGTTCTCCCTTTTTTATTTTCTTTCAAAAGATCAAGTGGCCACATTTTGCCTCTGATTATCCTTTATTGTCTTCCCAAAGCTGTATATATGGCCGTTGAGGGATATTTTTCCATATGGCTTTAGGAAGCTTAGTACACAAATACATTTTCGTTAAATTAGTGACTCTGATACTGATAGCTGGTATTAGATTATTGCAGTTTACACAAATGAATGTAGACAATATAAATCTAAGCTATACACCAAGAATATAAAAAGAAAAAAAAAAAATCATGTTACAATAACTATTTTTGCCAGTAATGCAGCTGGCAATACAGCTGTGACTTTGCAGAAAATAACTTTCATCTCCAGTCTTTTTATGTAGAGCAACAATTAAGTAAAATAGAACCATATGATATTACTGATGGGAAGGGGTCCTTTGAAATACTTTTACTTAAAAAAAAAAAAAGGAAGAATATGAAAATGTGTCTTAATATGCACTGGTTCCACTAGATCAATGTCAAAAAGTGAAGGGGACAATACAGCAGTCTGGGACTGATAAAATATAATTGGCTCTGCTCTGCCTGTGGCATGTGTAGAACTTATGCTGTTGCATAGTTAGAGCTACTTGTATACTGTGACATTTCTAACTGCTTCCAGCTCCACCTTTGTCACACCCATAGTGCCTCCTGCCTGGGAGCTACCCTCCGTGCAGCACACAGGTCACACTGTTCTCTGCCATAAAGTCAGGATGGCCTGCTGATGCTGAGCTGATTGAGGAAAGCAAACACTGTTGTCCTGGACACAGTGTCCTGCAGCTTTTGGAGAGCAGGGTGCATTCAGCCTCTCTGAACTGCTCTCTAGAATATGGAAGGTACATGTGCTCTAGCACAGGTGTTGATGGTCACTGTCAGACAAAAGCTTTCAGCTCTTCAAGTATCTGAACACCATGGATGATACCCTTTGTACTGCCTAAACTCAGCTTTTCCTGCCTGACACCTGTGTGTGCATTTGTACTAGACATGTACAGATGCACGGCCCAGAACAGCAGGCGACGTGGCACAGACATGCCCCTCACATCAGAAAGATGGCCTGGTGGAGCTTTCTATGAGGCTGTGCTGGAGTTTTCTGGGGTAGAGATAGTTTCCTTCATAGCAACTGGTATGTGGCTGTGTTTTGGAATTGTACTGGAAACAGTGCTGATAACACAGAGATGTATTCATTACTGCTGAGCAGTCCTCACAAGAGTTAAAGCTTTTTTTTGCTCCTCACCCCACCCCACCAGTGAGGGGTGCACAAGGAGCTGGGAGGGGACAGAGCAGGGACAGATGACCCCAACTGAGCCATGGGATATCCCAGACCATATGGCATCAAGTTCAGCATATAGAGTTGAGGGAAAAAAAGGAAGTGGGAGATGTTCCAAGTGATGGCATTTGTCTTCCCAAGTCACTGTTAGGCATGATGGAGCCCTCCTTTCCTGAGAGTGGCTGAACACCCGCCTGCCCAGTGTTGAATGAATCCTTGTTTTGCTTTGCTTGTGTGTGTAGCTTTTTCTTTCGCTATTAAACTGTCACTATCTCAACCCCCAAGTTTTCTCACTCTCACTCTTCCAATTCTCTCCCCTTTTCCACCACTGGGCAGTGAGCGAGTCGCTGTGTGGGGCTGGGGTTAAACCACTGCAGCAGGACATCTATGTCATGGTGAAGTAAACATCTCCAGCATCCCCAGTAGCCAAATTCAGTGGTGAATATGAAGGGTGCCCCACACTGGCAATGTTTTGCCTTCTATAAAGCAGAAAGCAGCTGAAAACAATAGCTGTCACTATGAAGGAATTTTCTAAACTTTATAATTTCTACACTTTCTAAGTTATAATTCACATATGAGCAAAAATCTCAAAAAAAAAGAAATGTCTTCTCCATTTTTATCCAAGCAATGGTTGCATCTGCAACAGCAATTTGCAATGCAAATGCAACATATATCAATCAATTCAGCATTAGAGAACATTGATATTAGAAAGTTTTCGGGGCTTGTTCATTTGTGCTTATTCAAAGTGAGTTTGATGTAGGTCCTGTACAGACATTAGCTTCTCAGAAACAAGGGGAGCTTCTGTCACAGCAAAAGTGTTATGACACCAGATGAGATTGAGCCATTTCTGTCCTCCAAAATGTTGTAACACAAATCAGCATAAAGGGCAAGTGGAATAATTCCGCCTGTGTTGTGAAGCTGCTACAAAACTGGCTGGCGTACTTCAAGTATTTGCTCACATAACAGGTCTGTCAGGTTTGAGCATATCATGTGGGTCTGAGACAATCATTGAAGGGCTTTGGTTCTTGTCAACTTGTGACTTACACAACTCTGTTCCCATATGTTTTCCATTATTTGAAAGAAAGCTGGATCCATTTTACTTCAGATGAATTCTAAAAGAGATAAACATGTATAAATCTGAGAAAAAAAGTTAATTTGGTATTTTGTCTTGCAAGACTGGCCTCGTGAGGTGGGGAGAAAGGCATCTCCCCCAACAGGAGCAGTGCTAGCTTGGGCTAAAGATTATATTCTAAAAGTCACTGTGGGATGTAAAGTAGTGGTGATGGAAAGTCACCTTCTTGCTCCAACCTGGGAGTAGGGTTTTGTCTCATTTAAAGTTTTGAGAAAACTCCTGGAGCAGCTCTTATTTTCTCTTTTCTGTGTCTCAGCTTTGTCAAGACTCACCTCAGTTTTCAGCATATGGAAATATTCTGTTTTTCACCCCAACCAAAGCTTCATGACAAACCAGGAAATGTGCAGGCCTCTCCAGAGCACGGAAGGCCAGCTTTCTGCAAAATATCCACTCTGATCTTAAATTAATGCAAAAAAACCGTGTTTTCAGTGTTCTGTGAGGAAAATCTAAGCTCCAAAGTGCGTCAGAATTTAAAATTGCACTGGGATTTTTGTGGGGATTTTTCTCTTCCAGAAGGGCTCTATAGCCAAGGAAACCAATAACATTTTGCTGGACTAAGTTTGTTTGTTTTGAACTGGGCTGACTCAAACAGTAAACTTCACAACTTTGTTTTTTCTTAATTGCATTGCACATGTTTTGCCAAATGTTTTTGCTGATAATCAAAGCAGCTATCTCTCCTTGTAACCTGCCAGGGCCGTTTTCCCCTACAAATCTGTAGATGCTCTACCAAAGTATACGTTTGAGCATAAGAGAGCAAATCTGAAGCCGAAATCCTCATCTATCAGAAGCAGGTGCCACTTGATCCCAAACATTCTGCTCCCACGCCCCAGCCCTGCATGGCTGGGGCCCACGATGAGGCAATGCATTGCAGATGAGGCCAATGGCAGCTGCCCTTATAGGACGGAAATGCAGGCATTGACCACCTTATTTTTAAAAAAGATGATTGAAACCCTTAGGGGTGCATTTGGATATTTTCTTTTTCTGTTTGGTGGAAAGGGAAGAGGCTGGGGAGTGATCTTATTAGTTTGCTTTTAGTTTTAAAATGAAGATGATGTCAGTATAGCTTGCTTAAACTGCAAAGATATGATCACTAGCTGGGAACTCTTAACTATAAAGGGAAAATTGCAACAGGACAAAAATAGAGTTAGATTCCAAAAAATATTACAAGATTTCATATTATTTCACCACGAATTTAATGTTAAAATTTCAAATATTGAAATTGTTCTCCAAGGGAGAGGCTCAAACTAGCTATGAGTCGCTAATTGATCACTGTTATGTTCTGATGTTCTGACACACTTTTTTGAAAAATAAATTGGTATCTCTGAAACTCAATGCTTCAGTTTGGTTTATTGAACAAAGAGGTATGCCTAGTATTCTAAACCAGTTTCACATCAACTGTATCACTCCCAGAACCCTATGGATCCATTCAAGCTTCTTTACTAAAAAAAAATCTGGTTTTAATATGTGGATCAGACTTTTAGGCCACAGTATGTTTCCTGCAATGTATTATCAGTTTTATCAAGGGAGATTGTAAACATTTGATTTAAATATGAATATTTTGTGTCAAGCCAACAAACTAGTAATGCCAAAACTCAAGAAAGACCAGGCTGACAGATCTGAAGCAAAATTTTGAGCTTTGGCTTTCCCAGTGATTTTTTTTTCCACCTGTAATATTGAAATTTACTTATGGAAAAGTGAACAGCACACTAACAATAATGGTTCACGAGCTCTCATGTAAGCCATGTGTATGAACTACCCAGGCACTGGATTTACTGTATAAGATTGGTTACATCCCCCTGAAAATTTGGGATATATTTTATATTTATATACATATATATATAATATATATATATAAAATATATATATGTATATATCAGGTCTTGTTATATGTATTTTTTCTAATTATATAAGGTTGTCATATCAGAGACAAAAAAGCCATGTATGTCCTTATAAGAATACAAGGGAAGAGAAACAAGACCTTCTCATTATTTTGAAATGAGAAACTCCACCAAAAATTTTGTTAGATAATTTATCATGATGACATTACCATTTCTGAAATGTTTTATTTTTGTTAAAGACTTTTAAAACCAGTTTTTATCTCCCTCTTGGTAGCAAACGACAGTCTGAAACTAGTGAATGTATGTTAGAAAATGTTTACTTGAACTTTCTAAAACAAACTGTTCATCTTGGGTGTAACAGAAATGCTCTCTTTTATATTACTGTTCCCACGTCACTCTACAGCAACTGGCCAACCAAAACACCTACTTACAAAGATGAACTATACCACTGCAAGCTCCTTGGCTACTCTACCATTGAATTTCAGTTGATAAATTTGCATTTAGCTTATAATTTGTTCAATATGCCTTACTAATTTGGCAATATTTATTTTGGCACATAAAATAGAAGGCAGCTGCTTTAAATGTCCTGCTAAGTTCTTTGTTTTCTTTTGAGAGGTTTCTTTTTTCTTTCTCCTTTTTTTTATCCCCTTACCCTTTTCTTTTTCCTTCGTAAAAGGATCTAAGATATGAAAAAGCTCCAGTGTCGTGGACAGGGCTGAGTTTCCTGTTTATGAGTCACCATAAATATGAAAGGTGCTGGTTGACATTTCTCAGCTGAGGGATTCGACACAAGTCTGTGTTTGAGAGCAAATCCCCAAGCAGGGTGGTCTTGCATTGACTTGTCGACCTTGTACATTGTTGAACGGAATCACTTTTAAAAAACAGTAGTTAAAGGAAAAGTCAGCTCCTCTAGCAGCTCTTCTTACTGTTAGTCTATTTAGAAAAGTGTGTTATTGTATCTTTGCTGTGTAGGAGTGATGGTTGAATCGTGGCTTTTAAAGAGAGAGCAATTAGCAACATATATGTGGATTTATTCTTGCAGAGACCTTAATTTCCCTAACTCCCTAGTGTTTTTACATTCCGTCTCAAAACTCAAGTAGTCAAAACATTGTGTAGCTGTTGCTAGTGGGCAACCAAGGTAAACAAAAGTAAAATTTTTTGTGTATTTTGTGGGCACACCTGCCTGGCCTGTCTCTCAGCCACACCACTGCTTTCATTACAGGGATTTCTTTAGCCTATTAATTGCAGGTGCAAAAGGGGAATGTAGATATGGCTAATGTCTGCTGAAAGCACTGAGCTAGATAGAGGAGGTGTTGTAAAGAGCATACATGGAGGTTTGTGCTAGGATGTGACTGAATCATAAATCAAGTGTAAATAAAGGAATGTGTACTGGTAAGAGTGTCACTCAAACTGCCTGCTCTCCAGGCTGTGCAAGATACAAATTGCTGTGAGTGGGAGTAAGTTTTTCATCTAAACTCCAGCATTTTTGGCTTTAGCTTTAAATAATCCTGGGGCCATTCCCTTTGTGGCAGCATGATGCTGCAATATATCAGTAATTAAATCAGCAGCAGGTATTAAACATACAGGAATATATATGGGAAGACACATGTGAAATACCTCCAGTAAGCTCTGAGCAACACTTCCTTAACATACATGTGGAAGGGAATGTTTCATGTCAGAGGCCACAGCAGTAAGAAAAAGATATTGACAGGACTTTTGTATTCCTTGATTTTATTCTACATGTTCAGGTAAAAAGGCAAGCATGTATTTTTGGTCCATAAGATTTTGAAGGTGAGCAGCTCTCCAATAAGAATGTAGATTGCAGGCTAGAAAATTAAGAAGGTAGAATAGGGAAGAAGAGATTGAACTAAGTATCTGTGTAAAAGAAGGTGACAGAGGAGATAAACTGACAGGATTGTGAGCACAGCTGGCGTGGATTAAAGACTGGCAATGGCTAGTAGCAGTCATAGTTAACTTTTCCAGTTCCCAAAAACTAAATTTGTTACCTTCTTTAAAATTTGATTGATTTACCATATAAATTTTAAATAAATTATATAGTTAAATTAAATTTCCAATACATATTCGGAATAAAATTTAAAATTTATACTCTTAATATTCAAATTAATTATTAAAAANCAGATTAAAATTGAAAATGAAAATGTTACTATCTGTCTGTAAAGGTGTAAATTTTCTGAATTTAATTACCAGCAGCTTTAGAATACCTCCTTTTTGTTCTCCTAGTGTTCCTTAATAAGTAACTTCTCCTGTTCACTGTTATATATTTTCGTTTATGCTACCCGAATAAAATTCTTTTTAAAATACTCAATCCAGAATTCAGCAACATCAAGAATTCTTTCCTCCTCTCGTGTGATTGAAAACAAGTACTCAGTGAAATGTTGCCAGGGTTGAATAGCTCGACTGCCAGCATCTGCCCATGTCAAGACAAAACATCCAAGGATACTTTCATATTTTGAAAGAGGTAATCTGCTTTTCTTTCCCAGCTTTGGCCCAAGTCTTTTTCTGATTTATAAAGCCTGAGTAAGTAGGTAATAGTTTTACACATACTCCTGCAAGATATTCACAGCACAGGAGAAAACATGTTATTCAAAACAACAAAAAACTTGCAGAAATGTATAGTTGGCCTCACTCCATTCTGGGGATCTAAAATGCTGTTCACATTCCTACTCTCTACCATGAGATGCAGTGTACATAATACTATACATAAGAGGGAAAAGCTGAAATGCAATTTATGTGGAAGCCCCTTGGTTTATGTAGGCATACTAAGAGGAAAAAAGAATTCTCACTTTAATTATTTTGTGTTTCATACATTCTCTGACCATGTTCCTGTAGCTAAATGTAAGGGAAATTTTAAAGGGAAATCATAATTAAATATTGCTGGCTTGTAACCTGAATGTAATATTCTTTAGTTTCAAATATCTGTTATCTAAAGGTAACACATTTTGCTCACCAGTCACTTTAGTCCTTATAATGAAACACTATCTTAAATAATTCCAGGTAAGAGAAGAGTCAAATTCCAGTAAAATCTAAAATATCTTGTCAATAACACTAGTTCCACAAAATTTATTTACATTCCATGTTTTATTGGTCAGATTGTGGCTCCTGTGAAATAAAAGCAAAACTTCCCACAACTGTGTAATATTTCCTGATTTTAAGAGATTAGTTCAAGTTTTTTACAATTCTTATCAGCTGCTCAACTGAGAAGAAATACAATATGGATCAGATCCTGCAAATATTCCAGGGAAATTATTCAGAGTAGTTTCTGATAATACAGCCCTAAAGAAACAGAAAATACATTTCTTTTGATGGTCTGACAATGACAACATGTAGCTCTGGATCCCTGCATGCTCTATTGATATGACCCATAAAAGGCCCATGGTTCCATCTCTTGTTTGTATTCTTCATTTTATTATCATTCTCTCTCTAAGGTCAGCAGTGCTGGTCTCCCAGAGACCATTAGCATGCTTTTGCTTATTTAATTCACTAACTGCTGAAGTGCACGCTGCTTTTAGTGGCACTCATACAACTCCAAGCACTGAAAGGTTTGGTTTCATGTACTTGAACTCAAGTGACACAAATATTTCAGTGGTGAATCAATACTGGGAAAGGATGGTCAGTAAGGTAGGGAGTGTTTATAGAAGATGTTTCATCACTACTAGTAAAACATGTCTTATTGTTAGTTCAGGAGGTGCTGGTATTTAGCTCTTTGAAGGAGGCTTCTGACAAGCCAACAACTCTCAGCCTGCTAGTAAAACAAAATTTTAAAAATTGCACAAGCTTAGAAATGTAGTTTTTTGTAAAATGTCTGCAGATTAACTATTTAGGAATTCTGATTTCCGTAAAAAGAGACAACTTCTGCTCCCTCCCCTTGAGCGGCACTAACTCTATGTAAACATTTAACATAACTGCATGTAAATGTTCAACAAAAAGTACATTTTTCTATTTCATTCGACCTAATTAAAAAATTAATAATTAGTCTTTCCCTACAAAAGCCATATTGTAACATTTCTAGGAGCATCTGGAAGTTTATGGTTGTCTCACAGGGCAATCCTAGCTGGAACAGGAATAGCATTCCTGTTACCTGCTCTAAAACCAGGCTTCTACTGCTACATTCAGCATGAAACACCAGTAGCTGTTAAGGCAGTTCTGATTCAGAAATGGCATTTGAGAGAATTTGTTCAGCTCTACAGTAGCCATTTCCTTGCCATATAAAGAAATCCATATAAATTATTCCATACCAAAGTCAGCTATCTGCTTTTTGCAGAACTTGTTCAACTTAAAATGAACTTCTCTATTTATTTAGAGAAGAGAGACAAAAAAAGGGAAGCAATACTATTAAATATTTTTGTACTTTAATATTATACCTGGACTGAATAAATTAGACTGAGGCAAATAAAAAGCTATTTTTGATTTCCTGTTAACACTATGAGGAACTGAAGCCCTTGAAGCACACTTGTGACTAATCTTGGGTAATATAGCTGGCAGAGGGACCAAAAGAAGATTACAGTTATAAAAACACGAGGAGGCCTTTGCCAAGAAATGCAAACAAAAAGGAAATATTTTAAGAAAATAAACAAAGCTACTGAGTAAAACATACACAGAGAGGAAAAAGGGAACAAAAGAACATTTGAGTCTTGATGTCTTAACATTTTGTGGCAACATATGTGATAGTCCAGCCAGAGTGTGTGAAAGAATGTTACAGCTGTGTAAGCTATGAGATATCCACACACGCCTTGAGATCAGCAAACCATCAGGAAAGCCCACCTAGATTGCCAGCTTTGCAGGTCTTCTCTGATTCTACTAAAAATAATAAGTTCCATCTAGTTCCATCCATGCAATTGCAAAAGCTACACAGCAAGTCAAGGGGCTGTTTGCAAAGGCAGCTTTAAACAGAAACCTCTATTCTTTTTCGAAGGTGCAGTGGTTTATAGCAACTTCCCGAGGCTATAAAATATATATTTTAAAAGACAACAATCTTCTTCTGTTCCACCTAGACTGTGTTATTCTACTTTTTTGTGGCTATCTGCTACAGATCAGCAAGTGGCTGTTGGAGGAAGAAGGCTGTCACAAATATTGGGTCAATTGTACAGCAGGCCATGGCAGGTGAATGGTGTTATATAGTGCACTAAGGAAAGAATGAAATCAGCAAATATTATGGCCTTCCAAAAATTAAATACACTAGAGAATCCTCACATGCCAAATTCTCCATTCATCTCCATGGTCTTCCAGACAACATCTGTATCATCAGAAGCTGCTCTGGAGCCTAGTCTCAGGTTGAACACATTGCCTGGGCACTGCTTTGTGCTGTGGCTTCTATTTAGAACAAGTCTTTTGCTCCTTTCTCCCAGGCTCACTTCATCTCGGGCCCTCTGGACACAACAGTCTCCAGCTCACAGTCTCAGTCTTGGCTGCTGCAGGCTGGACCTCATCTGCCCAAGGGACAGAACAGCAACCACATCGCTGTGGTGAAACTCAAAAGTTTGCACTTTTTTTTCCAGAAATCCATGAAAAAAAGCACTTGACTTTAAAGAGAAATTATCCAATTGAAGATCCAGGATCAGTATCTTAATCTTCCATTTCTCCAGGCTATGAAGCATAGCACATCAAGCCAGGGTGGAAGAATGAATGAAAACAGACTGGAATTAAAGACAAAATATTTCTGTAGCTGCTGTTTGCTTTAAAAATATGTGTATAAGGAATAACACAGAAGCTTCTTCTTCGTGTTTTACAAGAAGGTTTGGAATTTTTTTTGTATTTTATCATTTTAGCAGCAATTCATTAAAAGATTCCATTGTATTGTACACTATTTCAGCTGGATTTTTTTTAATAAAGTAACTCATATATATTTTTAGTTCTTACTAGTTTTTAACTTTAGAATTCTGAAAAATTATCTGCTGTCACTATCCAGGACAGGGTATCTTAGAGCTCTGATGCAGCTGAGGTCCTCCAGAGTTATCAACCAACCAGTGCTGAGGAAGTGGATCATCAAAATCTTTGTAGCATGGACAAAGAAAAGGAGACTGAGAGAAGAAAAACAACTTTTTTTGTATTCATGTCCTATCTTTTATTCTTGCACTCTTTCTAAACTATAAATGAATATTTGTGACATAACAGTAGGAGAAAATTGATGTCTGGAGAGGCACTGTCTTTATGAGAATAGATCAGCACTAGCGTGGTTTTAACTTTACATGAAAATATCCTTAATATTGCTTCTCTTTTTTTTTTTTTCATGGACTGAATATCAAATATTTAATACAGAATACTGTATTAAATACTGCAATCAAACCTGGCAGATAGCTAGAAGAACTGAAAAGTGTGAAAGATCTGGAACTAGAAAGACCTATTTCTTTGTCATACATTTTCCATATGACAGTCAAAAAAATTTTTAGCTACGTCAATTAATTTCAATTTTTTTCCACAAAAACATTCCTTTCAGACTAAATTAGTAATAAATTTACTATTATGCAAAGATGAAGTATGCAATATTTCTTCACTGCCAGAGAATGGAAGGCTAAGGCTGGATTTTCTGTTTTGCTAGAGACTTCCCACTGAGGAATTATTTTGCTCATGTTTTGTTTTTTTCCTGTGAATTGAGAGTAACAATCATCCTCTGCTTCACAAGGATAAAAATGACTAAAACACTAAACTTAGAAGACAATGAGAAGCTTTAAAAAGTCATATTTCTGCTTGATTTCTTTTCATTTGACATTAATTTGAATGTATGAGTTTTTTATACTTATGCAAGATTAAAATTCAGCTGCCTAAGCACAAACAAGTAGCACTTAAGATTTTCAAGCTTTTTCATAAGCACCCAGCATATGCGACCTAGCCAAGGCTGGCAGATAACTTGTGGAGCTCATAGAGTATCTGAATGGCAGCCTTGCAGGTTGTCACAGGGCATCTCAGATGGTGTGGGATGCAATCTCACCCTCCACAACTGATAAGAGACCCTCAAGCCCGACTCATCTACAAACTCTTCCACAGTGGCACCTCAGCCTCACACTGGATCTTGCCCTGGGTAACTTTTTGAGCCCTCTGAAAACTACTCCTACGAGTGACAACAGGGTCCATGTGCTTAAGCGTATGAAGGCCTGGAGTTTTAAAACTTCAGACTGCAGGAGAAGAGATGGTCAAATCCATCCACATAAATACATACAAACTGACCTTGCCCTGAAGTTGGCGCTGTCATAGATAAGTAGGCAGAATGTTGGAAAAGAGGCTGGATAAATGTGAGAGGTGGTAATTCACAAGTTCTTTTATTTTACAGCCAAGAGGAATGCTTATTAACATCCATCATTGTGATTTTAGATTATTTGTTGCTGTTGGTGTTTTCAGCTACAGCAAACATACAAAGGGCAGTAGGAGTATTTAAAATTTTCCTAACAGCCAAAGATAATTATTTCAGCTGTGGTCTTACTTAAGACTTGCTGATATAATTTTAACTTAGCATTGTACATAACGTAGACCCAAAAATTCAGTTCTTTTCCAGTTCATAATTTCTACTTTAAGCATAGTGTATTTTTTGAATATGCCGTTCTGAATTTATAAAATTTCCAAAAGGTAAGACAATTTATGATATCTTTAATTAAATTGTAGCAGCTTAATGCCAAAAATGTCTGTTAACTTTCTACTGTGAACTTGAGTTCAGTATAAAAATATTTGATAAGTTATTCCTTATTAAACATCAAAATCTTTGGAAATAGTTCACAGCTGTAGCCCTCACTCCAATTTAATTGTTTCAGCTTCTTCAGTGTAATTAAAAAGCATGCTTTCCCAACCTTGAATGTTTTTAACCCTATTTTATAGACTTTTTCCAGCTGACAAGTCTTTAAGATCCTGGCACTAGGAATTTGATTAATTTAGTTTTTACTCCTATAAAAGCTTTACCTATCACACCTGGTGTTAAGGTGCAATTCTAGAAGAAAATGAGTCTCCTTTAGATCTGGGGCTACATCTGCTACTCCTGTATGGACATCTTAGATATGCCAGGTATTCATGGCTCAAAAGACAGACACTAGGCGCCTCCTTTTTAGGCAATGGACCCAAGCTTAAGAAATATTGAGAGCATTGCAAATATTGCCTGCAGAATTAGCATAATGTGTCACACCTGTACTATGTGTGTGTGTCACGTGTGGAAACAGCCTTTGTTTCCAGGCTACAGCGCAGCACGGGCTTGACTGGCTGCTGATAATGACCAAAGGTTCTGCTCCAAGAAGACCCTTCTGTAATACTTTCATTTTTTTACAGCTGGGATTCTCACTCTGTTGTCTTGATAGCTCAGCTTCAGTAGGAAAATGATGTTTGATCAAACACTAAGATCTGGAAGATGAAAGATCTCTTACCTTGGTTTACCTACTTTTCTGCTAATATTCTTGGCACTCAAATCTTTCATTGTCAACAAATATAGGGGGGTTTTTTTTGATATTTCTGTCTTGCTTCATTTCAAGAACACTAATTCTTGCACTGTCCTAAGTGGACAAGGAGAACAAATTATTGCCCAATTCTCTGAAGCACAATTGTACATATTTGAACTCTGTTATCATGTCTCCCCTTCATCTTCTCTTCTCTAGACTAAACAAACCCTCTTCTCTCAATCTCTCCTCAGAGGTCATATTTTCTAGACCTCAGATCTCTGTGCTGGACATTGTCTAATGGCTAAATGTTCTCCCCGACGTGTGGGTTCCTAAAACTCAGAAAAGCTTTAGAAATGGATTAACAGTGTGGAGTAAAGGGATTGCAAGTCTTACACTGAAGTTATCTTGTGTGTACTCTTTATATATGATTCTTGCCTTTTTTTCAGAAGACTATGACATCATGTTCCCAGCATCTCCTACAGGAGATGGCCAAAACCAGACTGTAAAAGTATTTTAAGATGGAGTAAAATGCCAGCTGGGAATTTTTATTAGTATTTGGCACTAATATAGAGTTGAATTACATACAGGACCATGAGCACTTCTCCTAGTACTTGAGTTATATTTTCATGTTTTTCATGACTTTCTGATTTTCTATCAAAGAAAATCATCTTCAAGCAAAAAAAAAAACCAACCAACCAACAAACAAACAAACAAAAAAAAACCCAAACCAAACCAAAACAAAACAAAAAAACACAAAAAAGCAGAAACATAAAAACATTAGTAGGGCTCAGGAAGACTGAAAAAGCATTTTACTTCACAACTATAATTAATCTAAGTAAAATCTCCTAAATATTAAATATTTTTTTCCCTGAAAGTAGTTTAATAAATTTTCCCCGTACCAGAGATAATAATATTTGCATTTTTCATATTAAATGTCAAAAGGATTTCTGCTTTGTTCTAGTACTATAGTAGTTGACATGTAGAAAAAAGGAATATGTCACTTTTTTATATTAATAATTTTTCAAATACTCGATCTCTGAAGATATTTAGGTGATTGCAATAACTTTCATCCTGAATTAAATTAAGAAATAAATTTACTTCTCAAATCTCATTATTTTTCCTAAAAAGAAAGGAAATTAAGGAAATTTGCACATGGAGAAAGGGAAATTCCGTGTGGGACGAAAGGTGCCTCGTTCACCCACTCCATGTGTGTTCACTTGTTATTTTGACCATATTGCAGAACTGAAATGCAACAACATTTCTACTGCTCGTTTGTTGCAACCTTTTCTCTCTGACATGTATACTGAATTATTCCTTGTTCTTATTTAACTACAGATTACTTTAACCTTACTCTATGCACATAGAATGAATACAAAAGAATTTGACCCAATACATCTTTCCACAACTATTTTAATGTGAAATGGCAAGCTTAGCCAGCACCCCTCATCCTTGTTCTTCAGACACTGATACATATGGCTAACTATGTCCATATGAGTGGTCGCTCTAACTTCAGACAGGACTTTCAGATGCTCTGAAGTCACTTAACTCAATCCTGCCCATCACTGGGAAGCATTATGGATCTGACAAGGAGGACCGAAGAATGAACCTGCCACGCACTGAACACGTCCTGGTCAAGCAGACAGTGGGGGTAGGTTGAGTTTCTTGAGCTGGGTCTCAGACTCTCAGTCAGGGGTCACTGCTCTGGGTACAGGAATCCCAGCACCCAGCAGTCTGTACTAAAGCACAGATAATTTACAAGAATAATGTAAACATGTGGTTTGCTTTGGCTTTTAGTCACTTAATGAAAACTTTGCTATTAATAAGCAAGAATTTCTTGTTTCTTAATATCAAGGATTTATAAAACCTATTGCTTCCTCTGAGTTTTTAAAAATGAAATTACAGAAATGATGTTACATCTAGTCCCAGTTCAACAGCAGATACCTTAGTTCAGGTGTATCTCCTGACATATTAAAGAGACAATTACCAAAACAAATAAGATACTGTCTGTGGAGCAGAAAAGATACTGGACTTCTGAGGTTCTATCCACTTATAAGTAATTATAAAGTAATTATTAATTGCAAATATGAATGGATTACAAACCACCATTTCTCTAAGTAAATTTAAACAGTACCCTTGATCTCTATCAGTAAGTCTTTTTTTCTGTTAACTAATAACACATTGAAACCAAACCTTTCACTGCCATCTGTTCAAATGGAAACATGTGGTAGTAGAGCTCTAATACCGTGCCCTTGGTAAAGATATACCTTGGAGATTTCTTTTGGAAAACTTCATCGTTAGCAAACAATTTGTGGGCAGTTAATTTGCTCCCTTGCTGGGCTTTGCATTCCCACGTGTGAAATGTGCTATTCTGATGGTGATGTGAAATTAAATGAATGTACACAGGACCATATTTACATAATATGGATTGTATTTACTCTGTGGGAAACTTGACTGTCCTGCAAAATATCATTATTGAACAGAACTGAGAGCATTTGAATTTATTTTTGTTGTTCTTGAGCTCTTCCTGTAGCATACAGTTGTAGAACGAAACGTCCTCTTCTTGCACCAGTCCAAGCCTTATTACAGTGCAGAAATGAAAAACACCTTCAATATATGCAAACACACATGGAGCCACACACACTCATCTTGCAGTACAAATTCTCAGGGGGCTAAGCAAACTGAAAAAGCATAATGTATTCACACCATAAACACATTTCCTTTGTTGTTGTGGGTTTTTTCTTTTTCCTAACAATCACAAAACAAACTATTTTGAGAACATCTTCAAAAAGTAATGCCAGATTGTGACACTTAATGGTGAACAGCGTTCCCTCAAGCGGCAAAGTTCTTCTCCTATGAGTATGGCCATCACAATTTTACTAATTATCTTAGGAGCTGAATAGATAGAGCAATAAATATATTTTGTGATCAAAGGTTATCAGCACTAAAAGCTATTAAATTTGACATCACACAGCTTATTGACCATGTTTAACAAAAGAAAATTAAGATTTAACAATGAACACAAGCATTCTACAAACACTGTTAAGTACTTGTTTTAACAGAAAGAAAAGATTTTGTTCTTAAGCCCTGAGATTTATAAACTAGTTCAACAGATCACTTGGTCATTACCAAACTAGTAGTTCAAGAAATTGCAAAAATATTTAAAACTGATTTAAAACTTCTGTGGGTTAAAGTCCTCAAAATAAGTGCCACAACTATGGTTACAGCTCTCAAGTTCTTGCCTTCCTGACCTAGTTTTAGTATGAGGCAATGCAGCTCAATTTATTATGTCAAATATTTGGGCCCAGCTCTGCACCTGCCAAAACATCGCTTGCCTGCACCCCTGGATGAAGACCACTGCTAGCAGGGGAAACTGGGGGAAGGAGTATAACAAGAACAACCTGAAGGAGTATTTCTTATGCCACATCTTAATTCCATTTTCCAGCAATCAATAGCTTAAAGGCTTCCAGAGAGGATGATCTGCATTTCCAAATCTAATTCTTCCATGAATTTTAAATAGTTTTTCAACCCCTCTACACTTTTTATTTATCTGTAATATTTATATGCAACAATGAGTTCCATTCTCTGGCAGCCTTTATTACAAGTTCATGATATGAAAGCAGGACACATTCTTATTTGCCATCAGTGTAACTTTCTGATAGAAAACTCCCATGCATTATGTTTTCAGAAGAATATTAACAAAGTCTTTCCCTTTTATGATATTGCAACTCTCTGAGGCAGCAGGATTTCTACCACGCAGATTAGATGGGACTGGTTTCTCTAATGGGGTGCCAATCACGAGTGATGTAAGCTAGAGAAAATTGTCCCTGCTCATGGCAGGAGGGTTGGAGCTAAATGATCTCAAGGTCCCTTCCAACACCTTTCATTCTGTGATTTTATGATTACCTTGCCACTTCCTTGCAGGCTGATTCCTGCCCTCTCTGTGTTTGCTCATGCAGCTGTACTTCCTTCCTGTTTGGCAGCTATGTTCTCAAGGAATCTTCATGGAAATGTTTCTTGTTTTCTGTGAATTCGGAAGTGAAGAAGAAGTATAGCACCATTGGGGTGAAACCTTACGTCTGAAAGATAGTGCAACATTCACTGAAATGAAAATGTTACTGGGAATATATTTTTCTTAATACAAAGGGTGTGGTTTGAGGAGAATATGTGGAGAATCTTTTTATGAATTCGAGTTTTCTTCATTAAAGAAATATCCCAATAAATACATAAAATGCATAGTCTTACAAAGAATTTAACTGAATATTGCCTTTACTGAACATCATTTCTGCAACTTGTGCACATAAGGTTTCCTTGCTTTGATTTTAAGTGATATCCTTGACATTTACAAACAGAACTTTCCAGCAAAAGTAACTGTTGAAAAAGCCACATATTTCTCAAAGCTGAGCTGACCTAACTTCAGTGTTAGACTGAAGTTGCATTTACATGACATGCTGTTCTGTTTGTTTTCAGTGGGGTTACCATCTTATAACAACATTTGGAAATGATAAAAGGATAAAGTGAGGACCCCCTGTCTGTTTATACTAACACTGTATACTCATAAACAGGAACGAATCAGTGAGTACAAATCCCCTTAATTGTTTTTTGGGTTTATTTATTTTTACTGCATTTTATGTATCCTAATAAGAAGCACTAGGTTATTTATCACGTAGTAAGCCATATTATGTATTAACAAAACTGTATGTAAAACGCTTTCTAGTTTGTTTGTCTGCCAAAGAGATTACTCTAAATCATCTATAAAATAACTCTACTCCTAGTATTTATTATAAATTGGATAATATCACTAGTTTAATAAGTATTTATGGTATTTTCTAAAGTCATTTGTCACCATATAGAATATATAACAAATAATGAAGACTTGAAATATTTATAAGATCTCAAAATCCTGCAGTTCTGGCACTATTATTAGCACAATTTTTTATCTGAAACTTAAATCAGCTTCTGGGGCATTCAAAAATTATATTGGCATTATAACCTTTTACAGGAGAATGTGGAAAGGGGATTATTAGGTATGTGAGACTCTATGCTGTCATTGTGAGCTATATTCAGTTAGGAGAAGAATCTTCATATGCTAGGAATAAAATTTAGTCTGAGAGAATATACTGATAATCCTGTGTGCATGTGATGCAGATGTACTGGTGCTAATTATACATGTACTAAAAATGTGAGGGATTTAGGTAGACATGAGAATAGCACTTTTTCATTCATTAAGATCAATATTCTGACATTGACCATATAGAAACTCCCACTGATTTATTTGAGGCAATTAAATATCATTTAATAAATCATGAACTCATATATGAATGATATCTGTTCAGCATTACAGGCTGAACTGTATTATCTGGCAGAATAAGGCATTCTGTCTCAGAAGGCTGGTTTGCCATTAATCTATTGACCCAGAGCATCAGGCTTTGAGGTGCACAGCAATAACTTTTAACAGTGAACAGGAAAACCATATAAGAGCTTTGATATAAAGTAGAGAAGGAGCAATACTGAAACCAGATGAAAACTCAGGGTTGCTTTTAGAAAATGTGAATGTAGTCTCCCAAAATATTAAAGCTGTTAGGATAAACAACATTTCCAGCACAAAAAACACTGTTGGATCTTTAACAACAAGATAGCTGGACTTCATTTCTTTGAAATACTGTCCAGCTTTCACCAGGTGTTGGAATTGTTATTTCAAAAAGAAAGATGCTTTTTTACTTCTTGCACACTACCATTGTGGTCATTTGAAAGAAAGTAATCATCACAAATTTACTAGCTCCAGGAAGAAAAGGATTCTGTGTTTCAGTGTAGAATGGAAAGTCACATTTTTATACCTCTGGCTCACTACAATGTTTGATCACTCAAATAGAGTAAAGCATCATTTACTGTATGACAGAGCCAATTCTTACTTCAGAAGTATGGAATAAATGCCTGCCTGGGTAATCAAGGCACCTGGGTAATCAAGGCATCTGGGATGTCCTCATCACTGCAACACTGGCAGTTGTGTTTGCTACTTTTGTAAGGGTCTTTTCCTAAATTTATTTAACTACAAAATCATTCTTATTTTGTCATCAAATCATGCATTTCAAATATATCTTCAAAGCATTAGATTTTGGTAGCATCAGTGATCAAGTAAAGTGAGCATTCATGGGAATTTAATTTTAGAATATTGTGTATTAATCTCTGAATAGAAGTATTTAAGGAATAAAAACAGATGAGATGATTGCAATTAATTACAGCTTAGCATTACAAGAAAATGTGAACTTACATAGCAAGGCTTCATAACAAATTATTTAAGTAGAGAAAAATCTCTTAACTGACATCTCTGGAGCAAAAAAAGAAGAAACTAAAATAATTTGAAAATTTTAGTTGTAATCTATTTACTTAGCTTCAAAACAAACCATAAAGAACAAAAAGCCATCTCTGACATGCTTCTTCACTTGTAAGAGAAAGATTCTGATTAATTACTATGCACAATCTCCAGTTCTATAAATACCTTTTTTTTTCCTGAGGATTTTTGGCTCATTTGGTGCACAAAGAAAGTCACTAACAGTTTGGCTGCACCACTAATGCTTTTTTACTTTGACTATGTCACAAAAGTATCATTTCTTGTTCAGCTGGCTGATTAGGTAATATACCCCGAGTCACAATGGAAATTAGAAGTTTTGACAAAAATTTGAAATTGTGTTCTGAAATCCATTCCTTCATGATTCTTGCTGGGAAGGCATTCTATGCGTGCCAGGATTCTGCACAGTCAGTGTAAAATACTGTTTCCACCACTGCTAACACCAAGTGGTTGCAATTGCAGTGGGCTGAGAGAAGCAGCTCTTCAAATACCAATAAAAACATAATCGAGCAACTGCTTTCCAACATCATTTAATGACTTCATCTTATTTTACTAATGTAGGTCCATTTATGTTTGTTCTTGCTCCTTTGCACTCTATTGCACCAATATTGTTGGCTCTGGAGAATGCCTCAGGAAATGGCATATGGCATATGGTGCAGAGATCCTCAAGGAATCAGCTGGAGGGAAGAGAGTTTCCCTGGCAGATGTGTGGTTGATGGGTGAGAAGCAGAGCTCATTCCTTCAGGTACTGCCCAGTGACACCTGGGCAGCATCACCTGCACCCCGCTGACAGGCAGAGCTAGGATGTGGCCAACCTTCCATGGGAAGTGGTGTCACCCTTGCTGGCTTAGCACAACCCTAATGCAAAAACTAGATGGTTTAGAAGAGTTATTAGATGATTTCACAGTGCCAGAGTTATATAAAAGTGTCTTTATTTTAACATACTTGAACCAGCATCACAGACGTTCTGAATCTATTTAAAGAAACAAGTCCTATGATTCTGATCTTTTGGATTTCTAATAGTTAAATTCCATTGGAGCTGGTTCTGATTTGCAAGAGTGCATTAACAAAAGTAATCAGGCTAAAGCTGTGCTTCCTAATCTCTCTCACACATCTTTGTACCTTTAAAAATATTTGTATTTCTTAAAAAGAAATTCCACTTGATATTGGAGGGAATAAAAAGTTTCCAAAACACATTATTCCCCCAGACTTATTTTGTTTCCGGCAAATGTAGAACAATGCTCAGAACTGAACTGGAATAGCAAGTGTCTTTTATTTGAAAAGAATGCTTACATTGTTATGTGCAGTGTTGAGTCTGAATAATAGGAAATCATGAATTTTGCATCCCAGATCAGTAAAACACTCAAGCATTTGCTTAAAATTAAACTTAAGCATGTGGCTAAGTGCTTTGCTGAATCCTAGCACTAATAAAGATGCAATCTGAGTAGGTAACCAGCAAGACCTGCAAGATTTTCAAGTTTTTATTCAGTGGGTCTAAGCTGGTGTATAACAGCAGAAGGTTTCAACTGCCTGGTCAAAGCTTGTTTAGAGATCTTTGATATTTTAATGGCCTACAAAGTTGTAGTCTTTAATCCATTTTATTCATTTCCTCAGTTTTCCTATCATGAATATCTTGTGTGAGCTTGAGATAGTCATTGAGGGTCAACTATCAAATCTAATAAGATTTATAAAAATTCCTTAACAAGCTGAACATCCTTAAAGATATTTTTAGTATTATTTATGCACTTTAAAGATCTAGCCCAACATATTTAGCTCTGCCTCCCAGGCTAAAATTATTATGACACATTTAAATATAACCTAAGTAATACTATCCCATTGATAATTTTGACCAAGTATCATTAACATCATTAATCTCTAAAAAATTTTCAAGAGATTGGCCATAAGAATTTTTTTAAAAATACAGAAGTAACATAACTTTCTATATTAATAGTTAAAATAATTGTCACAATAATATCTTTGTGATGGCACCATGACATTCAGAGTCCAGTATTTAGAATTATTGAATATTTTAGCCTGAAAGAGATTTGAGGAGGCCAGTTGCACCTCATGCAAGAGAGAGCTTCAACATAATAGTTTTCAAGTTATTTTGGGGACCTGTTTGTTCTTGCTTAACTGTGGGATATGTATTAGGGAACCATAGAATCATAAAATGGTTTTGGTTGGATGAGACTTTAAAGATTATCTTGTTCCAATCCCCCTGTTACAGGCAGAGATGCCAATCACTACACCAGACTGCTCAAAGCCCCATCCAGCCTGACTTGAACACTCCCAGGGAATGTGGGGCATCCACAGCTTCTCTGGGCAACCTTTTCCAGTGCCTCATCACCCTCACAGTAAAGAATTTCTTCCTTATATCTAATCTAAACCTGCCCTCTTTCAGTTTAAAATCTTTGCCCCTTGTCCTGTCACAATCTGCCCTTAGAAAAAATTCCCTCTCCTTCCAATTTAAAAGTCCCCTTTCAGTACTGGCAGGTGCAATAAAGACTCCCTGGAGCCTTCTCCAGGCTGAACAGCACTAGCTCTTCCAGCCTGTCTCCATGGGAGACGTGCTCCAGCCCTGTGATCATCTTCGTTTTCCCCTCTGGGCTCACTCCAGCAGGTCCATGTCTCCCCTGTGCTGGGACCCCGGAGCTGGATGCAGCACTGCAGGGGGGTGTCACAAGAGCAGAGCAGAGGGACAGGATCCCCTCTCTCAGCCTGCTGCCCTCACTGCTGAGGAGGCAGCCCAGGATGAGGCATTGTTGTAGTAGATCTCTGTTCCTCAATATCTGAGTAGGGCTGGCTGTATCACTGCTTCCTGCTTATGCACATTCTTCATCCTCTTGAACTAGCCCTTTGTTCCCTTGTTACCCTTCCCGGTAATATTCCACAGTGTTGAGCCTTAGCACAGAAAAATGGTGCCTTCCTTCTGCAGCACATAAGCCTCAAATTGTATTCCCATTATTTTCCTTGCTCTAATGCATTGCAAACTCACAGTGCTGCTCTCCACGATTCTGGCTCCCTTTGATTGTAAGGTCTAACATAATTGTTCACATGACACCTTTGTATGTTTTCCAAGATGAATCCCATTTTGTCATTCTTCCTGTATCTTTCTAATATTTCTGCTGATCTGTTCCAAAACTTATTGAAGTCAGTGTGAACCTTGGATCCATGTCCAGGTTACTTTTTACTATCTGTTTTTCATCACCTTTTGGAACTCCGCCCTCTTATTCATCATAGGGGACTTTCATTAATGGGTGACTTCTCCTAGATCATTAGAGAAAATGTTAAATAAAACCATACTGAATACAGATCCCTGAAGTACCTCACTAGGAAAAGACCTTCCCACAGACCTATATTTTAATATTTTGTCTCCTGCTTTTGTTTATAGTCCTTCAGCCACTTTTCATTCCACAAGATAATGCTCATGCCCCAGAAAATTTAAATTAATTCAGCATTTTCTATCAAATAGTTTCCACATCCTGGGCCAAACTCTTCCCCAGTTATTCATGCCCACACTTCTTAATGACGGTGGGATTACACACAAGCAATGTATGAAACAATCTGGTCTGTCCTCTCAATTACAGATTTTGAGTTTTGTTTTACATTAATCTGTAATTTTAAAATCAGTATATCTGTTCTTTGCATTTTCTGTGAGCATATTGAAAACTTTAATCCAAGTAGATAGAATAATCTGATTATGCCAAAATACTAAGAAAGTATTCTCTTAATCTCTAAAGTGTGCACTTAATTTATGATAAAAAAACATGATGAAAATTGAACTCCTTTTTTACATACATGAATAATTATATATATACATATATACATTTATTAGAAACAAAAATTCTTCTCTTTCTACAATCTAATTAATTATATGGCACTAAACATTTTTGAAGCTGAATTAATTGAAGCTGAAGAGTGATGCCTATATTAAAATTAATGTTTGGAACTTTCTGAAGTACTAGAATGCAGCTGGGTTTTTTTACCAACTTCTTGTATGTGTTGGAACAACTTCATTGCCATTATGGATCTGACATACCGCAGAAGATGCATCTTGAAATATTTTAAGTGACAATCTGAGAGAAGTGGAATCTGAGTCAGAAATCATAAAATTTGCCATAAGATCAGCCAACACAATGCCTTTTTAATTAGCATCCTATCTGGATACTTAAATAGTGTCCCCAATTAGTATTAATAAAACTTGTCTCAAACCAGATCTAGCTGGAATAGCTGAGGAGCCTGTTGGTAAAGTTCCTAAGTCACTGATTAAATCCAGTACAGATCAGTAATGACTGAAAATTTTGTTTGGAACCAAACACGGAACATTTTGGTTTATTCAGCTTAGTATCCAGTACAAAGGTGACAATACAATTTAAAAAGACATATTTAAAACTGTTGTTACCCTTGGGAATATCTCAACAGAATACAAAGCTTGCAAGGGACTTTCCTGTGATCACAACAGAAAAGTCACAAGTTGCAAGATGAAAAATGTTAGCAAATAATCTTGCCCAGCTGGAGTCTCCTCTTTCTCTGCCATCTTCATCAACATGTATCAGTTGAATTAGGTAAAGAAAATTGATCACCATCCGTGGGTCTTCACAAGCACCTATCTCTCCTCCTTAACTACATAGGGAAATTAGTCACTTATTTTATGCAAATGTTTTCATTTGGAACCTTAAATTTGAATGCAAATCATGTACCTAAATTGGGGAAACTGAGAGCAACCTATAGAAGAACTTTTAGATGTGTCTATTCAGATAAACAACCCCAATCTGCTTAATTAAATGTTTAGGTTCTGTGTTAAGTTTCTCTCTTTGAGGAAAGGCAAGCAGACCAGTTCGTGAGTTTAGTATTCACCTATTCAGCCTGGAAAAAAACTGTGATTCTACTCTCCACAGCCTGAACAGTTGTATTTGATGATAGAAACCCATTCAACAAGTGACATAACAAAAACAGACAGAAGAAAAGTGTTTCTTTTTCCTAGATGTCCTACCCATAGAGATCCCCTTGTGCAAAAGGCAGGTAAGCAACACCTCTGGCACCATCACCTCAACCTCACTCTTCAGTTTTTAGAGGTGCTCACACATCTGTTGAGGTGGCATCTAAATTTCAATGGAACTAAAATACAGGCTTGTTTTACATCTTCCCAGACTGGAGCACTTGCAGGATGACCAGGAAGTCATGATGTACCAAATTAATCCCTTGTGACCCTTTTTGAAAGAAAAAAAAAAAAAAAGTGTATTTGAGAAAGGAGAGAAAAAGAAGAAAAAATAAAATTAAATAAAGAAAAAGAAAAAGAAAAAGAAAAAGCAAAAGAAAAAGAAAAAGAAAAAGAAAAAGAAAAAGAAAAAGAAAAAGAAAAAGAAAAAGAAAAAAAGAGAGAGAAACAGCTCCTGCAGCAGGTATAAGATAAATATACCAAAGCCATAGACATGAAACAGACACTGACCAGGTATTCAGCAGGATGCCTGTTTAATGTTCACTTTGTACCTATTGCTTGTACAAATAGAAAGCAGTGGCTTCAGCTACAGCCTTCACTTTACCTGCTCCGATATTGAACAGACCTACTTTGCTACAGGAGACAAGAAGCAGTGGAAGTACAGGTGCTGAGAAATAATAGCCACAGGAAAAACCTGGACACACAAAATCAAACCAGTGAAACTTGGCTCTTACATCTAGGAAAAAATCAACCCAACCCTTTATGTTCTACCTCAGATGCAAGAAGCCATTTATGTGCACATAGACACACAAAACCATATATATATGTATGTGTGTGTTTATGTAGAGAAAAGGATAGAAAAAGGAATGCAGGTAACAATTTATGTCATTCACTAATCTTGTTGGATTTCAGCGCCAGCTTGATTGTTTATTACCCCTTTCTTTCCTTCACTGACATCTTCTTGATACTAATATTCTAACAATATGTTACCTTTATAACTCCTAGCTTGAAATGAAATTTTAAAAGCTGCCTATATTGTATCAGTTAATTGTCCGGTGACTGTGGAGAAAGGAAACCAGAACTATGTATTTCAAGTAATGCCCAACACATGGCAAACATCAAATGAAGAATGCAAGGCCTATGCTAGTGAAGAATGCAATAAATATAGGCCAGATCATAAACACTGCTATAATAGGACAATTGAGGAAGAAGATTTGGAAAGATATAATTGATTTCTGTACCTTTTCTTGAGCAGGTTCTGCAGGAAACAGATAAGCTCAAAACCATCACCTCCATGTCTAGTTTGACATAAGCTTTTTGAGCTCAGTCTTCTTGACTTTGAAAAAGGGAGAAATATTCTCTCCACAGCATGAGTTAATCTGAAGAACTCTGGCTTGTGTTATGCAGGAAATAAGAGTTATATGTTTACAGTGCTACCTCTGTTCTTGAAAATCTGTTAACTTTGAAATGGCCTGTGTTTCACATTTAAACATGGTAGTCCACATTTTATTTGCTTCTGCTGTCAACCTTACTCACTAAGACTGTTGCAGTGAGGCTATCACAGTGAGGATATCACAGTGCCCATTTGCAGTTTTATATTTCTCAGTCCAAGGCTAATAATTCAACAGTGATATCAAAGACAATTGGCATTGTGTCAGAATGAGAATTACATAACTTGGCCCTGGACTGTAAGATCTTCATGATAAAATTGTCTTATCCTTTATTTCATTACACTGTCAGTTTTCTTGAATATCAATAATGAAATGTGAATTAAACAGGTTTAAATCCTTTTTCACTGGCCATAGGGAATATTATGCCTAAGCAAATGTTCACTCTTTGTACAGTTTTACTGATCAACAGAATTGGAAGGTATCTCAGAGTGGCTTTAAGTTAGTTGAACCTATGCTGCATTACTATGCCACAAATTCCAGCTTTGCTTGTAGATTGTGGTTGCTTTAATACATACCAAAAGAAAACTTTATACTGAAAGGGGTGTTGGACCTATCAGTCTGGTAACAAAAATTTTTTTATCAACCTGGTAATATGAACAATCCAGAGATTCAGCTCAAATACTCCCATATATTTTTACAGGACAAATAATGTTCTTAGTCATCTCCACTAGTTATTCCACAGTATAGTAGCTGCTGACAAGCACTGAACCCTTCCATGAAGGTTCTGGTACCTTTAACCCTGTCCACAAGAATTGCTTGTATATTAGTCAGAGATTTCTAATGATAAAATTAGGATATTGGATAACTGGACTCTGCTTCATCTCTCCACCTCCTAACTGATTCTCTGTATGTACTATATGACAGTATTGTAAACTGTCTCTAATAAAACTTACACAGAATATACACATAAAGTGAGGGTAATTTTAATCTTTCTAAAATGCTTTGAGATTCTCAGATGAAGAGCAGTCACAATACCTGGAAAATATCAAGCTTTTTCTAGTCTTAAAAATAAGCAGAGAAATAGGCAAGATGTACTGCACATAGAACGCACTACCATTCTTATTTCTGGTCTTACATATGCAATTTTTCCTCCCAAAGAGAAATGTCCAGTATAGGTAACATCAGGGAGGTTCCACTGACCTGGTGTACTAGAGGTGAGATACAAAAAGTTCATCATTCAGTGTGATGTCATGTGTACCTGACACTCACAGAAAAAGCAAAGTATCTGTGCATGTAGGTCTATGCTTTCATATTATCTCTAGTTACATATATAGAGCAAGTGAAAATACACATCCAGTATGACATCTTCTGCCTCCCTTCAGTTCAGATGTATACTCTTTTGCAAATATATCCCATTTTTAATCCAGGAAGAGGTGTTTTGAGCCTGCAGTATTTCAAGTTTTACCTAAGCTTGAATTCTTAGGTCCTAAGCTCTTCCACTGACATCAAAGCAAAGCTCCTCTGACTTCTAAGCTGCAAGTTCAGCCCCAACCCTGCCTGTGGGAAGCACGGGCAGACAGCAGAAACTTGTGCTCCCAAGATTTAAGGTTTTCACCAAAGGTCCAGGAAAGAAAGTGTTTCAGCAAGAGCTCATGTCACCTCGCATCAGTGGAGACTGGACCTTTAAGAGGGGACAAAAGTAATCTCTTAGGCTGGGTTGGAGATGGGTAGAAATATCTGTCGCTTGCCTTCAATAACAAATGATTAAACAGAATAAGGGCAGAATTCAGCAAGAAATTCAGACACCTTAATTTAACTCTCCCCATAGTCATGTATTGCATGGGCCAGGTGCCTAAGCTCCCGGAGTGGTCAATGAGGATGCAGTTAAAAAACTCAAAGGAACACAGAGTGATTCAGCTTCCTACAGGCTAGGGACAGACTCATCTGCCTAAATACAAGTTTCTGGTGCCTTTTGAAACACTGTAGGATACCTGACAGACTTAATACCACATCATGTGACACGTAACCTCCCTAGAATAGCATCTGAGTAGCAGAAAGTAAGGTGTTCACAAAAGCATCATGCTTTGGTATGTACATGTCTGAGTACATGGCTGAAACAGGTAAAATCAGTCTCAAATTTTATTTATCAATGCTGGAAGAAAAAATTTAGAAGATGTTCCCAAGAATTGTTAAGTGTATAAAATGTATAAGAAGTTTTAAATGACAGTGAAAATAGGCCCCATTCAACTCTTGTGGCTGCTGTGCCTTCTGGTGCAGATGTTTTTGAGTTTCACTATGCCAGGTAAATCCTGACTATTATTCCACTGAATACTTAAGGAGTGAGACTCAACAGCAGGCCATTTCTGTTACAATGACTGACTCAGCAAGGAGAAGTTTGAGCTGGGTTTGCAAAAATAAATAAAGAAATAGGCATCGGCTTTCAGAAAGAAGAGTTTCTAGAAAGCCAGTCCAGTTGTCCTAAAGCTTTAACACATAGATTGCACAAGTACATTTCCTGTTCCAGTTATTTAAAACTGTAATTTACATGTAATTACTCCACAGTTTGCCATTAAAAAAATTACGCAGTCAACTAACAGTACCATCCTATTCAGCAACATGGCTAAATAATTTCTGGTCATACATACATAAGATGTAATTAAAACTTTTTTCAGGATGACAATCCACATTGAAAAGAAATTGGATATATGATGTTTAGTTTCTCTGAAATGCTGTATTTCACGATTTTCCCCCATCATTTGCTGACATGTGGAACGTGTGAGTTTATAGTCTCTCTGTCAAAAGTTGTCCTATGGTCCTTTTAGCCGTAAGCATATTTAATCCAGGTTTCAAAACCTACTGAGGTCCTGATCTCCATTTTAGTAACTTTTCTCCAGATTCTAGTTATTGCTGGCATCAAAGTGCAGGGCAAATATACTCTGACTTGAATACATTAGCACAATGTCTGACTACTGTGGAACCAGACTGAAATATGGTCAGAAAATAATAAATGGTAGAGCAGTCACTCAAAGATGTAATGGTAGCACATGCAGAAGAACACATAACCTCAGCACCAGTGCTTGTTTTCAGACAGATATGGAAGCCTCATACTCCTCCTTTTGCAGTCAGTAAGCTGTATAAGAAAGACCCAAAGTTCATCTGCTCAGTTAAATTTTCTCAGTCCTTTGGGCTATCCATATTCTCTGGTGACCTCATGAACTCTAGCTATCAGAATACACTGCACCTCACTACAGTTACAACTTAGGCATACTTTTAGATTTCGGATTTGCAGCATTTACTCTCATGGCATGAGTGACAAAATCATATGATTGTGGGACAAATTTTGATAATAGTTGGGCTAAGTTTGACTAAAAGAACTAAGTAGCTCTGAAACTCAGTCAGATGTTCTGTGATAGGATGTCAGTAACTCTGCAGACTGAACTTTGTTGAGGGAGAAAACTTCTATTTAAGACAAATTCAACTCCTGTAAGTTTCTCTGGGGAAAAGCTACTTTTCCACTTGCTTTGATTCTGAAGATGTTGCTTCCAGACCAAGAGGTTTTAATGCAATTTGAAACTATGGTAACATATAAAGAGCAAAAAAAAAAAAAAAAAAATATAATCTCTAGGTGAGGGAATATATCATAATTAGTTATGTCTGCTCTGATGTCTGGCTACCAGCTGACAGACCTGACAGCTGATCTCTCTGAACCAATTCAAATTGCAAAAAGATTTGGGTTAGGGTCACTTTTTGAGTGGGCAAAGGTTGGGGCTGGTTGTTATTTGAACTGAACTAGTTCATTCATCTCTGGTTACCCATATGTCAATACAATAGATTCCCTTAACATAATATGCCATGGGCTAGAAACTTTCTGTTTTCTTTCTACCTGCACATTTTCCTGGGCTGCTGCCAGGAGATGAAGACAATATGTCCTGGGACAAGAGGAAGTTCTGGACACTTCTGGAAGAGCTCCGGAAGGCACTACAAGTACAGACACCTAAGATGTAAAACCTTCAAGCTTTGTGCACTTCAGGTCAGAGCTCAGGCCAGAAGCTCATTTAAGTGCCTGTGAACAGCAGAGTCTACATGATGATTGGGGATTTTTATACTTCAGACTCTGTCACTATTTATCTTTTAGGATGTACCAGGAAGACTCATAATAGTTACATAAAATGCAACCAAATCAGTAGAAATTCTTCCATAAATTCCAAAAGAAACTGGTTTAACTGTTCATCATGTAGGTCCAGGACAAANAACATTTGATAACTGCACAATTAGCAACCATTGTTTAATGAAAACAGTCTGCTTTGCTTATCTTACCTTGATCTCTAAAAATTCAGATTCTAAACCTCCAGCCTTGTAGCTTCATTATTATTCTTGCATAGTGACTTCTGAAAAAAAGGCTGCTTAATTTGTAAATGAGAAGAAACATCATACCTGAGAGTCAGCCTAGGTAAATCATTAGAGAAAATTCTGCATTAGATATAGAGCTCATAAGTCCCCAGATCTACACCTAAAGGAACAGAAGTGTGGTAAGAATCAGAAATGATAAACTCCTTTAAGTTAATATTGTATTGCCAAGACAGACATGCCATTTTGAAGATAAGCATGTTACCATCATTGTCTCACTATCATGAACACGGGTAGTTTCTCTAAATAATAGACATTTTTTCACTACTTTTCCTCCTGCTTCAGGGACTGAGGTGTGGGAATATTTTCATTACAGATGATAGAGCAAAACAGAGCACATCTATTAAGTAAATAAATTAAACAATGTCTACTATTGGCCCTTCCATAAGCAGTTCCCAGCCTCTGTTTGGAAGTATGCATGGGATGCATGGGCCAGGGATTCCCCAGAGGCAGTGTGGTTGTGGTCCTCTGAACCCACTGCAGACTGAAGGACTTTGATCCCTCTTTGTGCCACTGACCTCAAAGCCAGACAACAGCCTATATAGAACTTGTATAGGTACAGCCAGAGAGTCCTGGGAAGTGCATCCAAGAGCTGTAAGTGCTCTGTAGTCCTATTAGGAACAAAAGACAGAAGAAAAAAATATTTCAAGATTCATATCACATGAAAAGAGCAGAAACTTTTCCAGCAAGGTATTTCCATTTTTACACTGATTGACTCATTCTCCAGAGGTCATAAAATAGACAAAACATAAACAGGAAGTACAAAGCTGTATATTATACATGGCATATTTAAAGCCTAGAAAGGATCCTTCATTTAAGATTTTTTCCTTTTCACAGATGGATGACTGGGTGGTATTGCTTTGCTACCTTCCCTTAGCTCTTCACATCTGTCCTCTGACATACTTTCCAAAACTTCCCTCCCCTGACTCAGTCCCCTTGCTATATCCCACAGCACATGTGTAGGATGTGCATAAACTTGGCCATTAATTATAAAATCTTGTCCACACACTTTAATAGAATTATGACCCATTACACTGCTGATTACTTACCCTAAAATATATAAGCTTGTTATCTTCTTCCTTCTTGCGTTGTTGAAGAAGGTAACAGGGGTCACCAATATAAATTCTGAGCATGTAGACTCTGGATTTTCATCTGGCAAACATTACAAACTTCTCCCTTCATTATTATTTTCTATCTTTTTTTATGGTTTTAGAGTACTGCTCACTAGTTCCACTGATTATAAATTACAGGATGGGGAGAGATCTGATGAAAATATTCACCTTTAAGTGGCCCAGAATTTTATATCTGTGAGAAAACACATATTTTTCATTGCTAACAGATGCAGCTCAAACCACAGTCAAACAACTGCTCATAGCACACAGATATACACCTATATTACACACATTGCTTGCACACATGAACACATATCCTGTATTATCACAATTATTCAGCTTTCACTTTATCATCATAAAAAAACAATTGATGAACAGTCCAGAAGTTGCAACACTTTTCTGTGCAGCTGTCTGGAATTTCCAAGTGGCAAAGAGAAATGGCCATGACATCAAAATGGGTCAAAATAATGAATGACAGTTGCAGAACTCTTTGTGCCAGAACTTCTAAATGCACCACTATTATCATACTCATCCACTTCAGCTGCTGGAAATGGTGCTGAAAAGACTATCGAATTCTGGTTTTAATTGGAAACCAATATTCAGGTTCTATATTTGAATACCATTTCACAGCTAAATGCTTCAATTTCCACATATGAAAAATGGGGAATAATGATACTGACCTCGGTAGAGCACTTTGAAATCCAAGGCAAAAAAAAAAGCTTCCAAAAAAGCTGGCATTATTTTTATTTTTCCCTTACCATCTGTGGAGGTAAAAAAAGAGTGAAAGCTGATACAACAGAAACAAAGAAGATGTGTTTTGACAACTTCATATAGGCTCAGATTATCTGGGGGGAGGGTGATATTTGCTTGAGACCTTCACCAATTTTCAAGAACAAAGACAACAAAAACTAAAACCCAAGGGTTTATACTGCACACCACTAGCATGTTTTGGGTCTGACTTAAAAGAGGGATTGTAGACCAGTTAAGATTCTATTTTTGTTTGGTAGTTTTATCCAGCTGTTGCAGACATGTAGCTAGCATTTGGCTTCTGGAGTCCTCCTCCATGCATGTCAAGATTTGAGACCTGGTTTTCCTGTTTTAAATTGGGCAGCCATCCTGGAAACCATAATAAAATGCAGCTCTGTTGACAGATTTTCTCATGGAAAGTTGAACAAAATGCTATAGAAATTGCTATATGCAGAGATGTGGTAACGGCTTTCAGTGTCTCCTAAAATCCCTGGATGTTGTCTCTTTTCTACCTTTCTGTGTTCCTTTTAGTTCTTAGCTATTTTTTATAAGCTCACTTTTATCTCACAGTTTACATCAAAAAATTGCCACTTTGTCCAAGTTAGTTGTCAAGATCCCCTCTATCATGAGAAATCAGTGACAGGCACATCTAGATGACTATGTGGACCTGTGACATAGAAATCTTTGGAGGGGTCAAACCTTTTTTCTTTCCATTGGCTATGAGGATGCCCAAAGGGCAAGCGCAAATTAGATGCCTCTGTGTTTGATGGCTAAACTTAGGTGAGAAATATCCCACTCCTGGTCGCTCATAATAATGTCAAGATCTTCACAGAAGACACAGAAAAGCAAGATCCTGGCCCCCGGCCTGGAAGCTCAAATCAAAGTGATAGACATACCAGAGAAGTGAGAGTATACCAGCAAAGGCAAAAGTTATGGAAATAGCAGTACACAATTACTCATTTTAGGAATCCATCTGGTTAGGTGTGTTGTTTCATTTAAATGATGTGTAAACGCATTTACTTAATGGCCCTCATTTATACATTTATACATGTCATGTGCGCACTGCAACACACACGGTTTTCATTTGAAAACCTGAGGCACAAGTAGCAGACCTCACCTTTGCTGGATGCCGTCGGGTGTCAAAATCGAAAAGTTCAGCTTGTGCCCCTTCCAAGGTAATATAATACACACGCATCTGTGCACCCTGAGGTCTGCACACAGCTGCACAATGTTTTATGAGATGTTGCAGTGGCTTCTGCTAGACTTCCTGACGTAAAACTACAAACAATCAAACCCTCCTTCCCCCACATCCCATTCTCTCAATCAAATGCTTGAGAAAGGAGATTTTTTTAAGCCAACTATGTTCTTTTGCTCTCCAGAGCAGAAGTTACCTCCTGTTTACAGGAGAGCGTGATCTTGGGTATTTCAGCTTTGAGCAAAAGGAAGCCAGACTTCTTAGCTTTGGTTCAAAACAAAAGTTTCTCTCAATAAAGTCTAAATCAACCTTGGAAGGCAGAAATGAGTATGCTCCACTGAGCAGAAAAGCATGAGCTGACATTTAGAAATTGCTCACTGGTCTCCCAGCCACCCAAGAGAGAAATGATTCTGCATTAACAGAAGAAAAATGCAACCCTGAAAATTTATATTGGTGTATTTACAAGAGGATATCTGCAACACAGTATAATGCCCTGCTACTCTCCTTTTTTTTTTATATTTTAACTTTTTCACTCAGCTTGTATAATTCTCTAACCAGTTCCAGATCAATAAAATAGAATAACACTTTTTTTTTTTTCAGTTTGATAAACCAAAACATTTTCTAATTGATGCCAGATCTGGTTTTTAACTCAAAGACTTAATTTTGATATTTTCAGAGTGAGAGGTTTTTATTCAAAATTCTGTTTCCTTTTCATAAATGGTTTTATTTTTATTAAAAAAAAAAAAAAAGAAAAAAGGCATGAGCAAAATATTAGATTAAGTTAACTCCATGTAACTTTGCAGTTAACAAAAAACCTGGAAATCTTTCTAATCAAGTAAGCATAAAGTGACTTCAAATTCCTTATTTTTTTAAACTATCAGAAAATTTTAAAAAAACAGGAAATATCTCAGCTACCTCAGATACCAGAAACTTGACCCCAGATAAAATGCAGGACGCACTTCAAGTGCAAAGATATTTTAGCATATATTTACCTTTTTCCAGAAAATGAATGTGAAGTTGTCAGTACAATATTTTCAAATTGAAGAGCAGGATGCATTAGAAATTAAACTAGTCAGCATCAGGACTCCTCTGAGCCCCCCTTCAGATGAACATGTCCACATTGGTTTCAAAAATAATGTGGTAATACAATGTTTGTTGTACTTGTTATTATATAGGAAACCAATAAGGGACTCCTGTTATCAGAGTCGCAGTTTCAGTGATTATACATCAGATACACAAAATGATTAGTCTTTCAGCCATTTCACTGAATGGACTCTTGGTGTTAGTCTGGGCTTTCCAAAAAACCTTGGACAGAAAGTATGCAAATTCTAATACAGCTGAATGGGAACTGAATGCCTAATTCCACCAGTCTCCCCTGAAAACTAAACCTTGGAGCTCTTACACAGTAATTTGTATTTTCACCCAGCAGTATCCACAACAAACTTCTAGGTGGAAATCCTTTGCTGGTGGCCCTTATCCTGGGAAATGACAGGGAAAAGAAAAAGTTCTGTGAATGACATACCCCACAGTACAACTTCACTGAGCACAACTCTTGCATAAAACTTGAAGCACAAAGTCATGGTGGTGTCCTGCTCCACAAATGTTCAACAGCCTGACTCTAAGGGATATACGATCACTCTTTTCAAGTGTTACCCTGGAAACAATTTGCCTCTTGGCAGACATTTCACACTTATACAGGAAACTAAATTTAAATCCTTAGGCATAACATCTTGGTCATGCCTGCCCTTTTGTTTGAACTCCTTTAATAAAACCCTTGCCCTCACACTTGGCTGTACTAAATCCAAATATGATCTTTGCTTCCTCCTCATTATTAGTTCAGAGGGAACACTCTAGTAGTTGTATGCGGGGTTATCCATTACCTAAAAGGAAAATGTGCCAACTTGGAGCTCTGTTCATTGACTTACACGATGTTTACCCAAGGATTTTCATGCAAGTGGCTTATAATGGCCATGCAATTTGCCTCTTCTGAACAGCTTTACAGAACTGGTATTCATCATCAACTCAGACTTTGCAGCATACAACAGGTGAGTCAGTTCATAGGTGAATTGGGAATAAACAACAGAACAAGGCGGAACATTTTAAAAAAGAGAGCTAGGCAAGCAGAGCTGGTGCAATTAATCAAAAATATGATTCTTAAATGAATAGTTTCAGAGAGGGGTGACGACAAATGAATGGAAATGTTATGTACACAACTTAGACTCATACCTGGCTGAGGCATGTAGTGCAACTGGAAATTTTGGACAGAAATATCTGCCCACCTGGCCAGCAAGAGCAGCATTTTCTAAACAGAAGAGAGACCAAGGCAGCTCTCCACCTTTGCTCACAGACGTGGGCACATCTAAACAGGATGGGGAAGAGGAAAGTATCTTCTCATTCTACAGTACCCACAGGCTTGAACTCGCACTGCCTATCTAACAATCATCCTTTCTCAAACACAGAGTGACAGTGGTGGTGCCCAGCTCAGGAGCCCACGTTGTCCATTAGTGATGGCAAACTACCAAAATTAGTGTTGGAATGAGCATGCTCAACATCTCAGAGCCCTACTGGAAAAGCTGAGACCTCCCACAATAATAAGGGGATTTGGGGATTTTTTTCTTGCCTCTTGTCATTTTCTTTTTTCCTTTTTTAAAATTGATGTTGAAGCAATCCCAGTAGACCTGGAAGCACATGCAAAGGGAGACTAAATTGGATCCAATTCTCAAAAGGATGAAATAAGGATTTAACAATACCTCTCAGACTTAACTCCACTGATGAGGTAGGTGCTGGCAGGGGACTGTGAGGAATTAGGCAGAGTGTTGCCTCCTGCTTTTTTTTCTTCATAAAATAGCCTGTAAGGCAGAGCGTGCCTGAGACATGAGCAATGTTTTTGTTGGGAATGGATGAGTTTTAGCAGTGGGGTAAAAACAATTTTCAAAATTTACTTTTCACCACCGTGCAACACCTTGAAAATATTTTGGCAAAAAAGCCAGGTGTTGCACAGTTCCAGGATTCTATCAGAGGCTCAGTTTCTTTGGCTGGTAGAATAGAAAATGCTACCAGCATGTTGGAGGAAATAAGAACAGCTCTAGTCAAACTGTTTAACAGAGTAACCAGGAAAAAGAGAATGCATGTGAACTTCTCTGTGTCTCATCCACAGCATCATTAGGCATGAATTAAGGAAAGCTAACCATTTTTTTTCCTCTCAAATTCATCACAAATTAGTGTTGTGTTGTATTTTTTCAGAGACATGCCAGGAAGCAGTTGCTGTACGTCAGTATTTAATGCAAGTAAATGGGACATACAAAGGCTGAAAGAAAAAAATTACACAGTCATTTTACATGTCATGATCAGGAAAATGATGTCTTGCAGAAGTTCTCACAAAAAGGTTGTGATAATAAGGAACTGAATGCAGAGCTCTCAAGCCTCATTCTAAAGCTACAAATGCAAGCATTTTCTCCTCAGACTCATGCCCTAACTTCCTCATGCATATACAAGGTACTACTCCACTGATGGCAAAGGAATTATTTTTGCTGAATGACACGGGTAAAAGTAAAAGTTAAAGCTGACCAAAAGCATAGTCACAGAACCAGATTCACCAGCGTGGTCCAGTGGTTTTATGTTACCCCAGTGATACAAGACAGCTATAAAACTAGATTAACTAATCTAAGGCTGCTGTGTATCACCAGAAAAGTACAGAGCAGCTGGAACATTTATGGGAAATCTATATTGCAGTGTTTCACCATTCCTACCTTCTCACTTTTCTGACTTTCTCATGAAAGATTAGTACCAATTCCAGATGCAGTGAAAATACATGGAAAATAAATACTGGAAGAAAGAAAAACCAAGCATTTAACAGCAGTACCCCAAACAGGTCATAATTTCTGTTTCTTAAGTTAGTATGCAATCAAATTTTCACTAATGTGGTTTTTAAATTCACTGCAACCAGAATTCTTTGTAGGAAGAGATAGCAATATTGAGTTGGCTTTTATTAGCACCATGCCATGCTCCACAACTCTGAAACCAAGGGCTTTTGAGAAGCAGTGCATGAGGTCTAGAGTAGTCTGAGAGCTTGTTAACTTAAATTATTGAGGCAATTTCCAAAGAGTTCACATCTGCCATCCCTCATATGTATCAGACTCAGGCAATTTCATTGTGCACAATTATCACTGTTTGAAAATAATATGGATCTGTAAAACATACTTGTAAAACAGTTTCTTTCTGCCTAGATATAATTTAAATGAGACACAGTGGAATGGATCTAAATTTTTCTTAAATGTAAAATTTCAAAAATTACAAATAAAGTGAGAAAACATATACAACCTTTTCAAAAATATCTTTCCCCTCTGCAGATCAATAAAAAATTTCAAATATCAATTTCAAAAACCTGGGGAAAAAAATCTTAAAAGTCTATGTCTGAGGTTGCTTTCCCATATCAATTCGTGTAATACTGTATTAAGGCTTTAGACTGAAATCTGAAAGAGTTGCAAAAGGGCAGAAAAAAAATTCCTTAGAAAAACTTAAATGAGTTAGAATTTCCTAGCAGTGAGAATGATTAAATATTGGAATGACTTACTCACACTGGCCTATCTGTAAGAAAAGACAGGAGATGGCTCACAGCCTGTGTGCAAAGGGGGAAGAAGATCTGGCTGAACATTGTGGAATGTGTCTTCCTGGCGTGGGAAACTGAGAATCTGAAGTCCTTGGTTCATCCCTTACCTTTTGTGCCACGAACATTGCTGCAACGCTTGCTGCTCCATAATAAGATAATAAGGCAGAACATACCTTCAGGGAATTTGAGGATTGTAATAAATGAGGGGAAATCAATGAAAAGCTGAGTAGCAGAGATTCAGTTCAGAGGGAACCGGGTAAACTTGAGAACAGGGACAACTTGCAGGAGAAAACTCCTGAAGTACAATGAAGAGAAGTGCAAAGTCCCGCACCCGAGACAGGAAAGTCCAAGTTTTATCACAGACTGTGAACTGTCTCAATAGTAGACTTGGTGGGAGGGTGAGAACCAGATTGATCCTGAGCCCATGCAGGACTCTTATTGTGAATAACACGTTTGGCTGCATTAGGAGGAGAGCAGTTAAGAGTTTTAGGGGCTCACTGTCACCTTCCATTTGCCCTCCTGTTGTGTCCCTTTTTGAGCCCCTGTTTGAGGTTAGACAGGAGTTGGGATTTAAATATTATATGGAACAATTCTTAGGGGAACATATTCTTGGATTGTCGTTGCAGATATTTAATGTTTTGGGACAAACAGGAGGGCCAGATGAAACAGTTTTTGCTTGTCTCTTCTGTCCTTAATTTCAATGATATCTAAAATAACCAGCTCTATGAAGTCAGTTCATTTCACTGATGGTTTTGGCAGAGTTCCTCTCCCACCCTGTTGCCAGAAAACATGGCAGAGTAAAAAGCCTGTTGGACTGTCACAGCTTTAGGCCTTATGACTCTAAGGGACAAATGCCAAGGCAATCAGCGTGCTGGGGAAGCTGCACACTTCACAGGCTCTGCAGCATTACGTGACTTTGCAAAAGAGAGAACTCTCGAGGTCAGAGAAGAAAAAAAAGACACGGAAGGAAAGAGCAAGGAGCTAAAGAGTAATTAATCCCCCGATTGAGCCTGCACTGGACTACTATTGCCTCTCTTTCATCTGAGCAGATGCTGTCTGAGCCAATAACCTGAACACAGTAACATAAACAGAGAAATTCAATGATGGTAGCACAATAACCCCTCCCTACTAGGAATGCTATAAGGGATTTTGCAAACCACCACACTCCACCTAGCTTTGCACCTTGCCTATCCTTGCTTTGTATTGTCTTAGTTTATCTTGCCTTGCTTTATCTTATCAAAGCATCACTAGTTCAGCTGCCTGAACTAGCTGAGAATAGCCCAATCCTAACTTTTCCACCAGATTTTCCAGTGTGTATTAAATTTACCACTCATGGATGAATAATCTGTTATTCTTCTACAACAAATTAATTGCAGGCTGTTACAGAATGAGTGATGTGGGTACAAATTCTGTAAGTGTCTGCTGTATAAAATTCAATATAGCCTTTGCTGTTGGGATAATCCTGCCAATATACTTAGCAAAAAGTACAACATGTGCGCACACAACACGGGAAACTTTCAGGTCAGTATTGATGGTTGAGTATTATGTGTTTTTCAAAAAAACTTGAGAAGTTATAGAAAGGATTGTTCTGAAGTATTCCTGCTACACTGTGTACTTTATAAACAACCTTGGGTTCAACATATGGTGCTTTTTTCTAAAATATATGTAAATAACTGCTTCTGATTGCTTTCAGAACTGCACCCAGCTCATCACTGTAATCTTACCATAAAATATATGTCAGTTATTAAAAAATGAACAAAAAATCCACAGGCATGTGGTTGTCATGTTCTGTTAACCTGGCTTTGCCATCTACACATATGGTGCGTGGAGGAGTAGAACAGCTCTGGTATAATTAAGGTTCAATCCTGCAAATAACTTCATAAGCTTAACAATCACTGTTTGAGGGATGGCTCTACTGAGGTCTGTACTATGTCTGCAATTCATACCACTTGTTGAAGCTGATTTATCTTTAAACTATCTCATTAGGTACTGCTAGCAGTGCAGCTATCCCAGTACAGAACATAGTATGGATAAATTCAATGAATCTTTACCCAGTCTTCTTGTGAGCTTTGCATCTTGAAGCTCTTCCTACATTTCTAGCTATATTTCTAGTAGGTGTCCAGGCTAGTTTATTTAGAAAAGGCTTGTGTCTACACACATAATTTGTAAACGCAGTACAGAAAAATCTCCAGGCATTGAGAAGTATTTGACACAATTAGTCTTCTGCAATAGTGTATCCGTGAAAATATGTTTACACATGGATATGGACTTCTTCTGGGGACAAGGATTCCAGCAACAGGTATAGCTGAGGTACTGAAGAACATGAGTCCCTGTACTGGAGGGAGCTCTATTCTGAGATACTTCAGAAACTGTGGTTAGTCACAGTTAGCACAACATTGTGTTGTGAATCTGCAGCCTCAGTTGAAATCAGCAGGAGCTGCATGTGTGCAAGGGAAGAATTTGGCCCATTAGGACCTAATATGGCACATCAAAGGAAGATAGAGCTGGCATCTTTCAGAGGATTTTCTGACATTCGCATGCAACTGTTCACTGTGGGTGGCATTGAACTGGGTATGAATGGATTGGAGCATAGACAGGAACCAGAGCAACTGCAGCTAAGAGGAGGTCTGCAGACCACCCCCAGGATGCCGTAAGACCACCAGTTTCCTTCAGAACAGTGAAGGAGGCAGGGGGAAATGGAGACTACAGACATTACAGCTTCTTGCAACAGAAAGAAATTTACTGTTACTGATGGGAACTGCAGCTGGGAACTGCTTTTTTTTTTTTTTTTTTTTAATANATCAGGAAACTTGGCAAATGGTGAAAATGTGAAGCTTGGGCAGGATGGGCTCTCAGATTCTAGTCTACTCAATTCAGTAGTTTTTGTCCAACCATTTGAGATCGTATCTTGTTGTTACGATGACTGCACACAGAGAAGTTTGATGTTATAGTTTATTCTTGCTTCATAATGCACAGGTGTATGAACATTTGCATCCTAGGCTCTCTGTCTTTGTTTGAAGACTGGTTGCTCTTCTCATGGTCACAGCTCATAGATAAAAGCCACGTATCTGAATCCAATATGCTGTGTTTAAAACCCTTAGATACACTGCTTTCTACACTCTAAGGCTGTGTTCTGGTTTCTCCTGTCCTTATGTGTGTGGGCCATTCCATGCCCCTCATTACTCCTCAGATTCTTTGTGCCAGACCCCGCTTGTGCTGGCAGCAGCAGCATGTGCACTTTGGTGATTTATGATACTGGGCTCCTTGGGGAAGAGAGTGTTTCACTGGCAGTAAAAGGGGTTGTTGTGCAGGTGGAAACTTGTTTAAACAAATCTGAAGTTGTGATATAATGGAGGTTGGTAGTTTAACATGGGCTCTGAGTGTCCAGAAAACCAATGTTATTTTATGCCGAAGAAACCTGCTTGAGCTCTTCTTCATTTCAGAGATTTCCATCAACTGACAGAAAAAAGAAAGTACTATTGGGGCAAATCTGAAACTAAAATCAAATGTCAATGTATTATCAGACTGCAGGTGACATGCATGAGCATAAAAACCCAAGTTCTTGTTGTCAGCATGGTTAATGAGTTGTGTTTTCACAGCTCACTATAATCTTTGTCTTAAAATCCTGCTTCCTGTAAACAAATTTTGGATATAAAACTGTCTTCCAAATCCAGACATTCTGCAAAGTACTGCGACTATAAGTGGGAGAAGAAATAGTGTACTGGTAGATAAATCTCAGATGTTGCTGACTAATCGTTCTTCTTCAAGTACTATACCCCACTGATAACAACACTCCAGATAATGCTATTATCTACAGCTTATAAATATGATTTTCTATTCTGAAAGTTGAATGGAAAGGTTCGGAGTGCAAGTTTTGTTCAGACAATTATCCAGAATTCAGAATGTTTATTGAAATTTTCTGAACCTATCAAATCTCAAGTTTGAACTGGCAGTCTCCTGAAAACCAGCATTTCGTGTGAGATTTCTGGCACTTACCTTTCAGGTGCTGGCCAGAAACATCATTTTTGTGGTGTTACAGTTTCAGACCTTGATGGCAATTACTATTATCATCATAAAAACTCTCTCTCTACTTGCTCCAGAACTGCAAAAATATTTGGTTGCAGTTTGGTTCTGAAAGTGGGAAAAGGTTGAGGAGAAGGTTTTTGTTTCCTTTTCCTTTTATTTTCCTGATTCTTTTTGTCTCTTTTGAATTAGTTCTTCATTATCTCAGATGAAATGTCCCAGTGGTGAAACAACGTTAAATTTTGTTATATCCGGTAGTTTTTGTGTCTCCTCAAAACATTAGACCTATAAAGCAACTGTTACAGTAGTTTATTTCTTTGTCATCAGCTCTGTCTGTTGAAAATTAAAACATTTTCCTCATCTTTATGTGTGGCATATCTGACTGTGAAAGGCCTCACCATCTGGTTTAGGGCCTGTAGAACTTAGCATGGAATGTGAACACCATTGTAAGAAACTTGCAATGTTTGTTTTATTTCATTTCAGACGCAAACTAATTTCATAGTATCTCATAACAGAGCTTCTTTTTTTTTTTTTTTTAGGCTCCAGAAAAAATTTGACTAGTTAACTAATTTTTTTACTGTACCTTGCATAAGTCTGTGCTGTACGGCAAGGCTGAGGTTTCTTTCATCCAACTTTAGCTGTTTGAAACAGATACTTGGCTGAAGCTATTCAGGTGTGTTCCCTCTGCTGACTAATGACACGTCTCACTCAGCCCTAAGCTTTCAAAAGTCTGACAAACTAAATCCTAAAGTTTGGTCCATCTGGGTGGAGGGAAGAAGTACTGTGCTGCCACAAAATTTCCTCTGCTCTCAGTAGTGGATTCCACCCTTTGGAGCTAGGGACGATTTAGCCTTTAATGTCAAACCTTTGCAGTCAAAGAAAAAATTTGTAGCAATAAGCTCATTTAACTGATACCACCTCCGTTAATTTACAGGATTATATTGACTGGTACAGGAAGACACTTATTAGTGTGGACCTGCTTTCCCACTCAAACAGGAGACTGACAAAGTGACTTCTCAGTTATTCATGGTTAATAACATCTCAGACTTGCTGTTTGAGACAAGAGAGCCTTCTGGATCTTCCTAAATGGATGAAGCCATACTTCATTAAAAAAAAAATTGAAATGGTACCAAATTAAAGCACATAGATACATTACCCAGTCCATAGGTGCTGTATCTTCAAGCATATATGTTGTTATGCAAAAACCCGTATTTACTTGAAGCTTTCTTTCTAGTGTGTATTTATTTTCCCAGGTTTATCACAGTTAGCATCTGCATCCATTTCTAATCTTACTGGGAAAATGTCTGTACCAACACACTCAGACAGGAAGAAATTTGTGTTTCAGTTGAAATATGTTTCCTATAAAGCCTGCAGGTTTCCTCACTAGTTAAATTGTGACAGGTAAAATTTTGCATCCTGCTTAAAAGTCTTCACTGCCAGTCCCATGACTTTAATTTAATATTTCAAAGTGAGTTCTGACAGTGTTCTGTTAACTTTCACAACTCAGCCACAAACCTGGACGCTGACTATTCTGGCTTATGAAACCAACTGTGAAACTTAAATCTTTAAACAATTATTGAAGCCTTGAGGTTACAGTGATTCCACATCAGTTAAACTAATTCATCTAAGACATATCATCAGACTTGGCTGCTATTAAGAATTTCTGGAGTAATGTACAATTTTTCATATACAGAACAGAAGAGAATTATTCATTCTTCTCTCTGACTGCAAGTTTGCTTGCAATTGTCTGCAAAGTTATGTACCATTAGTCTGAAAACTAAGGGTTATTTGGCACTCTTAAAAACCCCAATAACTCCTTTCTGCCTCTGGTACACCATTGCCCTGTAGTTAAATCCCCTTCCTTAAAGCACAATTCAGATTTGAAAGCACTGACTCCCAAAAGAAGTTTCATAAATAGCTCAAAGATTAGGACTATTTTATAAAATAAAGAGAATATTAGCAGGTCATAAACAATATACATAGAATGGGTTTGAGTGTTGCTTTCAGCTTAACAGCTCATCATCTGTTGATTATGTAGGATAAAAAAGGGCAAATAGTCCAAGCATCACATGCATGTTAGCATCTCTTTACTGAGAATATTGACAGCAGTGGTGACTGCCCACAGAATCAATGGGAGATTAACGGATTATTTCTTATTCTTAGTGCTTAGAATGCAACCATGCAAATACTAAACCATTTGCCAAATGTTCCAAAATATTAACATGCCTGGGAGCAGGAGATGTAGTAGTCAGAATCTAGTAAGAAATATAGCCCAGTTTCTTGACGTCTCATACTACTGAGGCACACTCTTCAAAAAGTAGAAAATCCAGCAGTCCTGGGGCTACTTCTTTCTGAAATTCCTTAGAGATCAGAAGTTTTCAAAAGTCTTCAGATTTCATGATATTGAGGTAACTGATGCTTTCCTCAAAATTATTTTGGAAAACTGGCATTCATTGCCCTTTCGTTCCTTCCCTGGTCTCTTAAACACACAATTTATGGAACACAGAGTGTAAAAAGATATTACTTTCAGCTGTGTGATATGTTGAAAACAATTTTCCCACATTTCATTTTTTTCTTTTTTTTACAAAGAGTTCTGTCAACATCCTAGCATCCTTATAATGCATTGACTGGGGCCAAAAATTAAAAGTCCATTTATCTTATCTATAACTGCAGATATTTCTGTAAGTTGAGTGATATAGTAGTTGATCAACATTCTGTCAATTCTTACTCAGGAGAATATCAATAGGAGCCTTTTTGAAGGTGTAGTGGTTAAAAACATAAGGACTTCAGTTTCTGGAGATCCAGAGATTATTTCCTAAGTAAAACCTGAGTATGGGATTGAGAATTTGTTTTAAGATTGTTTAATTCTGAGGCATTGTTTTAATTTTCTACACATGTAGAATTTGGCAGGAAGTAGTGAACGTGCTTTGTTTGACATCTGCTGACCTTATTTAATAATTGTTATTAATTCTTCTATCGCAACTTCATTAGGATCGTATTCCTTCCCATGTGGATGCCCTCTGGTGGTGGATTAACACTTCATCCTGTGCTGATCTGATCACAAAAACATTAATCCTTTATTGCCTTACTCATACAAATAAGCTTTAGTTTTATGTAAAGACTCCAATCAAAGATTAGAAAATTTCTGAAACAGGGATGCTGATTTCAATCTGAGGGTGAAGGAAGAATGCTTTTTGTAAGCAGAATATTAATGCATAATTATTCAGATGCTTAATCAAATTGGAAGTCAAATTTGAACATTGTTGAGAACGTACGAAATGGAAAACTGGTTTGGCTTCCATTGAGATTGGAAATCTTGAAAACAGCCTTGTCCCTTTTTAATCTGCTATTTCTGTTTTGAAACCAAAACCAGGAAATGCAGAGGAGAAAAAAAAGAAAAAAGCCCTCATAAAAATGGAAAATCAGAAACACAAAAAAGTTTGAAATTAAAGGAAATGTCAGTTCTCATTTTATTCAAATCAAGTTTGGTTCTAATCTCCAGTGCATTTCTCCATCCATAAAAGAATTCTGCTCCTAAGATATTGTATTTACCTCTTCATGTGACATGACTGCACACAGACTCATCAGACACTGATTTATATTTCCAAACAACATTTAAACCCATCCAAAACACAATATACATCCAAGCTGAAAGCTAAGTTAGGAAACTAAGTGGTCAGATATTTAGGAGTGTGATTTGGTCAAAACAGTCTAAACAGAGAGGAGTTTTTTTCAAAAAAAGAAGAAGAAAAATTAGGATAAACACATTCCTCTCTCTCCTGGGGACAAAACCATGTGCTGATTTGTCAACTATCCACAGACACAGAGCTGAATTTTTAATTTTTTTTTTTAATGGCGGAGAGGACAGGACAGGACAGGACAGGACAGGAGAATAAACCTGATGCAACACTGAGCAATGAATAGTGGGAAAAGTGAAGTCTGAAACATCCTCAGAATATACCTCATTAAGACAACCAGTGTTATTGAAACCAGGAAAAACCCTTCACCTGTTGACAAAATTTGCATAATCAAAGTGAATAAATGAGCTCTACTATACAGAATTTCAGAGAAATGAAATGCAGAACACCCTTGGCATCTCAAATTCCCTTTTGTTCTCATACGTTGTGCCATGGTAATAGGATAAGTGAATTTTGAAGATTTGTCTCTGTGTCTGACAGGGAAGTACACTTCTCATATATGAAGAAAAGGAGAGAGATTCAGCTTACCTCTTAGCTTCAGTAGCTCATGGTTCCTGTCTGATGGTTCCTGTCCAAATCCTTATTTGTCAGCTGTCAGGAGGGCTATCATGATAATTTTTCAGGATAGACATTACAACATTTCCTTATTGATGTAATGGAAATTTTACCCTTTAATGGTATGAACACGTTGTATAGTTAAATATCTGCCAGTCAAATCTCGAAATTACTTTATAATCCTATCTCAGTGTTACACTTTTTTGGACATTCTGCATTAAATAATAGTATTTTCCAGTGCTTTTGCACTAAGAGTCTCTCTGTTTATTTGTCTTACAGTTTAAATTTGTCCTTTGTTTTTACAGTTTGTAAGTTACCCATCCCAAACAGAAAGGTCCTCACTGCAGTTCATGAAGCCTCTGATACTTCTCTTTTTGTAGCAATAAATGGCTGTTTGAGGTCATAAATTGGGAAACAGGGATAATGTGGGGTTTAAAAATAAAGAAGGATATTCACATGATTATAGCCTTTTTGGTGAGAAGACTGTATGAGGAAAACTTTGACACTTGCTTTAAATTTCTCATTCTGGTCTGTGACAGGATCTTTGCCCCAGACCACTGGTGTGAACTAGTGTGTCTTGATGGACTGAAGTTTAATTATTTTATGTAGCTGAAAAGTGATTCAAAAACCAAATCAAAGACTAATCCAGCTCTGGATCTAACTAAATGTCTCTTGAGGATTTGTATCATTAATCTGAGGCTCTCATGCTCTGTCAGACACTAGGAAGGTGGCAGCTACATGCTGTGCCAGCTGGAAATTTTGCCACACTCAGTTTCAGATGAAATGAGGTTGTAAACATATAGATCACTGGCACATTTCCTCCTTATCTCCACAGGAGGAAAGGATGACATTACCTCAGACACTGGAAGAGAAAGACCCTTATTTTTCAGTGAATTACTCTGACCTCTCTGCCTTGGAAAGATGTGAGACAGAACCTCCAAGCAATGAGAATAAAGGTTATGCTTACCGAAGATAATGCTACTAATATCTTAGCTGGGCTGCTTCATTAGGAGAGAACATATGTGGTGGAAGTAGCACCTGTGGACACAGCATTTAAGGCTGCATGTGATGATACTGTAGCTGGACTAGCCAGCCTAACCAGTTTCCTCCATTCACCAAACCAAGAAAAATCCGGTTGGATTCCATTAATCTTCTGCCTTTGAGCTCTGAAAAAGGGAAGGAGAACAATTCTGGGGAGCCAGTAAGAAGTAGGTGGAGCCATTTCTCCTCCCGGACCCTGGGAGAATCTCAAGACTCCCTGTGGCAAAGCAGAAGAGGTCCAGCTCACCAGTCATGGAGAGGTTTCTTGTGGCCACAGCTGTGAGGAGGCAGCTTTGAGAGTCACTAACACCACGTCTGCATTCTGCCTTGTGTGAACATGGAAATGTAGATGGCCATGTTTTGAGTTGGGTACTTAGCACTTTCTCTTTTGCTACTTTGAGTTAATATTCACCTTCAGATTTTAAGACTTTTCTCCCTTTCTTCCTGCATTCTCACCCTTTTTCTTAATATGCTTCTTTTCATCACCAAAATCTTGGCAGTAAAAAAATAAATGTGTAAATGAGAGAAAGTTACTTTTCTTATGTGAAGAAGGAGAAAACAACTGGAAACATTTCATCAAAAGACAAAGACCATGCAAGGAATTTTATGCCCAATATTTTCCAGCAAATCTACCTAGAGTTTGTTTTAGCACTTCATATATTAAATATATAAATACATATTCTAAACATAATTCATAAAATTAATCTCATAATTATGATTCTTTAAAAAATGCAGTATGTTTTATATTTCTTTCCCTTGAAAAGTGCTGGTGTTCTGGTGCACTGAAGGAGTCAGATCTATCTAAGACTTTTATGTTCTAACATAAAAGTGATTCTTCTGAAGTTCCGAACTGAAGAAACAATCTGGAAGTATCTACACATGTCTTCATATGTTTTAGCCCAGGCTTGTAATCAATTCAAAACAAAAAATTCTTGCATTAGAGATTAGACAAGCAATTCCAGTACCAAGATGAAAGCCTGGAATTATAGACTTCATTTGGTATCTTTGTTCTTTTGGAGTTCCTGTTTCTTGAGTAGTTACTGGTTTCTCATACATTCTCATTGAACTAATAGTAGGTTTATAAAATGGTAAACTCACCTCTCTGGTGTTCCAGGTGAGGAAGGGATAGGTGAGCACATTTTCCTGCACGAATTAAGGTGGTTGGGCTGCATGTAGCTGTGCTGACCTGTGACTCTCCCTTCAGTTCCACCTCTGGTTGGAACATGCACTTGTTACAGCTCTTGGTGCTTTAAATTCCAAATTAAAGAGGTATTTCTGACAAAATCAACTGCCCCACATGACTCCTCCAAAAAAAAAATACACTTTGAAAGAACTTGCAGTGTTTTTAGTAACAATACCATATAAACAAATCATTTTTGTGTTTATAACATGCTGGAAATTGAGAACAAAAAGCCTAAATTATCCATCTTGCTATCCTAGAAAAATTTCAGGTTTTGAGTCTCATACATCATCAAATCAGTGGCACTAGTTGTCTCGAGTTCTAGGAGTTTTACAAGCCCAGATACATGTTATGATTTTCTGTGCAAAGAGATGAGAAAGTTATACACAAGTAAATCTTTTTAGAATAACCACAGGATCGGTATCATCAGTATTTTTCAGTGTCATGTCTTCTGCTATTTAGATCCCTTTGTTATGGCTGAACAACAGCAGAAACCAAACAATATTTTACTTAATGTATTTAGATCAGAACTCCTTGCAGCCTGAGAATACAGAGTGACTTTTAATTATACATAAACTGGAGGTAAGTCATTTAATGCATCTTTTACAAGGAACATGATAATATCTTGCTTTCAACCAAAAAAAGAGAGGAAAAGTTAAATGAAGTTGCTTAAAAGAAACAAACAAACAAGAATCCTTAGTTCCCTTAAATCTTCCTAGATGTAAAAAATTGTCCATGTTAACAGTGTCATTCCAAATAAAAGACATTTATATGAATCCATGTTTATTTGAAGTGCTGATATCTCACAGTATCTCTGTCTTAGCTCTTATGGAAAACTTCACAACAGGACCTGACTATGTGCTGACCTGTTACATGTTTGATATCAGACCAAACATCTGCTGTGGAAGACTGTTGTCCTCACTCACAGAAGGAGAAAAAAACAGTACAGTGAAATTAGGAGCATTTTGATAGTTTGAGATAAAGAGGTGTCCTCTTAGTTGCAGTGAGCCTGGCCATGTGATTTACAGTAGAGGGTTGTTCATTCTGCTCTTCAGGAAGACAGGTGATGGGAAAAAAACCAAATTCCTTTTCTTCCAGGCTTCCAAAACCCTATGCTCTGAATTTTTACAGATTTTTTGAGGATATAGAGTTGCAGTCTTACTTGCCACTCCTTATGAACCCAGAACATGCTGGCTTTATTTATACTAGGAAAGTGAACAATCCCAGGGAACATTGCTAAGACCTGGAAGTCGACTGTCACGACTGTGAAGAATGTTAGACTGGTTGCTGGCAACATTTTCCCTCAGACCAATCAATACTCCCTCTGTCAAAGAACTCCCAGAGTGGTGCAGCAGCCCCCTCAGGCCAAAGGCTTCACTGGCGGGACAGTTTGGATGGAGTTGATGTGTTTTGGAGAATAAAGGAGTTTAATATTGTGCACATTGTCAGGCTGTGCAAGCTGACCTTAAGAGAATTGACTATGGGACAGTGATTTACAAGAAAAAGTGGATTACCAAGTCCAGTTCAGTAACGTGTCTTTTACTGGCCCATGACAGAGGCATCAAGATTGCACACAGGAAGCAGAGCACATGGGTGGAAGAGAATATTCGTGTACTCTCTGGTGGATTTTCCCAGCATTCCTGATTTGTGGCTCCCTTATGCTTCAGTCCTTGCTAGTGGTACCTCTTTCAGTTACCAGACTTCCCTTCCCTTAATTCTTTTCATAAGTACATTTTGTCAAGGGGGTCCTTGAATAAATCGTTTGTTTCTCCACACATTTGGCTGAAACAGAGAAAAGATTTCCATCTTCATTCCTTCTTGAAGTCAGGGAGATGACAGCCCCTCCTTGATGCTCCTCACATCCTGAGAACAGGTTTTCCAAAGCAAATTTGGAATCACAAATCATGTGAAGCTCCCATGGTAGCCTATGAAACCTTTGACCACGGTACCTTTGACAACACACTGACAGGGATGTTTGTCAGGTCTATGTGACATCGTGAATATTCCCCTCCTTGTCTTGGTATCAAATATCTTTTAAAACATTTGAAGCAGCCTCTATTTAAGATGTTAGAAAATGGATTGAAGCACAGTAGAACTAGGTTATTCCAGGAGGCTTTGGAGAAACCATTTTAAAATTATTTTGTTGTCCAGCATTTGATATAGACTTCAGAAGTTGACTAAGCCTCTTAAGTTAGTAATTAATTGTCCATAATCAGTGGAGAGCGATCTGGCTGAGACAGTTGGGGTTGTGAAGCCTGGAGAAGAGAAGGTTCTAAGGAACTCCTTATTGTGGCCTTTCAATATATAAAAGGGGCTTGAAAGAAAGACAAAGAGAGAGTTTTTTACCAAGGGATGTAGTGACAGGACAAAGGGCAATGATTTTAAACTGAAAGATGGTAGCTTTAGACTGAGCATAAAGAAGAATTTTTTTTTTACGGTGAGGATGCTGAGACAGTGGAACAGGTTGTCCACAAGTTTTAAATACCCTGTCATTGAAAATCTAAGGAATTTATTGGAAATGGCCTCAAGTTGCACACGGGGAAGTTTAAATTAGATAATAGGATTTTTTTTCCACAGAAAGGATTGTAAATCATTGCAACAGACTTCCCACAGAAGTGGTGGAGTCATCATCCTTGGAAGTGTTGTAAAAACATGTGGATATGTCACCTGGGGACACAATTTGATGGTGAACATGGTAGTGGTGCTAGTTTGACGGTTGGATTTGATGATCTTAAAGGTCTTTTCTAACCTTAATGATTCTGTGACTGATTGGATATGTTCAAGGTAAGGTTGGAAGGGCTTCTGAGCAACTTGATCTAGTGAATGATGTCTCTGCCCATGTGAAGGAGAGGAATGAGTGATCTTTAAAGGTCTCTTTCCACTAAAACTATTCTGCAATTCTGTGAGTATAAGCACCACTAGGAAAGCCATTCAGCTCATCCACAGACCTGATTTGCCATCTGGAAGCACACGTCTTTTTTTCCTGGTTACAGGTGCAGCTCACAGTGATTTTGCACTTACTTTAGTGTTTAGAAAAAAAAAATTTATTTAAAAAGGAATCTAAATTTTTGTCCTCCATAATCAATGTTGCCTGAAATTAATTTATAAATTACAATTAGCAGAAAGTTTCTTTGGAATTATAAACGAAAGTGAGAGAAAATGAAAGAAAATTTTATTGCTGAATTATGTTTAATTTACTAGCATATTTACTAGAAATAGACAAACAATTAGGTAAATTGATCAAACATATATTCCATACACAGTATATTTTAAAGACGTTGTAGTCTATGTCAAGAACAGGTATGTTGTTCTGGTGCTGAGAGAATCATCATTTCCATCAGACTCATTTCTCTGTGGTTTTACTTTGCTGCAAATCTCTGCCTGCATAAAGCTGGACAGTGCACTTATGCATGAAATCATTTGCTGTTTCACTCAAATGCAGATAGACCAAGGAAAGAACAAAGCAACTTTATTACAGCTTGAAACAGCATCACACAACTGGAGTCAACCTGTTAAAAGAGCAGAGTGTATTAGAAAGGAATATTGAATATATTTAAATATCTGTAATATTTAAATATTGGAATATTTAAAATATTTCAAAATTCATTAATCCAGTTTAAAACTGTTTAGAAAAGGCAGAAGCAAATATCACCATAATAATTTCTCAAATATGTCATACTCACAGGGTTTTTTTCACTAAAAACATAACAAAACTGTGAAAGTCGGTCACTCCTCACCATAACAGTTTTGGAAAGAAATAAACACAGACTTAGTTTTTGATTGGATTTGCAAGAGAAATTTAGGTAAAAATAAAAAAATAATTACCATCACAACAGAATTATGATAGGGTTGTTGATAGGGTTATTCAGCAACCACCTTCTGAGTGTAACTGAATATTATTTCTAAGTCCTGATACTTGTTTATTGGTTGATGCACTGACCTTACATCTGTAAGACTTCATATTAAATTCTGGACATTGGATGCATCCACTTTCCCCACTGTGCAGCACAAATACAGAAGAACAAAGTTTGCTTCACTGCTGTCCATTTGGGCTCTAGCAGGACGTGTCTTTACCAGCAACGGAGTTCACGGCAGCTGCAGGGGCCAGTCCCACACCACACAGTCATGAACAGCTACATCCTGAAGGATCAGGCATCCACGTCACAAGTGGATACTTTCAATAGTGTCTCTGAGAATTGCTTCAAGTTCCTGCACCAAGAGGACTACTTCAAGTGCTTCAGGTGTGCACTTGAGTGTGCATCATAAGAGCAACTGAAATGACAAATCTGCGCCTCAGAGGGACCCGTTCAGTTCAGTAAATCATTACTATAAATCCACCCACTGCATACTAGATATAAAGAACTTGATATTCTAGGATGAGGCAATGGCACGGATTTTATCCCTAGTCAAATTCCAAATGAGAGTTCATACCTACAGTACTTGGCACCAGTTTTCAAAGAGAAAAATTTAGGCATCATTGAAACTTATGTCTGGGATGGTGCCATGAATCACTGTAGTCTTCTTCCCATGCAATGGTAATTACAAGTTTTCTGGACTTTCAACGATTTTAATAGTTAAACATCTAAAAGAACTTGGCTTCTATTTTAGTTTGAAATTTTTTCTGCTATCTAGTTATAATTTCCTTTTTTTAAATTGTCAATTTATTCTTATCTTGCTTATGGAAAGCATGGAAAAAAAGCTCATAGTCTTTCTCATCCTAGGTCATTTACATATCTTATGTCACCAGTTCATGTCCCACTCCACTCAACTGTAATCTTTCCTTTAAAAGTAGCAGTTCTTTTTGAATTTTCAGAGAGATTGTGTTTTCTTAATCTCTTGGAGCTTTTGCTCATCTTTGTACTCTTTCCAATATGTCTATATGTTTCTTTAAATGTGATGCTGAAACAGGGCAGCATACTCCATCTGAGGGCTGCCTGGTACAGAGTAGAATGGAGTAATAATCTGGTTTCTCTCAGAGTTAACACTTCTGTTTTTACACTCGCAAATGAGAGTTGTCTTTTTTGCAGTAGCATCCAAGAGCAATGGGTAAGTTTTTTGCTCCCCTATAGCTCCTGGAGAAATTTTCACCCTGGTGCTTTCTGACTAGTTTATGCAGTTGTTTTTTTCTTTCTTATGTGATGCAGAGTTTGTAGAGTGCACCTTGATGATAAGGGGAAGAGGCTGGTTGAGAGAAATCTTTCACACGGATATTTATTCAAGGCAAATTATATGCTGAAATTAATAAAGAAAAAATGTTTGATGAACTTTTGCAAGTTTTGTAGTTATCTTTCAAAGTGGGTCACATTCAGTGTGGAATAACTCATTAGTAAAACGGAAAAGCATGGATTTGTTGCATGCGATTTGCACTGTACCAATCTGTTTATGCACATGCCATTTAATTTTTGAGTGTTATGCTATTTCGTGATGAGTCAAACATGGCTAACAGCCCAACACCCACCCAGCTGCTCACTCACGTGTCACTGTCACCACCACCCCTCACTGGGACAGAGCGGGGAGGAAATTGGATGAGGAAACTCATGGATCAAGAAAAAGACATGGAGATTTCTTTCTAATTACCATCACAAGCAATACGGGCTGAAAGTTGAGGTGGTGAGGGAGGAAAGAATAATTTATTGTCAATTGAAATAGATTTTGGTGATGAAGATCAAAAAGACAAATACTAAACATAACACCTTCCCTCCTCCTCCTCTACCAGACTCAACTTTACTCCAGCAATCCAACCTCATTTGCACCCTCCCCAGCAGCACAGGAAGGATGGAGGAGGGGGACTGGTTAATGCATAACAGGTTCTCTCTTTCACCCCTTTCCCCTCACACTTTTTTCCTACTCCAGCATGAGTCCTTCTCAATGGCTGCAGTCCTTCAGAATGAACCTGCTCTGCAGAGCATGGGTCCTCCATGGGCTTCAGAGAACAACTGGTCTGGAGTTTGGAGCTTCCCTCTTGGACCAGGGTACACGCTCTCTTGTTTCTTACTCTGTTCTGCTCCCTCCGCCTACCTCCCTCTTGTTTATTTACCCTTTCTTGAATGTTTTTCCTCAGCAGCACCACTGATTCCCCAGAGGCACCATCAGCTCCCCAGGTGGGCTGAGCTCTGGTGGGCTGAGCTCTGGTGCACTGAGTCTGCTGCAGAGGTGGCTGGAAGTGGCTGTGGCAGGCACTGGGCAGCCCCTGGCCTCTCTTTGCAGAGGCTTCTCCTGCAGCCCCACCACCACCATGACCCTGCCACATAAACCCAACACATCTCTGAATGTCCTTCTGACCCTCACCCTGCCCTATCTGGGGACACATGGTTTTGATATTATCCATCCCTTCCAATAGCAGCATCACAACAGCTGTGCGAAGGCCCCAGCCTTTCTCATAAAGCCCTGCCAAAATCAAGGGAAGAGAGTAAAGAAAGTTTGAGGAAAGCTAAAAGAAAATAAAGTCTTTGCTTTCAGAAAAGTCAGCAAGTATCAATAGGTACAAATCCAATTCAGCTTAGAATATTTAATAAATCAGCTACAACAAGCAAAACAATGCAGTGAGATAACAGCCATTTCAAACCAGAACAGAAGCGAGCTATATTTACTGCAATAGCAGTTTTATGACCAAACTGTCATCCATGTTATCAGTCTGAGCAACGTGTTACACAAATAATTTGGGTCGAAATTGTGAGAGTATTGTTCGCAATAAAGTGGTCTAATCGGTACACATTTTATTAGTAAGCATTTCTCCAAGCTTTTTATTTATTTCTGTTTTAAAAACAGAGCATGTTTACAGATGTTATTGTCCTGATTTATAGTATCTTTAGAGAAAGAATCTTTTTAGGTTACAAAAATTATGTTGCTTTCATTTATATTAAAATATAACTTTTCTGTGGTCATTAAGCGAATTATATTACTTGAGGTGAAGCATATTCAAGGATCTACACATAAATAAAACCAGGTACATTACAAGCACTGTTGTGATATTTATCACTGATGGAGCTTATGATTGCAGAACTATATAAAAATCTTTAGGGGTTACCTTAGCTTAATGGTGTTCTTCCCTTTCACTCACCATCCACTCCTTATTGCAAACATCTGCTTGGAAATAAAAAGGGTTTTATGTTTCCCTGGGACATACTTGGCTCTACAAGAACATTGCTCATTTTATTTAAGAAATACTTAAGTTTAATCAAGTTTTTAATTCCAGAAATATTACAGCCACTCATCTTGAATGACTTGCGACTCTAATCTATATACTTAAAAATGTCCTTAATGAAAAAGAATAACGTAATAGCTATTGTTGGATTACATAGCAGAAAATTAACTTCTTTGCTTTCTCTCTTGATTAGTGCTCTGGCATTTATTCAGTGGCTTGGCCTTGCTCATTTTAGCCTTGTTGTAATAATAATAACAAATGAACCTTATTACTCTTACTGTTTGCTTACTTCTGTTCTGATGTTAGGTACTTTCCAGTTCATCTTGTAAATTACAGCTAATATAAGGGAGAAATATCTCTATATGAATAAAAGAAAACAAGTTCCTTATAAATTTTACAAGAAACATTCTTTTTGAAATAAATCTAATGGTTTTGGGGAGAAGAAAATTATGTGTTTTGCACTCACACTGATGAATGCAAAATTATATACCGTATTTCACTTACTAATATGAACTAGTAAAATTCATGGCATGCTGTTTTACAGGCAGTAAAATACTTTTTCCAGATGTGGCTTCATAATTCTCCAAAGACTATCATAGTTATCATAAGATTTATGGGGGATAATTTATTAATCACATTTTTTTTAACTCTGGAAATCTGTTTAGTAAGATGAAAGAGAGCTTTAAAATTAGTCATTTTAACCAAATGTGGATGGCATTATGATATCAAGTTACTCCTTTTGTTCAAATTATTTTTAATGACTTTATTTGTTTTACAGCCTCCACAAGTCAGTACCAACTTGGTGGTAATGATATATCCGGCAAAACTCTAACATTCCGAAAACCAGCAAGAAAACTTTTTCTAACACACTAAATTAACTTAACTGTGCTATGCTATTGTTACAGCTTATTTAGGGATATGTAAGCTACTTAAATTTATTTTTATAAGATTTTAAGGAGACAAAGCTTATAAAAACTATGCCTCATGACTTTAACCCAGCTTCCTTAATGAAAGTTTGTAAGTGGATCATATGCATAAAATGCTGCAAGGGCCAAATGCCGATTTAAATTCTGTATTTTACAACCAAGTTTATAAAAAACTGCTGAAGCAGTTTTATTAAATCTGTAGTGAATATTCAGTTCATGATAGATCCGATCCTGGAAGCTATTTCATGCACAGTTGGCCTGATCCTCTGTGTAGCATGGCTAGGGTAAATAATTTTGTTAATCCTTGTTCCTTTGGGCCATACCCAGAACGCCTGGTTAGTTGATTTCAGCACCAGTTCCGTGCCAGATAAATTCCTTCATCAATCCCTCCAGTTGAACCATGCGAATGGTGGCAAATGCAGATAACCTGTGTGTGAGATTTGGGAATGACATCCCAGACCATGAGGGTTCAAGTTCAGTTGCCAAAAAATAGCATCTGGTACCCGCTGATTTTCTTTAGTCTCCTGCTAAGCTTCCAGTGGTTGAATCAAGACAGTTCTCTTCCCCAAAGGGCTCACAACTTCCAGTCCTGTCCAGTTGTCTTAAGATATTTTAGTGGATTTTAAATTCCACTAGAGGCCTAGGTTTAGAGGAATGAGTTAAGCTTTAGCTCTCCATGGTCTCTAACAAGATCTCAGATACTTACATCTTTGCATCTGAGATTCCTGTTTCTAAGATCCATACTTCCTGACATCTAAATGAACCTTAAATTGAATCCTACCCTGTGGATCATCAAGCCAAGAAGGAGACATGAAGGCAATTTGATATCAAATTTACATTTGTCTTACTGAGTGAAAAAGAAAGAAAATATAAAACTTTGAAATAGATTAGGGTTACTGGCTGAAGTGTGGGAGAATACTGAAGAAGGAACTGGAGGAGATGGTAAATGATCACATCAGGTCTTGTTATGGGAAATGATTCAGAACTTGGTGTACAGGTTTGTAGACTTCCATTCTTAGTAGAAATAATGGTAACGATTTTCCATCTATCCCGTATGACACAACCCAAGATTTATCCTTGTGCTGTAACCACTGTGACACTTCACCACTACACAACAGACTTCATGCAAGCAAAGTGGAAATTAAGCATTTCCCTGCTTCTTAAAAATTTTCATACAGGCTTTAGAACTGCAAATATTTCACCTTCTGTTAAGCACTGCCTAAGAGTTAAGCAACCCCTTAGCTCTACTTCTTGCAGAATGGTTCTTATGATTTTAGGATTAAACTGGTTAAATAACTGAGGTTAAATAAACTCAGGATTGAACTGGTTAAATAACTCTATACCTTGTGTATGGTGTATTGTGAGATGATCCCTGTAGTAAAGGCAGCCTTAATAACCTTCTGGTGCAGAATTCGTCTCCTTTTGATTTCCAAACACGTGTATTAATAAGTTGAGGGAGATGATGTGGCATTCATCTGGAGTTGAGACTTACAAAATAAGTGAAGGAACTTTCCACCCCAGTGCTGTTAATATTCTTGCTCAACTGAGTAACATTAATTTGAAAATCTTGTCTGAGTAACATGAGTTGGTTTTGTATGTGATATTGCAGAGGCAAATTACCAAGATGAATATTTCTGATATAAACCTGGATAGAGGCTATACATCCTGCACAAACACAAGTAGATACATGCATTTGCATGCAGAGATTTTGAGGTAGCTAATTTAAACCTAATAAAATTCAACCACATAGCTGATTTCTGTACCCAAATTTGGAGCAGAGACTCTACATGCTATTATATCTCTAAAAATAATGAAGGTGTCTTGCCTAACTGTAGACTACATTACAGATGTTTACATCCAAAGTAGTCAATCATGGCTGTCTTTGTGATCAACACAGAAAAATAAACATCTTCTGGGAGTAATTAATCTGGACCATTTCAGATATGTTTTAGAATGCAGATGAGTTGTTCTGTGCAGAAGCCTGTTTCTTTTTACTGATTACCTAGGGCCTGGAAACCCAGTTCAAACTTAGATGTCTACTTTGTAGATGTCTAAATTTAGGCAAATTAATCCCATACTCTGTGTTAAAATAATTTCCTACTGATTTTGAGTATTCCAGATGTTCACAATTTCGCCATATCACAGTTTTATTCAGGCTTACGAAAGCAAATAATCCGTGTTAGGGGAACCCACCTTTTTAAATGAAGTGGTTTCTATTCATGCTCTAGTTCTTTTTTTTCTTATCCTTGCCAAAAGAATTTCCTTTAAGAGAGTGAATAAGTATAAATCATTTTTACAGTTTTGGAAATTGGTTTGTAGTATTTTAAAGCATTTTTATGATTTTGGAAAATTCTGACAATTTCTTTTTCTCCCATTGCTAGAAAAACTGGTGTGATATCTGAAAAAATAAGACATCAACATGCTTATTTAATCTTTCATATGGTTTTATTTTTCATTTCCAACTGATACAGAAAAAGCTGGAAGGCAGTTGACAGTCTCTAACAGCAAGTTCACACAAAGCTTTATATGCTCAGTGAAACCCCCCTCACTGTTGGTACAAAGAATATTGGAAAGATAATTTCTTGGAGTCCTCTACAAAAAATAAGATATTTTTGTTTCTGACACTTAGCTAAACTTTTCCTTGACAAATAGTTGAGTAATGAAATTTACTGGTAGAAGAGAGATTGTATTACAAAAATATGTGTTTATCTTAAGAGTGGGAATATTTCACAGATGATTCAAACCGTGATTGGGTTCTAATAATTCAGGCCCCACAACTCTTTAAAAACATTAAATATCACAACTTTACTATTTATATATGGTTTCTATTTTATAGCTTCTTTTATGGTGCCCTGAGGGCTAGAAGAACTTTTTTCAAGTGAATTCTGGCATATTCACATATCATATAACTCAGTGAGGGAAGAGAAACTATCAAAGATCACCAAACAACCATAAAAAAAATTCTGTAAACTGGCAATCCTGTGCCATTCTCTAAGAAACTATAAAAGCCTTACAGACCATTGTGCCTTATCGAGGAAAGATGGTAAATAAAACGCTGACTTTGACACTGCTGTTCAATAGGTTAGCCTTCGTAAGACTAAAGAACCCCCAGTTGCTTCACATAGAGTTTGTTTTCAGAGAAGGTCGTCAAGACTAATCTCACTGAACCTCAAAACCTAAAAGCAAAAGTCTGCTCTCTGTTAGGGAACTTTGTCCCTTCATGAGATAATGGAAAAAATGGGCATTTCCGGAGTATGAACTCATCTACAGGTGAATAACCCTCTGAAAGTGCCTTTTTCTCCCCATGCACCTAGGAAAATGTTCCTAGGAAAACCTGGGAAATGTTTATGAATCTCAGTGTCATTGATTTTTATGCAGAATGGGTCAGGCTTACTGGGGTATCTTTGGGGTTTCTGTTGCAAAGTTTCACCTGTATTTTTGTTTACTTATTTCCTGTCAATCATGTTACTAAGTTATTGGAGCTGAATTTCTAGGACTTCATTTTGCATTCAGAATTACAACTGACTTCCCCTTAAGAAGATGTCATGGGTTAGCACTACAGAAGACACCGCTATTATCTTGCTTTACATACAAGGACAAGCATTTTAATAGCCATAAGAAAAGGCTTGTGCATAACACTAGTCAGGTATTTAAGTTATTTGTCAGATTGTTGGCAAAAAGTAAATTGCCAATAAGAACGGAGCTTGGTGCAAAAAAAGTTACACTATTAACAACCAAGGGACAGTCATAAAGTCTAGCTCTCCCAGATGTGTACTATAACATAGATAATAAAATCTGCACTGAACTTTAAACTATTTTCCTTGTTAACTGAAATGTGCAACTGAAATAGTTGGTTATTAAAGAAAACATCCATGGATAAGACATCTTTTCTAACAAAAGAATGATTGTAGCTCATTTCAAATTTTTTTGGCACCATCCCAGATTGAAGAGAGCAATTCACAACTCTCAGGATAGCATGACCGAGGAAGGCAGGCACTCTTCTAACAACCATGTTGGAACATGATCAAGCAAATCCTGAATTATCTCAAAAATGCTTGATGAGGATACCTGAGAAAATGCTTCTAGAGTATCTGATTATAAAATCCCAAAGTACCTACTCCCTTAACTGATCAACAGCCGTATTTTTCACACTGCAGCTGTACCCAAAAACCATACAGAAGTATTACAAGATATCATTAAATAGAATAAAAATGTCCTTGACTAGTGTCTCCCTTAAGAAGCTTATTAGCAGACCAGAAGAGGACATCATGATAATTCCTTGCCTCCAAGATAATCTTCTTCCTTTGCTGTAGGACCCTGCCAAGGTTTTACAACATTTTAACATTCCTAATCTCTGTTCCAGGCAAGATCTGTACTCCAATTATCTCTTTTCATTCAAGGGCATAACACAAACTACCATTAAAAACATATCATACCAAACAGAATAAAAAAACAGCCATAGTCTAAAGTGCCTTGTTCTAGGACATCCTTTATAAGGATATGAAACATATGAACTCTGAGATGGATACAGCAGGTTAAATGCAGAAGGGTTTTGAAAAGCAAAGAGTCCCTCTGGTTTTCACCCCTATTTATTATTACAGCACACGACAAATGAATGTTGCTCTCTTTTTGTCAGCAGCTTGCTATCCTCAGTTTGAATGTGCCTATCTTTCAGCACTGACTGAAAAGATGATCAGTTCAAAATAGATATATACTCTGTAGGTAGCTGACTTCAGATGCAGTAAATCACTTCCATTTATTTCAGAAAACAAGTTAGTCGGGAGCCATATAGAGTTTCAGTGGGACTTATGAGACCTCTTTCCTCCCACTCCCTTCTGCCAGCCCTCACTACTCTTGTCTGTCTGCTGGGGGATCCTGCTCACCTCCCCCTCCTTGGTCTTGTTCCCAGGCCAGGATCTGCTCTGATTCAGGAAAAAGAAGGTGTAAGATGCAGGGCTTTCAGTTCAGAGTCATCTGCCTCAAGCAAAAGTAGCTGCTAGCAAACTCCAGAGCTCAAGGCTGTGATTCTACCACTCTCCCAGGGCTTTCAGGTCATCTCCATGCCATTCTAGATGGCTCTTTAAAGGGAGAGGCATAGAGTTTGGAGGAGAAGGGCCCACCCCATTGCACAGCAGGAAGGAGGCATCATGCCCACAGGGCCATTTACCTACCCTTCCCTCTGACTGTTACAGTGCCAGCAGAGAACAGCACTGGAGCCTCATCTTTCCTATTCCATGGTGACACCAAACCCCTCTGGGTCTCTGGAACTTGCTGCCTGGGAGGACCTATACCACTCCCAGCTCAGAAACGCAGCTGTGGTGTGCAGGGGACCTCTAGGAAGGTGGGCAGCCTATTTGCAAATTTATGTTTCAACTCTATTTTCCTAACTCACAGTATACCTTTTTAGGTTTACATGTTCTATAAATGAACTTTCAGATTTTTACATTTATCTCCAATTTCACACTGTTACTTAATTCAGGTGGCATTTTTTTTAATTCTCCCTGGGTGGAAATAAAGGTAACAACATGTAAATTCTACTGTCTCCATTGCCTTTTCTATATGCTCTTGGGAGAGGGAAGAATCACTGAATTTGTTAGATAAAACCATCAAATCTAAACTAACCCTTTGTTGATACAAATGTCTGCCTCATGGCTTCAGACAGACAGATCAAGCTATGCGCTGGGAGTTGTTTACAGTCTGAAAAGTCACAGACAGGTACATGAAGTGATACCACATTTCTTTTTTAATGTTCAGATGGGAATTCAAAGGATTACTCAACAAATTATATACTTTGATTTCTTGAAATTGACAGACGAGTAGATGTAATGTTGTACTTATTGCTGAACTCTTCTGATTTTATTGCTTGTAAACTGATATGAAAGACTCAAACAGTAGGAGAGGACCATCTTTACTTAATTTCTACATTTTATTCAACCAAAGGAACATTTTTTTCCCTTTTGTGGGAGTAGAATGCACAGTGTCTTTTGCAATAACTTTGCACATATGTTCATCATGGCTCATAATGGCGGGTGGTTTCTCATCTTTATACCATCTTTTAATCATAAATTTTCTATGAATCACGGAATGTTTTCACTTGAAAGATTCACAGGATCAACATCTGTTGTATAGAATGATACAGCTGAAGAAGACCTAATGCAGGCAGTTTAATGCTACTTAAAGATCAGAGATTGAAGAGAAAGTCTTTACACACACTCCGAAGCCATTTATGTGTTCCCCATCTTCTTTCCAATCTTTGTGTTCTATCTATCCCATCTCACACCATCCAGGCAAACTTTCCTTTTGCTTCTCTTGTACTTTTTAAATGACGACAATAAAAAATGTTTGCTACAAGAAAGGAATGAGTCACTGTTTTATATAACCAACAACAAAACCATTTTGCAGAAAAAATGCTTCGTTATTGCTTATATACTATCTAAATGCATGAACTTGGTGTTAGTTATGAGCCAATAGACTCTTGTTAGGTCAGTTCCGTTCATCTGCAAGGCTATTTGCAAACATTTTATTGTATTTTAAAAAGTGAAGTCAGATAAATTGGGGGTGGGGGGGAAGGTGATGGGTTTTTTTTAGTTTTCAGATTACAGAAACAAAGGAGCAGAAATCATAAATTACTTATTTAAGGTAATATAGGAAACTTATACCAGAAGTAGGAATTGAATTTTTTATCTAGGAATCCTACCAGAAGTTTATGTCTTGTTCCTTGTCTGTAAAATCAGCCCATCATCACACTGTAGTTTTTCTGCTAAATCTTATCTGATAGTTTTGCCACTTGTTAGACTGTGGCTTGGGAGATTTCCAGGTTCTGATGTACAGTGTACATGTTTGTTTCTTTGTGTGTGGTGTTGAGTTTTTTTAATAAGAGATTCAAGAACAAATAAAGGCATAGAGTGACAGTGAAAGAAACAACTTTCCGCATCGCATCTTCCAATTATGTGTAATCCCTTTTGCATGTCATGTTGTTTGCATCTGCAGATAGTCAGAATAGGTCTCAGAAACATCATGTGTGCATTCAGAAAATTTCTAACTGTTTGGAGGACTCTATAACCTATATTTTTTGTAGTCTACCATTTTTAAATGGCAGAAGTTTTCAAAAAATCATCAAATGTTTACTATGTCAGACAAAAAGGATAAGGTACACATGCACGTAACTATAACCTGCACATATAGAAAAGATTTAATGATTGATATAATTACATAAACTTTTCAGCTAGACACTTCTAAAAGTTTTTCTTATTCCACAAGATTATGCCAGAGTCTGCTGATATTGCAGGGTAGTTATGAATTTGGTAAAAGACAACATTCACTTTAGATTCACTGTGTAATGCTGAGTTCAGGTGTTGCAAAACTTGCAGGACAAACAGGGGGGTAGCTCTTCCCTGGATCTAGCTGCTTCTCATTACCTGCAACCCAGGAATTTGACTCAGATGGTGTCCAGCCTGCCTCCAAGTCTAGTGATCTTTGGCAAGGGGAAGTCCCACTGGGACTTGAAGAAGTCTGGATCCATGGAAAGACAGCTTAGTGCATCTGGAAGTTAATAGTAGGCAGCAAAGAGAATGCTGAAAGAAAAAAGGTATGATTGAAAAAATATGACCAAAGTGTGGGATGTGGATGAAGGAGACTGGCAAAGTGGGGAGGAAAAAGAAGAGTTGTGCACAGATTAGAAGGTAAAAGAAAGGGGAACTCTCATTATATTGAAAATTGGAGCTTACTAGGAGAAAAGGAAAGAGATCTCTTGACTGTGTTTTAGAACAGTGTGTATAAAGCCTATGTGAGTCAAAAGGACTGACGTCAGCTTGATGAAAATACTGCTGAATTAATTGTCAAGCAAGCTGTCTCTCCCCATTTTTTCTGTGTTTGTCAGGCTGTCTTGGCCCACCTGAAGCAGCCCAGAGACCCTCCCAGTGAATCCGCCCACCCTTGGATCTGGTCCCGTAGGGGAACCATTTCCCCAGCCTCTGAAACCCAACCCTTCTTGCATAAAACACAGCTATTGTTTAACAGTTCAGAGCAACAAGCTGAGGGCAGGAAATGAAGAATAATGTCTCCACTTGAAACAGCTAATTATACTTGTGTTGATCTAGTGTTAAACTTTCCTGTTATCATTGGCTATACAGTCTTGTATCTTGCTTGTGCTGAGGTTTTCTAGTGGCTTCATCTTGGGCTGCAGTCTGTGTTATGCAGAAATGTGAGAGAGCCTTTTTCAATGCCAGCTGCATCCTGCATTTCTTTAAGCCCTGCTTGCCAGTGTAGCTGTACTTTTAACACCAAACTGCTTTTGGTTATGATGGAGCACCAGAAAGTTAAGAATGCAAAGAAATTTAAATATTACCTTGGGTAAGTATTATCAGCTAGCAATAAGATCTGTCCAAACAAGGGAGAATTAGAGACAAGAATGTCAGTAGTAATATCCTGTGTTTTGTTAAAGGAACTTCATAAGCACAGCATCTTACTTTTTCTTTTATCCTTCAGAAGTCCAGCACCCCAATTTTTTGTCATCTTAAAGTCAAGAATTGGTTTCTGAAATGAAATCTGAAGAGGATGTGTTTGTTGTAAAATTAATTCATGTAATCAGCACTAACACCTCTGTGGATAAATTACCTTAGCCAGCAATAAAAGAAAAGTGTATCCACACTATTGAGTCCTTCTTAGGGCTGCACTTCTTCACAGTTAAAATCTGGAGGCATTTTGTCCTGAAGCTGCCTAAGGTACTCACGATTTCACAACAAACAGGGTATAGCCTCTTCTCTGGTATCGACCCACAATTATCTTCTTGTCTACAGAAAAGACAAGAACCCAGTTGAGGGATTTGTCCTCATTTCAGAACATGGATGAAATATGAACCTGAGCTTTAATTCCTTCATCAGCTGGCCCACCCTGCACACATTACCAGAATTCAGTGGTGACTATGTCTTAAATGCAGAAGTTAGATGTAATACCCAAGTGCACTCCATAATGAAGGCACAGCAGATGTACATCTATGGCTTCATGGTTCCAGCCATGAACAGATGGGTATTTCATTGTACCCTCAGGTGGAGACTGGCACAGAAACTCATAAGAGCTCCTACAAACAGCAGTGTTCAGGCATCAGGTTTCCAGGAGTTGTCCAAGAAATATGTTTGGGTGAAAAACAGAGCTATTCATTCAGGCTGACATTTGAAACCTTCATAATCTGGGATGAAGAGAATGCTTCATATTGTTTTGGCTTTGTGAAGCTGGATTTTCATGACACCTTTGTATTATATTGTTCACATAGTGCCTTCCATTGATAAAAGGAACATTTTTGAATGACAGTAAGTATATTCTCCTTCCCAGACTTTTAAGAGCAGCAGCAAGAGCATACATCTGCTCCCAAAATTTAGAAGAAACAGGGGTTTTTTTATTCCATTCTGAAGTGTGGAAGGAAAATTATGCATATCTTTGCTGAACTCAGGTTTTTATTTGTCTTCTCTCAGTACTGCTGCCTGTATCATTGTCTGACTGGCATTGCACTGGTTTCTGGCTCTTTACAGCACCTACCTTTATATAAGCATACTAAACAGAGGCAGGTCATGACCTTTAATTATTAGCACACCTCTTGGCACTGTTTTGATCCAAAGCAATACTCTTCCAGATAATGTCTGGACACAGTTTTCAGGTCTTAGCTGACTCAAAACCCAGCAGCCTGTTTGAAGGCAGTCAGGTGGTTTTGCAAAGTAGAAGAGTTCAGCTAGCTGATCACGAGCTCACTCATGTCAGCTGGTCACAGAGCCAGAGCAGAGCCACTGGCCATTTTATTTACTGGTATAAATGCAGCTGCAGAGTTCTGTGTTGTGGCTACAACAACATGGTGTTAATAACTACTCAATGTTTTCTCAATTCAGTTTCAATGTAAGGAACAGCTATTCTACTTTTTAGTTTCTACAGCAGCCCCAGCAGTTGCCATCCTTTGATTAGCAAAGTGAAGAACATTTTTTAAAAGTTTGATTTGCCTTCTGTAGATAGCCACTCCACCAATCTGGGTAGCTTCCATCTTTGTTGAAGATGTAAGTAGCCAGGAAAACAAACGAAAAACTAAAGAAAGAGAATTTTTTGCAGTGTGCATACATGCTGGATGAATAACACAAGTATATGTCGTAGCCAATAGGAAGAAACAGAGACTGGCCAAAGGTTACAGCTTACAGGCATAAATTTATCCTTTGTGATGAAATGTAACTGGATCCTACCAGTCTCAACTTTGAAGTCTTCCTGAACCTGTAAGGTTACAGGTCTGAACACATCTCCACCCCTAGCTGGCATGTCTCCTGATCGTCTGCATTTTTTAAAAGGTAAAAAATAAAAGAAAGAAACTAAAACAAACTATGACATGATAGGAATTTCAAACTTCTTAAAGAAACTCTACAGATATCTATTCCATAGCACAGTTAATGATTCTTTTAAAATACAGGGTACAATGCTCAATACCTCAAGAAGACAATCCTTTCAGACATTTCTTCCTAAAAACCATTTATACAGTTAAACAATAATCATGACATCTGTCCTGTGAAGGAGGTATGCATTTCTTCTTCCACTTGCTGAAAAAAATTGCTCTTTAAAACGTCATAATTTAAAGTCACTCTTTCTGAGTACAATGTGGAAAAAAACCAATGAAGATGTAGGATTGGACAACGAACTGTCTGCTGTGTTTCAAGGATTTTCTAGTGTAGTCTTTCTATTTCAATGCGAATATTAGTGTGAAAGGGAGACTAATAAGCTCCTTTGGTAAGGGTGATGAATGCTTATTTTCTTGAGTAATCCTGTCTGTAATTCCCATCAGAAAACACACAGAGTAGGGGAATCAGCCCTATGACACAGTCTTCTCCCAGGGGACACTCCCCAAAATCAGTGAAACTACAGACAGACAATGCCTCTATTTACAGAGAATAAAAATATCAGGAGCTGCTCAAGAGGCTGAAGAATTTTCTTACATAGCTATGTGACAAGATGTGGACCTTGCCTAATATATATGTGTCAACAGTTGTTTCAGTAATCTAAAATTTTTATAGGATAGTGTAATTTTGTTTGGAGGAGAAAGTGGTGTTTCCATGCAGCAATGCATAGTAAACCCTTCCTGATAATGAGGACTGGAATGAGATTCAGATATGTTAATGCAATGGTCTGAAAGTTCGAGTCTTAGGCAGGCTTAAGAATTATGCAGAGTACACTTTTAGTCAGTGGAGAAAGAAATGGAGGTACCTCTAGAATGCAGCTCCAAAGCCAGGTGTGACATAAATCACTTTGTCTCCACTGACAATAAAGGGAGTGGAGGCAACTGGTTTTGTCTGAACTCTATAACTGTCAGACTTAAAAACATAGGAGCATGTATGGTCCAGAAACTTATTTTCCTATATTCAACAATAGATTGAGTGAATTCATAACAAGTGTACAAACAAGGCAAACATCTGCAAACTTGTCCCTTTATTTCTTTTTAGTTATTGCTGTTGTGATGCTTTTTAGCATGCAGTCATTCCTCCACCTGCAGGGAACTCTGGATTTCAGAGATTTTCTCAGAAATGTTCAAAGTTGTTTTTTATGAGATAATCCAATTTTGAGTAGTAAAGCTGGAAAAGGTTAGATGAAAACACCATCATCTTCCTGGGGGATGGGATGGTTAGATGCAGAACTGGTTGCTTTTATTATTCCCTGAGTCATTCAAGCAATATTCATTTCCCTGTTAGAACAGCCTGCTGTCAGTCTGTATGGTCACCATCATCATGCAGCACAGCAGTTCTGTGCCACAGGAATGCAATGCTCAAGTTTGTGGATTCACCACAGACTTTTTTTTTAATTTTCATGTTCCTAAGGAAAAAAAAAAAA
>VYXC01007319.1:768871-807620 GCA_013397175.1 Platysteira castanea
AAAAAAAAAAAAAAGAGTCAATTAAAGTCATAAAAGATGACAGGGAAGGAGTTTTAAAGCTCCAAAGTCAAACATCTGAAATCTGGAAGAATTCAGATGAAGCATTCCCCATACCACATGAAATGGACCCTCCACACTAGAGACTGACTCATGCAACACACAAAAAGGATCTAAAGTGAGGCACAGCCACCTGGGCAAAGGGAAGGGTGATGCAGCATTCCCTGAGCTTCACAGAAGCTGAACCTTTCAGTCTAGAGAACTTCCAAAGCAGTAGACTGTGCACGTACACTTATCTGTGCAATACAAGCTCTGTTCTCCATGCAGTCAGCCCCCTCTGGTTGTAGCCCTCTCTGATCGAGATCAGCCTCAGGGAGAGCTCTGTGCCTGTAAAAGACAAAGCTATAATGGAAGTTGTTTGACAACTTTAACTGCAGTGGGGGTGGCCTGTGACTTGCATCTGGAAGTCAGTGCAGAGCTCTCAACAACCTCCATGAGGCTGCCATTTGCTCCATGGTCATTAAACACCTGATCCCCAATGAAATGCCATTCATTGCGTAGGACAAAGCTTTTAAGATTCTGGTAAAATCTCAAAGTCTTATTCCAGAAAAGTAGGGATATTTTGATTAAATTCCCAAGGAAAGCTCTTTTTATTCTGTAGGCAATGTGGTAAAATGAAAATTTTCTATTCCTATTTTAGCCTTATGAATATATTCTCCTCTCTTATGATTCTTATTTTCTAATAAATTCATAAAGAGAAATAAAGAATTCAAATTTAACTTATTCTTGAAATGAATCCACCACTTATTTCAGTAATTTGTAATTCTTACGAACCAACAAAAGAAAGAGGTGTGGAGTTTTACTCACTCCTCATCTTATCCATAAGGTTATAGAGATGAGACAGAAGCCAAAAGGACAGAAATCCTCACCTGAGACATCTCCATGATGTGGAAGAAGTACTGCAGAAACCCCAACAAGTGTCAGTCATGAACTTTATTCAAACATAGTGGGTTTTTTAATTAGCCAGGAGCCTGTTACAGGCCATTGGTCAGCCCCATCTGCAGCTGGCCCTTACTGCTTCCAGAGGAACAGACAGCCCAAAAGCAGAGTGCTCAGTCACCTCAGTACCTTTATTTCCTGACAGATAAGAAAGACAATACTTCCTGAAGTTTCCTCACTGGATCTACATCACTTCTGTCCTCCCAGGAGCTGTAGCAGCAGAGAGCTTTCTCTCATGGGCCCAGTTTTTCCAGCACAAGATAAAACAAAGACTTGTTCTTATTTCTAAATCCCTCTGCTGTTAAAATTAATGTATAAACCATATGTGTAAAAGATGCTTATAAAAACAGTATCCATGTTCAAGTTAATTTTTGAGGACAACCTAGCTGTTGTACACCAAAACTTAGTAAATCTAAAGATTTCATGCATTTTCACATTTCAAGTTTTTTCTGTGTACTGTCAAGACCTAAGCTGAGATATTTTAATCAGTATAGAAATATTTATGCTTTAAGTCCCTGGCCATTACAAAAGCCTTTCTAGTTCATCATCATGATATTTAAAAGAACATCATTTCATCATGACAGCCCTTGATCTGAGATTATATTATATTCTATATACCTTTACAGAATTTTGAGGGTTTATATGTTTATCAAGAACATTTTTATTAGACACCCAGGATTTTAGGGATTCGTGATATGCATGATATAAGGACTTTTGCTAAGGTTATGCAAGTTACTTTTGGAAAAGGATCAAAACATAGCCCAAAGCTCCCTACCTCCTGACTTACAGAGCTCCTGTTATTGTATTTAGGTTTGGACAAACTTTCCTCTGGAAGGTGATTGCTCACAGCAGTTAATTTTAAACTTGCAGGCTTAGATCTCACTCTGTGTGTGTGAACAGGCTGTCATCATGCATTCCAGGTTACTCTCAAAAATGAATGTGTCTTTCCTCAGCATTTCTCACTGCTAGGGCATCAGACATTCCTTCTGCTCTGCATTAATCCAATTACTAAACACCTGCAGACATGTAATAACAGTTTTTATGCCAAGTCCCTTAGAAATGGTTTTATAGGAGAATGTAATCTGCTGTCCTGCTATCAGGAGTCACATTACACACCTGCCAAGTCCTGAGCTGAAAAATAACAATCAGTGTTCTAATTCAATGCAAGAATGTTTCGGGGCACATTAAAGAGACAAAATGACATTCTTCTTAATTTTACTGCCATGGAATCCATTAAACATTTTGAACTTGCAGTTAATTTTATTAAAAGCCAATTTCAGTACTAAAATATTTACAGTACAGCATGATAAAAACGGACATCTTATGGCAACTTAGGCAAGTTCCAAAAGATCCATTAAAGAGAGACTGTTTCAAGCACATATATAGTGTCATTCCAATTCTGTTCTTAGGGATTTATCTGATAATCACCAAAATGCACTTCAAAGTGGAATTTTAAACTATGAAATAATTTGTTTTTCTTACGCTTTTTTTAAACTTTTCCCCAAAGATGTGTGCTGTTTGTGTCTCTGTTTTTAAAGTGCTTATGCCCCTCAGAGCTGAAACAAAATCTGGTTTAAGAAGGGAAGACCTTTCAAGGCACAATATTTAGCTTTGGCACAAAACTGGGTGCCAAAGTATAATATAATAGAATGGAACAGAGATTTGGAGCATGAGTCAACTGCTGACTGCACCACAAGTTTTTGTACAGCCTTGGGTAGGTCACTTCAGTCTTTTGTGGCACAGTTTAATTTGTAAAATGCACATCAATGAATCATAGGAATGTCAGTATGAATAGTAAAAAAAAAAAATGAAACCATTCCTAGAAAGACTCCTTGTGGGTCCTAGGTTTCTTCCAGGAAAGTGTGACCTTTACTAAACTGAACAGCTCATCTTCTCATCTGTAAATCTATTTATGTACACCCAAACATCATCTTATTTCACCATGGCCATTAGCCTCAATTACAAACATAGGAATTCGAACAGTTCAAAATTATTTAAAGAAATACAACAATATTGAGTATAAATTTGAATGAAATTCTCTAGAATAGTCTGTAAAGTTGTTACCCCTGTTTACCTTGGCAAGAAATATGCAACAGTGATAGCATGCACTCTGTTCAGGAAGAGAAATTGGATTTGACCAGAGTCACCTGCAGTTCATAGCACTGCAGTCACTGCTGAGGGCTGTACATGATGTCCTGAGGGATCTTTTGCACAGCTGTAGACAAGACAGCAAGAGAGCTCTGGCCAACAAAGATCATTCCAAGGCTACGGCCCCGTGTACTAACCCCTTCCAGCTAACTTTACGTTCCTCCATCCCATATGTAACCTTCAGCCCCCCACTTGAAGCAGGCAGTCTGATAGTAATAATAGTAGTCACAAGAAAAGGTAAGCTCTGTCATACTAATAATTTTTGAAAACTTAAATGCCCAGGATGTGATTTTAATTAAAATGCACACTGTCTGGCTTGTCTGTTTCCAGGAGAAGGTTTCTCCTGCAGGAAGATGGTGACCTGTTGTACCTATTTGCCTCCCACACTGGGAGGTCAGTCCCATCATTACACAGCCTGATTTGTAGAGAGCACGTATAGTGGTATATAAACATCGGGGTGAATCTGTTTCGCTTTAAGTTTGATTCTGCCCAGTAACCCTTGCATGAACAGAATTTTGGAATGACCAAAACAAAGGAGATTTTTTTTTTGCTTTCAAAGATCCTGTTGATGTATCATGGGTAAGCACAGCTTGAAGTTTTAGTTAAGAAAAAAATATTCTACCAGCCAAGGAAGTGATGTTTGTTGCAAGGGGCTGTTGTAACTTCCTCCAAACCTGATAGAACCAATCAATTGACTAATTTGAATATTGACAGCTCTATTAAGCCACTCAGCAGCTGGTTATGCCTCTATAAAAAACATCATTTAAAGACAGACAAGGCAGGGTTCTGCCTCTTGCTTTTCTGGTCTTGGCACAGGTACGTTGGGCCTGGCCCGCTCGGCCGGCGGGGCCGGGCCAAGGCCCACGGCTCTGTGCAGGCCGAGATGGCCCCCACCCCCGGCTCCAGTCCGGCCGTCGAGATGAAACTTTACACCGAGACCAGCTCCGGCCGTCGGCTTCTCAGAGACAGATAAGCTCCAGCTACAAGGGCACGGGTAGAGATTAACTCCTTCAGCGGTGTGAGTTCAAGAGGGCGGAGAGATGAAACCTGCAGACACCAATCTTTTCCCAGGTTAGAGGGAAAAGGAAAGGGCAAAGGCACATGAATAGACACCATGATAGTGACACCTAAGTCAGTGGAGAAGAAAGAGCTGAAGCCCAGAGAGAAGAGATAGAGGAGATGCTAGTAAGCTGAAGTTCTTTCGTAAAGCTGTGGTGATGGACTATGATATATCAGAGACTCCCTTGTAATTTTATGATAAGCATGGGGGGTAGAGCATTTGACTGTAGTCACGAGCAAAGATGTTTGTACTGAAATAATTGTTGCAATAGCTGTGATCCACTGAGAAGCCTGAACAGAGAGAGTTATTGATGAGGCAAAGACTTTTGCTCCCATGGAAGAAGAAGAAAACCTCTGTTCCTAGAGATGAAGATGATCCTAGAGATAGATGAAGAGAGCCTTTGCTCTGGAACTGCTCATCTTTAAACTATTACCCCATTAGCTACAAGTGAACCCTCGAAAAAAATTGTGGGGAAAGCTGTAATTGAGGGAAGGGACTCACACATGCCAACAGAAAACCACCCCAGGCAGCTGTTGTGCTGTGACATGGAGGCCACGAGAAGACTGTTTCTTGTGGAAAAGCTCCATAGCATGGGCAAAAGAGACTCCTCTCCCTAAATGAACTGATGAAAGACTATTATAGAGTGGTAAACTGACTGAAATAATCCCAAGTTTGTGTCTTTATATTGTAAGTGGAAGAAGGGAAGAGGATGGGGGGAGGAGAAGTGTTCTGCAGGTTTATACTGACCAAAATCTTAGTCTGTTATCCTTTGTGTGAGTTGGATAAAAGGGAGAGGTGCTGGAGGAAAAAGGGGGGTTTTGCTTTAATTCCTTCTTATTTCTTTTTGCTTTTAGTTCTATTAATAAACTTCTTTATATTCTTTAAGTATGGTGCCTGCTTTGTGTTTCTCCTAATTCTTATCTCACAGAAAGTAAAGAATGAGAACAAAACTACTACAGGATGTTACAATTTTGCAGTCTCTGGTACAGTTTCTAGTAAGAGAAAGGTATTTGGACTGCTTATCTGACAGATTCATTATTATAGTTCACTCATAACTAACACATAGGGATGGGAAGACATGGGTTTACAAGCAGGACAAACTTCTTCCATCAGTGTATGCCATGCAGAGAAGCGTGTTCAGAGTTTTAGCTCTATAATTCCATACATCTGCCTCCACCCATCAAAGTGTATCTGGTTCTAGGATTCAATATTTCTTCATTAAGATCATGTCAGGATTTTATATAGCATTTTGAAGATTTTTTGGTTTTCTTTTGCAAAAGAGAGTCCAGATTCTCATGTCCTTTTTGGGCAAGTTGGATAGGGGATCACCAACATCTATATTTATTCATGAGCAAAGCTGAGAGAAGAACAGAAGTTTTTAAAATCAATCTTAAGTGCATTAGAGCAGGACTGCAGAAGTTGGAAAACTCATACCATGTTTTCCTCTACCTACAAAAAACTTGTATTTTTCCTTCCACAAAAATGTATAGCAAACTCTTTCCCAACACAGTGCAGGTAAAATTCTCATAAATTATTATGTTCACGATCTGATGGCAACCCTAAGAGGTTCAGAGTGAAAGCTTAATATTACAATCGACTATACAAGGACCTTCTTCTCCGAAGTAAAGAACTGCTTTGCCTCAGCTTTTCCATACCCTTCACTACTGTCCCATTCTAGGGACTGCTATTCCCTGCCTGTGTCACTGCAACGTCACCAGCTTCTTTGCACACACAGAAGCTCTATTCGCAGGGAAACTGCAAAACATTACTCTGTGTGTTCCAACTAATATGTATTGAAAATAGTCTAAATATTGCGTTTGCATGAGTAATTCCTATGTTATGGACTCTCAGGGATCCACATAACTTTCCTTATTTATACTCTGTTCTCCCAGAGGCAAGCTTAATGCCCAGTCCCCTTTACACAGAAGTCAGTGAGAATCTTGATGCTTACTTCAGCAGGAGGAAGGTCCATATAACTGCGACTTCTATGCTGCCTAAAAATGACACAATTTTTTGGACAGAGGAAGGCCCCAAAGGCTCCATAGGTTGCTCTCAGGCTGGGCTGACTTATTTGAGAGGAAGGTCAGCCCATTTTGCAAAGGGTTGGGGAGTGAATAACACATTTTCTGTGTGCCTGGGAGAGGAAGCTTTAAGCTGGAAAGCAGGTCAGGCTTTTTAATTCCCATCAGGCCTAGCATCCTTCAGGAGTTATTCCAGCTCAGAGTCTGTACAGCTTCAGCATGTGTTTTCAGATTTCTCTCTTTTTATCCAAAAGCAAAAAAATCTCTAGGCTTTGGAGGATTAAAATGCAGGCCTTGATTATGAATCAAAAAGGGAGTTTCCTTTATACTGATGCTGTGCTTGAAAAGACAATGACAGATGTGAGCTGAAGAGGGAATTTTATGCTCCTCCATCTATTTTCTACAACACTATGTGAAATGATCATTCACAAAAGGTGTTTCAAAGACCTTCATTCCCAGATTTTTTAATTTTTTGCATATGTGAATCAGCAGATGTATAGGAGGACATGAACTTCATACCAGTGGACTCCTTTTCCCTAGGAAACCATACCCTGTCTATGGGTCAGTCAAAATCTCCCCTCTGGATAGAGAGTAACTTCCACAGCTGTGCAGTCCAAATGGCACAAAAGGTTCTCTGACACAGAGTTAGATGCTATTATTTGAATTGGAGAGAAAATATACAGGAAAAACAATTACTTTGCTGTTAGTCTTAAGTTGGTTTTTTGCTTGTGCATCATTTGACTTTTTTTTAAATTGTCTATTGGTTCTAAAATCAAGACCAGAATAAGTATAAGATCTACTTTTCATATTTCAGCAGACAAAAGGCAGTAGTTTAATATTTCACACAGAAATAGAAAATCAGTACTTTGATTACCTGCCTGTTTTTCCTTTGATTAGACTTGAGCTCAGGCAGGATGAAGAACATTTAAAGCTTCTGGCTGAATTTACTAAAATGATACTAAATCAGACAGGCCAAGGACCACCAGATAATCTTACTGTAAGGGACCAGCATTGACAAATAAAAAGATATTTATTTGAAGAAATGCCCAGATGCCAGAGCTATCATCTCGTGGAAGGAATACATATTATCTGCTGGAGAAACTGATCAGATAGAACCCGAGAAAGCCGTCTTGAAAAGAACCAGCCACAACTACAACAAATTATCAAAATCCATGCACAGAACTGGGGGATGCTTACAATCTCCTAAATTTATCCTCTTGCCTTGAACTGCTCCTCTTATCACAGCACACTTATGTATCACATCTAAACTATTAGGGAGCCAGTTGCTACCAATCATCTTCAGCCCTGCCCACAAAGATACTGTCCTCTCCTTTTGTCTCTTAATGCCATATGGTTATGAGTGCTGAAAGGATTAATCCACCTGTTTAATTCCACACACAGAACAAAGTTAAGAACACTTAGAAGAGAATAGACTTAAAATCAAGGATACAGAGTGTATAAAATGTACAAAAATAGATGCTCTGACACACTCTTGAATGGATTTATACTAAAAAATATCCTATGGTCACATATCACCATTTTAATGTTTTATCATCCACATTTCACCTTTGCTGTAAACCCAATGTCCCTGTCAATATCTTACTCTTCACTTGTTCAACATAAACTTTGTCACTGTATTTGGCTGAGGTAAAAACTGCTGAAAGGCATAAATCTACTTTAACAACTTGGAAACCTGCATCATCTTTGCCCAAACTATTACTGAAATAATTGACATTATATGATAAACAGACACATCAGTGACATCCCTCAGTTAGTGACATAGAGGAACAATTGAAAACCTGCAAGAATAAAGCTGTCTTTAACACCAGCATTGAAAGGAAGTTTCCGTGATACACATGGTTCAAGATATTACACCATCTACCTGGGTGAAATGGCAACACTTTCAAAAATGCTGGAATGCTTTAGAACCTTTCAGAAACCTTACCCAGTGTTCAAGAACTGGAGCAGGGTAGAAAAATACAAGTTGCATGACATCTTTGAGAGTATTCATAAAGCTTCACTTGATCATCACAAGTATGATCTCTCTAGACACATCCTCTACAGTGACAGGAGCAAGGTGGGCTTCCCCTGGGAGCCTTTGAGAGTGACTCTGTTAGACTGAGCAAACCTTTGTGAATAACCCCTTTCAATGTAAAATAAACACCATGTTTGGATTACCTATCCCCATTCTCAGGCCAGCTCTAGCCATAAATCTGAATGCAATTCACAGTGCAGGTCACGTCGCAGTGCCTCCCTCTTGGCTCGAGCCCAGTGGCTCCGTGTGAGCAGTTGGTTTAAGAGCTTTGCTGGAGCAGAGCCACATTGCTCTGCACCTCACCGGATGCAGCCCCAGATGGGCATGTGCATATCTGTACACAGGAACTTCTCTGAGGTCATCAAGCAGCTAAAATCAGACAGTACATCTACCACAGCCCTTTGAGCTGTGATCCAGTCAAATTTTACAAGGTAAACAGGATCAAGATGGGTCATACAAGAAGCAGAGACATATAGAGATCCCCAGAGGCTGCAGGGAGTGATTTTAATAATGCAAGGAGTGGTACTTTTTCTCAGTGCACTAATACTGAACACAAATCAGACTCCCCAGTCGTGACCAGAAAAGAATGGGCAAACTTTTAGGAAACAGGAAAGAAAAAGAAATATGTTCATTTTAAAGTGCTGGCAGGAGACTGTCATAGTCCTGTTGTAGTTAACTGCTACAGATAGCCAAAACAGTAAATATTTGCTATGAAAGGTTAAAAGTAAATGAATGCTATCCATTTTCTCAAACAGAAGAAAAAGAGGATGCTTTCAAATTTCTCTTCGACTTTTCCCCAAATTATGTTTCTAAACAACTGGTGAGGGCTTACCTTGAATATTGTGCGCAGTTTTGGGCACCACAATATAAGAAAGATATTGAACTATTTGAGAGTGTCCAAAGGAGGGCAACAAAGATGGTGAAGGGCCCTGAGGGGAAGTCATGTGAGGAACAGCTGAGGTTACTTGGTCTGTTCAGCCTGGAGGAGACAGAGGGGAGATCTCATCGCAGTTACAACTTCATGAGGGGAAGAGGAGGGGCAGACACTGATCTCTGCTCTCTGGTGACCAGTGACAGGACAGAAGGCAATGGCCTGAAGTTGTGTCAGGGGAGGTTTGGGTTGGATATCAGAAAAAGGTTCTTCACCCAAAGGGTGGTTGGGCACTGGAACAGGCTACCCAGGGAAGTGGTCACAGCACCAAGCCTGACAGAGTTCAAGAAGTGTTTGGACAACAGTCAGGCACATTGTGTGGCTCTTGGGATGGTGTTATGCAGGGCCATGAGTTGGACTCAATGATCTTGATGGGTCCCTTCCAATTCAGCAAATTCTGTAATTCTGTGGTTCTATGACCAACAAAAATTAAAAAAAAAAAAAATACGTTTTTAATTGAAAATTAAAAATGAAAAATATCATATGTAACAGGAAAGGTTATCTCAACTCTAGTGATTCTCGGGTAGTTTCAAATAAAAAACCAATTTTCTCACCTTTTGGTCCCAAATAATATGGACAGTTCTGTTGTATTTTGAGGGGTTTTTTCAATTGCTGATGGGGTTTGGGGGTTTTATTTTGGTCTTCCTTTTCTTTCTTTTTATTTTAATTCTGAAATGAAAATATTTCAGTGCACTCGAGTAGAAGTCTCACACATGGTTATCAGGCTGCAAGGTGTTTGTGGATACCACCAACTAAAAAACACTAATGCATAGCACATTACACAATACAATACAGTCCAGTCATAAAGCTGAACAGAATTTATTCAGCCACGCAGGAGCCAGTATTTTCAGCCATTTATATTTAATTATTAGGTAGGTTGACCAGCAAGACAGGCAGGTTCAAGCAGGCAGTTCCAAGGCTCAGACCCCAAGGCCTGCTGCTCCCTGCTGCTCCGTTGGGTATTTTTGCTGAAGGAGGAGGGCTGCAGGTTTCCTGCCCATCAGCAGGATGGTGAACACTCAAGAAAGAAATGCTCCCTTGGGTGACCTTATTGCAGCCTTTCAGCACCAAAAGGGGGCCTACAAGAAGTTTGGAGAGGAACTGTTTACAAGGGCATGTAGTAATATAACAGGAGAACGGTTTCAAACTGAGATTAGGTTTAGATCAGATGTAAGGAAGAAATTCTTTACTGTGAGGGTGGTGAGGCACCAGCTCAGGTTGCCCAGAGAAGCTGTGTGTGGCCCATCCCTGGAAGTGTTCAAGGACAGGATGGACAGGACTCTGAGTTGCTTGGTCTAGTGGAAGGTGTCCTTGCCCATATCACGGGGATTGGAACAAGATGATCATTAGGTCCCTTCCAACCCAAATTTTCTATGATTTTATGATTCTCTGAAATCTCCACTCAAACCCAACTGCCCAGGAAACAGAATAGCCCTTCAGAGGAAACTGCAGCAAGAAGGCAACTTTGATGTTTCTCCTGACAGCTTTTCAAACAATAGCCTTCGACCAGAGGCAAGCGAGGGCTGAGCTGTGCTCACAGCCCAAACGCTCGGCTCGGCACGCAGCATCTTCCAGCGCCACCTGGTGATCCCCACCACCTCTCTCCTCCCCATCTCACCGCACAGATGAGGGTTTCCAGGCTGCTTTTCTTCATCAGCAGGATGGAATTGAGTATAGACTTAAATACGCTAAGTTCTGTTTCTACAGTGGGTCTAAACAACAGAAGCTGGCTGGCCACTGAATCTGCCTCTGCTATGTTTTTTTTTGTACATTTTCTTGCTAAGTTTTTCTGGGGAGAAATAGAGTTTTACCTCTAAACCAACAAAAGGAATAGTTAATGGAAATTAATCAATTTCATAGACAAGACCCTGATAAATTAATAGCAGCTTACCTTTCCTCTCGATGCAGAAAAAAACTCCATATGGCTGCCCGGTTCACTTTCTAACATGGAAAGAAAATAAGAAGTTTGAAACCAGATTTACAGTCAACTGTTGGGAGACAGATGAGAAGACCAAACACACTGTTACCCTGGGACTAGATCATGCACCCACTGCCCACCAAAAGCATTCAGTCACTGATTTCAAAGGGAGCTGTTTGTCTTCAATAACTGCCTATCTGATCACCTGAGGGATCCCACCTCCCACAGCAATGGGAGTGGGCATGTATTTCCCTGTCACCCTACAGGAGATAAAGCAAGGTCTAAATCTACAGAAAAATTGTGTCATGGAGGGAATGAGGATTATATTATAATAGAAGTTAGAGCTGTATTTCATAAAATCATCAGTTCATAAGTTCATGGCTTGAAACAAGGGTGTTCAATGTACCCCTGATACAGCTCCAAAATGAGCACTAAGGAAAGGGCAGGATCTTCACATTTTTGCATTTTTCTCTCTGCATTAATAAAGAACGTATGTGGAATATAAATCTGGATGGAAAACAATCACCAACAACACAACTGCAAAAGTAGTTTCTTAAAAGCACTTATCCACCTGGTATATGCAAAATAAATTTTAAGATCAGTGGAGTGACTGCATTTTAAAACAATGGATCTGTGCAGATGTATTATAAGATATCTCAGATACATAAAAAGAGTTGAGTGCAGGAGACTAAGTGTTGCTACTTTCTACAAAATCAAGAAATACTGTGGAAAAGAAACTAATTCCTTTTAATTAATCCAAGAATCTATAACATTAATCATATTTATTCATGGGATTCTATTATTGAAATAAACACTAAACACAAAACCAGTCACTTATTGCACTGAGTAAATGAATCCAGACAGGTCTTCAAACATTTCAGTGCTCCAACTATGAATGAGTAATACAAACTCAAACAACTCTGACAAAATACTTGAAGAGAGTTTAAAAGTATAGGTCTCTGATGAATGTGTAAGCTCATCCAGTTCACCTAAAATAAGTCCTGAATTTCTGTCTAAATGTCCTGGGTGTGGTAAACTAGAGTTCCTAGGTTAAATTCTTACTTCTCCTATGGGTATATAAGTCTCACAGACAGGACTTCTCTCTAGAGGCATTCAAATGCACCCATTCTTACCACAGACCATAGTGGAAACTCAGGTACTTCCATTAGGACGCCTGGCTATCTCAAAGTGGAGGCTTACAGAGTTCAAAAAAACACAGCAGAATGCCCCTGAAGAGATAAAATGCTATTTTATTGCACAAGCAGTGGTTTGCTCTCTGTTTCCTCTTTATGAAAGGTGCAACTGCACACTACCTTGCAAACATTTCCTAACTCTTTTCAAAGGTCTCTCGAGACCTTCAGGAAGAATGGAATGAAACTCATTTTGTGCTCCTGTAAAATTTGTACAGCTGGCCTGTGGAAAATCAAAGACCCTAACTGATTTCCAGTCTAATATCTGAGATTGGTGCTACTCCAGCCTTGGCTTCTGTCTATATTCTAAAGCATGTGGGAGTACTTCTGGCTGCCCTTCTCAACAAAATGCAAAGAAAATTAGATTCTTTCTTCTTGCCCATTTTAGCAAGAGTCCATCATAAAACATATATAACATTTTCAAACATATTTTTATTCCTAGTATTTATTCCAAAGGTTTCTCAGCAATTTTAGCACGGATCTTCTGACCCTCCTTAAGCTAGTTTTTATTTAATTCTATTTAAACTCAAAGATTTGTCATCTCCTAGGCTTCTTCTCACTATTGAAACAGTTGAGTTTTAGGAGTGGTAAGCATGGAACAAAATCATTGAGATATTTGAGGAGCATGGAGAACAACTACTGCCCTTTCTACTTCTTTGGAATTTCTGACTGACTGCAACCTCTAGTTTGTGTGGGCATCCTTTACCCCTTCACATGAGTAAAGTCCAGTTTATGGCTGCTAAATTCAGCATAGCATGCAGGGTGAAATATTCTAGTTTCTACTAAGAAAATAGTTTTACCAATGCTGAGTATGTCAGTTCCAGTAGTACACTTCCATCAGTGTGCTATGCCTTCCTTTTTTATTGCCTCCCCATAAGACAATCTATTTACACACATTCTCTTTTTAATTATTTTTTTAATTCACTCCGTTTTTTTCAGTGAATTATTTCATACCAGGAAAAAATTTTAAATATTTTCTTTTTTTAGATTTTAATAGAAGTGTGGTTGAAGTACTTAAGAGAGATCATTTCATGATAGTCAAGAAAATGAAACCTTTTTTCTGACAAGTTTGTGTTTCATGGATGTCTCACAGTTTTAGACGAAAGACACAAATGTTACAACATTAATTCACTCTTGGTGACTTTCAGACAATATACATGGGGGAGAGATGCTGTGAATATTCCAAAGTGAGGTAGAATAAATTACTAGGTATCACAGTCTTTAGAGGAGAGAATTCTTCATCCTACAGTGACTAACTATGAGCACAGGTCACATGAAGTTTTTCTCTGGTTTCTAGTGAAAGTTGAGTTTGTGCCATACCTGTAGCAACATTAACAAGACCTTCTACCTTTACCTAGATGTCTGTTTTCATAGTGCATGATGGAACTTCAGCTTTGAAAGATATATAAAATGTGGCTGAAACCAATCACCAAAATCAAGAGTAATCAGAGAGGGCATTCATCCATGTACACAGGCAGTGAGCCCTAGCTTTAGCAACCCTAAACCAGCTGCCTAAGTTGCCTGGGCTGTCCCTGGAGAAAGGTGTAGGAGACCTCAGAACTCATAAGGGAGAGCCAGCATGTGTTACTTTCCTTTCTCTCTCTCTCCTGAGCCAACAAGGAACTCAAGATTTTGTCTTTTCCTCATATGTTTGTATTTTTCCTTACTATTCAAAGCAATTGCTTTTAAAATTAATTCCCCTTTCTGTCTCCATCGACTTCAGTTAGTTCTAGTTCTGAGCACAATAACTTCAGTTTCTGAGGCAGCATGAGGCACAATTTATACTGTGCTGGATCACTGTGTCAGGAAGAGTCAAGCACTGTGTCCTGACAGCAGACATCTCTGGCATTGCATGACCCATAAAATTTGCAAAGCATCTGTGGGAGATTTTCACCTAGGAAGGGAGGTGCATACTACTTTTAAATGCCTGAGTTTTAGGCAGAAGTTAAATACACCGGATTCTGCCATTAATACCTTAGGAAAATCAGGTTAAAAGTAGTACTGAAAACCCTATATTCCATGCATAAGTAGCTTTTATGGGTTGAGTGAAAAACTAACAAGACATGAAAGATGTTTTTAAAGGAGAAATTGCAAGCACAAAGACTGATTTGGTACTGGATAATGCCACATCTACACTGGAGAAGATCAGCATGGCCGAGAGGATGAAAATTACCAGGCTGCTCAATCCAGCTAAACATCTAGAACCAGATTTCCTTCCTCATGTTGAAAAGTCCATTTCATGAGAGAGGATAGACAGAAGAGGCCCAAACAGAAAACTTACAGTATAAGCAAAGCATTTTGGCTTAAGACTTTAAGAATGCAGATAGATTATCATTTTGCAACTTGCAGATTTCTGTTGTACATTTGTGCTTAGGTAATCTCTTTCCACATGAACATCTTTTGTTTAAAATGGCTTATGGCTAATTCTTTTTGATTCACAGAAGGATTTGATTGAAAAGAGTGAATAAAGCTGGAGAAACCTTACGAATGCAATGTCTGGGATCTTTCTTTTCAGTTGCCAGGGCAGAGGTTTCCATTGTTTGTTTGTACAATAATTTATCTGGAACAGCAGAGGGTGTTTTCAATGAATGAACCACCTGTGTAACAATATAGGAAACAGAAGAAAGATAGCTTTCAGCATTACTTATTTGTATATGTGCAAAAAAAAAAAATAGTTTATCTGTTAAATAACTAGATGGCTTTCTGGGGATCACCTGGGAATAGTGCATAGAGAAACACTTCATCAGTTCCTTTCCATGTGCACACACTGTGCCAGTGACATTTCTCAATGAGATGTTCTGTGATAAAATGTTAGGTTCAGTCTTCAGGCAATTACACTGAAAACTCCTGTGACTAACTGCTCTTGTTCTTGCACTTTACTTGATCATTGCTAAAGTAAAGCAAAAGCACATTGAGAGTGCCTTAGACTTACAACTGCCCCCTTCTTCTCTGTCACTTCCTTTCTTAACTTCTTTCTCCATTCATCCCTTCCATTGCTGGTAAGAAAGAATCTGAATCTTTTCATTATTGCTTTAGTTGTATGAGTAACAGATCTCTGTGTATAATGGAGAAGGAGTGAATAGTAATAATCCATATTAGAATTAAAGTGGAACTTTTTCAGGAATCTGGTAAAAAAAAAACTAGCTTGGAAAACTTTTATTTATTTAAAAAAAATTTTATTTCCCTTTTTACTGCCCCTCAAAGGAAATAAATCATATGTTTGCTTGTTTGTTTGTTTGTTTGCTTCCCAAAAACTTATACATAAAAATTTGGAACTTCTATATTTAAACTCCACAGAAATATGGAATAAATGGAACTGCGCAATCCCTTTCATACCTGAAAATGTATACAAAATAACACCTTAATTTTGAAAATAGTTTTAGCAGCCAGAATTTTATATATTTCCTCCCATGTTTCGCAACCTCAGTTGCTTACCTGTGGCTTATTGATTTCTTAATATACTTGTCTACAGATGCATATGTGGTTTTAATCCCCCTAAAACATAATGAGCCTCCCAAAGTCAAAACAGAGAGATTTTTTGAGTTCAGTATTTCTAGAAGCTTAGAGTGAACTTTTAAATCTTTAAAAAAAAACCCTTCCAATTGTAACTTTACACTTTTTTCTTCAAAGGTGTATCATGTGTAAAGCACATGGTATTCTTGTGCTAGGTGAAAATTTTTACGTTCTTTTCTAACTTTCCCTCCCTTTTTAGGCATGGGAATGAGGATAGTTAAGGGGGACAGTAGTTGTATCATTCGGAAGGAGTAGTTAGTGCAATGCAGACATTTCCACTGAAGCACCCAGGTAGAGGGCTCCAGTTATGGTTACTACTGCTACACATCCATCTGATGGCCAACACTTGCACAAGGAAATAAAGGGACCAGAAAAAGGCTGTGGTGTGTCTGCCCAAACAGCGTGTGAGTACATTCTTCTGAGTGCCAAGTACGTCAGAGTGGGAAACAGCAAGGGAGAGGAACAGAACGCCCATCTCACATATACTGGAAGGGCTGCATTTGACTTCGCTGCAGTTACTTCTGATTTACTCAAGTGTCAGCTGGAGAAGGACCACAACCCATGCTTTAAAATGTTTTTATATGCTCCTCTGAGTAAAAAACTTGGAGGACTTTGTGAAAACAAGCTACTGTTGCTGATTTGCCAGGTAGGCAACCTCTCTGAGCTCTGGTTGAGAGCTGATCCAAATAAAATGTTTCTCACAGCTATGACTGTGTTGTACTAATTCAAGTAGAATAAACAATTACATCAGAAAAATGTGTTTACTTTGGTTCTGGGCCACAGAGACTGGGCCCAAATGTGATGTAGAACATATGCCTGTTATCACTTATAAGGACAAATAATTTTACAGGTGGACCTCAACATTCCTTCCCTTTGCTAAGTATACTCCTCCTGGCAAAGGACCTGGAATGCCTGTTTATTATTTATGGAATTATACATGAAATTTCTTATTTAAATAGACAGTGTAAACAGTAACTCTGAGATTAGAAACAAACAGAAAATTTTATTTCCCTCTTTGTTTACAGGTACATGACTATCATCCTTTCATTAAAGCTACACCTGTGCACACCAAGGACTGACATCTTCAGCTCCTCAGTAATCTTGCACTGGGGTAACTCAGAAATAATCAAAGCCAGAAAAATTTCACTCATGTAAAATTAGCATAGAGGAGATTACAATCAGTTGCGTACTTTTTTACTGAACTCATCAAAGAGTTGATCCAGACAGCCAAAAGTGAAGGGAAAGATTATTTAGCCAGACTGTTGGTTCATGTCATACAATATCATTTCAGTCTAGAATTTTCATCTCTACTACCAAGGAAGTTAAACAGAAACATTACATGATTTTTATTTGCCTAAGTTTAGCCATCATGTTCCAGTATAAAGGTAAAGTAATTAAAAATTTGAATTTAGTTTAAAAATGTCTGACTTAAACTATCTGAGTAAAGGTCCTTTGTTTATTGGTAAACTTTCTGTTGTTAACAGAGTTGAATATAAACAATCTGTATGGGATAAACTTTACAGAGTAAATATAGGGGATACATCGGAATAAGGTATGATATGTACTTAAGCCATTGTAACATGGCAGCTTTTATACACATGAAACAACAAACCACTTCTTAAAGTTGCAACTTAGAAATTAGGTTTAAAAATTAACAGTAAATCAAACTGAGTCTAAAATTCTGCCCACATTTGTCCCAAGTTTGAGGCTTGTTTTAATCTAAAGTTCTGGGTTTAATCTATTGAAACAATACAATGAGAGCTGTACAGATTTAAGCTACACCAAAATTGCATCTGTCTTTTAGTTTGGGAATATCTCCATCAGAGAGAACTAACAAATAGGAATCTTTAGCTAGTACAAAATGAAGCTAATTGGAGTGGGTGGAAGATTATTACCAAGCCAAACTGGATGAAATAAGGATACTCCTGAACTTTTATTTTGTTTTTAAGTTCAAACCAGAATCTTTCCTGAAGTTCCAGAATTAGAAGGAAATAAGCTGAATTCTGGGATATTACACGAGCAGCTGCTAATACATTTCTTTCTAGCCAGTCTGATCTCTCATAAGAATGCTTCCAGGGGATGCCAACCCCCCAGAAGACAACAAAGGCTTTGAAATGAACCAGTGAGCCTTTGGAGTGCTTTTGAGGTCCAGCTACTTCTCCCACATATGTAGATCCCTTCCATTTACTTCACTAGCCATGTGCAGGGTCTTACTGAAATGACTAATAGTAGACTACCTGACAAGTTAGTGACAAGTAGTGACCACATTACGAAGGTAGATGGAACAAACTAAACTCCCCTAAGGGAATTTCGTAATACTTACCCTTCTGTTCTGAACAAATTCAAAATTGGGTCAAAACACTGTACCTTATTCCCCAAACAGTTGCATTCCCATGCAGCAGACTTTTACATTCCTTCCAGAAATCGCCATGCAGCATTTCAGTGCTTGCTGAAACTGATGGAACAGTCATGAGGGTTTTACTGACCTGAGTACTAACTAACATAATAGGAATATGTATTCACCATAGATTTTGAATCTTGTCATTTCTGGATGTCAAATTTTAATGTGGATAGGACTCCTTTTTCCAGAGAAAGAGCTAAATGTCCAAGGAGAATATAAAGTCTCCTTTGCAGTTAAAATGAGAGCTGCGTAGTCTCCAGGTATGGAGTAAAATCAGCCCTAACATGAAGGGGCACCTCTGAGAATGTTGTTCTTCTTGCCAGAAAGTGAACTGAGATCCTCCTGCACAAAGCAGCAGAAAAATCCAGTGTTTTCATTATTGATATGAAACCTAAACTGCTCCTTTTTATGTTGTATGAGCTGCAAAATGGCTAAAATGTTACTGAAAATGTCTTCATTCTACACATTAAGGAAAAACTTATAATAAATTATGTTTGTGTGCTTTTATTAACCCTTGAACTGCTGCTGAGCAATGCATGTGTTTGAACAAGAGTTGAAAAGCTATTAAAATATTTGCTTAAATACTTTACTACAGCCTAAGAATTGAGCTCCAAAGCCTCTGGGATTTGGAGACTCACAAGAAAGCTAACTGAAGGAAGTCTGGGAGAGGTCAGCACGCTCAAGCACACTCCTACAAAATCTTCCACCTCCCTTATCAGCTTTAATAAACTTGACTCCTACTTTCTGCTCTTGAAATTCAAAGGACACATGCAAAGAATTCCCAGCTGTGTAGACTGTATTCACAGCAATCTCATCCTTGCTCTGTGAATGTAGAGTCAGTTAAATGTCTAAACTTCGGGGTTATTTGCTACTGGTTTATTCCAATTTTACACTTTCACAGTTGATTGCTTTCTGTAGCACAAGAAGCAAGCCACCTGCAGATTTTATTAAAAATGACATGGGCTGCAAAACTACAATATTACCTCTGATTTCCTTTACTCAAATGAAATAGTTCTCCTCCTTTGAGACATATCTTTTCTTGTTTCTGCATTTCATAAACTTTAGCCAAGATTTATCTCATGCCAAACAGTGAAACAGTTCTCACAGAGCTGCCTGTAACCCAGTTCACCCAATTCTGCCTTTGCCTATGCCCTTGGGTCTTTAATTACTAGCAATCAAGTTATCAATCACATTTACTCTCTCTTTCTGGCTCAAGAAATGTTTTAATCTTTTGGCCTGATAGAAATTTCCAGAAAGAAAGACAGAGCCCTGTGAACAGGGTTACAATGCTCCTGTGGAAGGTGGGAGATGCCATTCCAGAATCTCACAGGGTAAAGGGGAACATTCCCTCTGCTGGGAAGACATGGTCACAGTTGTATACACAGTGGGGGCCTTTGCCTGGTGTTTTGAAAGAAAGATGCCATAGCAACATTTTGTCAAGATTCTTCTCTTGTTGGAGCATATTGGTACTCCCAGGGAGCCCTCCAGCATTGTAACTCCCCAAGGATTTGAGAGACATCTTTCTTCTGGAGCTTACTTGAGACCAAGCACAAACTAGGTGATGAGCCACTCATTAACGTCAAAACTGGGCAGTTTCTCTATGTGAAAGCTGCCCAAACACGAGCAGAGTGATTAATCTCATCCAAATATAGACCTCTGAAATGTAGAAAACCATGCCTCAGCCAGTATCCTTTGCCAGATTTTTTTTATTGTTAGTGAAGTCTTATCACATCTAGTTCAGGCATCTACTTCAGGATGAGACTGTAACCTTAAAGCAACTGTTTCTCTTCACAGGCAAAAAAGAGAGTGTTGGCAGTAAGCTCAGATAGAAATCCCTGCAGTGCAGGTGACTGAATTGTGGGCACACAAACTCTATCTCCACGCCTAAGGAATATTCATGCCAACAGCACTGCACCTGGGGGCTACATTCTGGTCACTTTTGGATCCTATTTGTGAGTGGACTTGGGTGTTTAATCCTTTATGGAACATAAAAGTTACTTACACTACAGTCAGAGAGTCTTCAGCACCTTTTAAAATATTAACTTTCTTTTGTTATGGTAGGAGCGGAGTCACCAGGCCGTCATGTTAAATATAATCTTACACATTCCTTTTCTTAGTCTACGAGGAATAAATGCACTTTCAAGGAATGTTGTACTGTTAGTTTTTGGTGTTCAAGTTTATGGGGGAGCTTTTGTAAACTATGAGGGAGTTCAAACTCTCTTATGCTCTCTGATTAGATTTAGTTCTTGGTGAAAATTATTTCCTGAGAACCTGAAAGTAGCTTTTGGGTTAAGACTTCTAAATAAGGTTTTGCCTGCATGTGGTCTATGACCACCTGTGTTCAGCGACTGTTGTACACAGTATAAATAAATGATTCTGAGATATTCTGTATCACTGATTTCTCCCCTGATAGAAAGCTAGGTTACAAGCCTTCCAAATCCATCAAAAACAGATAATAGTGTTGTATTTCGGGGTCTATCCTTACTTTCCCAAATGTGCACAACTGCCTTTAATTTTCACTGAAATCATTTGAACTCAAATGCAAAATAGATGTTACTTTGGGATGCAGTCAGTTAATATATGAGAACCTCGTGAACCTTAGAATCAGTCTGGGTTGTGAGTGGGTTATTTGTTTGTTTATTTTATTCCTTAATTTATAAAAGGGATGACGGCCCACCCAGTGGAATTTTCCCATCAAAAATAGTATGAAACAGAAAAATGGAATGCAAGATTGATTAGATGGTGTGCTTGTTGGCAATGGGTGCCTGTACTTCTTGATCTTAATGGATCATAAAAAAAATCCTTTCATACTTGCCATAATGCATGTGCTAATTTGTGGGTTCCTAGCCAATGCAAAGAAATTTTCTATGATTTCCAGAGATGCGAAGTTAGAATTTCATACAGCACATAAGTGGGGCCTCTGTTTAAATGCATAAAGATAATTTCTTAATTATGACAGTGATATTCATTTAAAAGCTTTCCAATAGTACATGCAGTTCCCACACTGGTCTCTCTCCCACCGTCTGACAGACAGACAGCTTGGTTACACATGCTCAGAAAGGAGGGTGGGGGCCCAGATTCTTGGCTGTCTTGAAGTGGCCACATCCTGCCATCTGCTGAATCCTTCTGCTATTGGCAAATCCAGGGAAGAATGTTTCTGAGGTGTCTTAAAATAGTCCACACCTCTGCAGAAATGTTTTATGTAAGGACAAGTATACAAATGCTTTCTGGGAGACCAAATCAGCTTAAAATACTAACAAATAAAATATTTTTTAAAGAATTCCCAGATTTAAAGAAAAGATCACAGAATTGCAGAATATTCTGAGTTGGAAGGGACCCACAAGGGTCATCAAATCCAACTCCTTGCCCTGCACAGGACAGCAACAACAATCACACCATGTGCCTGAGAGCATCATCCAAACATATCTTGAGATCTGTCAGGCTGATGCTGTCACCACTGCCCTGGGGAGCCTGTTCCAGTGCCCAACAACCCTTTGGGTGAAAAACTTTTTTAAATATCCAACCTAAACCTGCCCTGACACAATTTCAGGCCATTCCCTCAGGTCCTGTCACTGGTCATCAGAGAGCAGAAATCAGTGCCTGCTCCTCCTCTTTCCCTCATGAGGAAGTTGTAACTGCAGTGAGGTCTCCTCTCAATCTCCTCTTCTCCAGTCCAAAGAGACTAAGTGACCTCAGCCATTTCTCACACAACTTCCCTTCAAGGCCTTTCACCATCTTTTTTGCCTCCTTTGGACACTCTCTAATGGCCTAATGTCTTTCTTATATTGTAGCACCCAAAACTGCCCCCAGCACTCGAGGTGAGGCCGCCCCAGCGCAGAGCAGAGCAGGACAATCCCCTCCCTTGCCCGGCTGGTGATGCTGTGCCTGATGTCCTCAGGACAGGGTTGGCCCTCCTGGCTGCCAGGGCACTGCTGGCTCATGTTCAACTCACCATCGACCAGGATCCCTGGGTCCCTTTCCACAGCACTGGTCCCCGGCCTCTCATTCCCCAGTCCTCTAATTTGTTGAAGTCTCTCTGCAGGAGCTCTCAGCAACTCCCAATTCTATATTATCTGCAAAATTTCTTAGTAATCCTTATAGATGTGCCAGGAATTCTCGTCCTAATGGAGGGCTAGTGTCTAAACTTTACCATGTTTACTTGATCACAGGAGTACACAAAATGTAATTCTTGGGGTGTTTATAAAACTTGTAAGTCAAGAAACAGAGTTCATATAGTGAAAAAAGACAGGCACCTTCTTCTTGGATCACCTTTTACTATTGCAATCACAGCAACTGCATAATTTTTAAGATGCATATGGTTACATATCTAATTTACTGACAATTTCAAAATATTTCTTCATTTTCCTACTCCCTTTCTCTATCTCCCTTTTTTCAAAATGAACTTGGGATTTTCTCCAATAATCTCTTTGTTTAAGAATTCACACTGTAGGTTTCTCACTTCTTCATCTCACGTGATCAAGATTCTCTCCTGTTCCTTAGCTGTCATTTAATATGAAAAGTGTCATGCTGACGAGAAATAAACTCTTAATAGTCTGGAAGCACTCTGGAAATGAACAGAAGAAGGTATCAGAACAACAGTGATGCTTTTGAAAACCAGAAGGTCTTAGACTTCAGTCTTTGGGTTGGTGTCCCACACCTGAAGAACTTCTGTGAACCAGGAATACATTCAGTCTAACTGAACGTGATGAAAAATCCATAGTCTTCACGTCTGGACTATGGTTCTTGTGCCATTTTGTCCTGGGAAAAATTTCTTTGGAGAGTGGCCCTCCATTATATCAGAAGCTAGTATTTTCTAAATTCAGTGTTAGTTTTAGCTATATAATATTTGAGCATTTCTTTTTGATCGAGCAAAATCCCCCTGAAATAAATGACAGCTTTATTTCAATAGGTATGTTCAGGCCAGGCCCCTAATTAATCAACACTGACATTTACAAGAATCGCTGCTCTCTGCTATGCCAAAGGGCTTGGGTTCAACTCCCAGGAGCAGAGGATTTGGACCTATTTCATCATAAGGACTTCTTATGACTACTTTTCTCTGTCATGTAGCCCATTTTTTAATGGAAAAATACTATAGAGGAATGAGTATGTTTACAAAATAGCAGGAAAATGCAACCCTCTGAACAGAAAATTCTCTCTATAGAATGTAAATGTCCAAAAACCTATTTTCTTTCTTTTTTTTTTTTAAATGCATGTGCTTCTTCTGGACTGGTATTACAGCTTCTGCTGTAAAGTTTGTTTGAAACATGCCCATTTAAACTGGGGTCCATCCTGCAATGTTCTGCTGCACTACAATATTTTTTTTCTTTTAATACTAAGGTAGACTCTAGAAGAGTAAAAACACATGCAGATTCTTTAATATTGTCTTAAAGGGAAGCTAGAAACTACATAATGAAAAGTTGTTCATGTGAAAATGATATCTGACCTGCTGTAAACTGCAGTTTATGTAGAGTATCTCTTGGAATAGTGCAAAGCCCAAAGCCCCAAACTATACCAGCAACTGTGCTAACAATTTAACAGTAGAAAGTAAACCTAGTGATTATAATCACAAATGGATAATGCCAGGTAGGAGATCTGCTCTCCAATTCTAGTTTTGCAAAGAAAACAGCCTTGAATAAAAAGGAGGAAATAGTTCACGCCATTAACTTTCTTTTCTACAACAGCATGGGGAGGGTTGCAGGCTGCCTCCGTGACCTGCATTATCAAAAACTGGAGACCCCCAAAGGGACAATCTCTCTGCAGATTTGGAGGTTTGAGCCTGGATTTTCTTCAGTCTTGACGTTCACATACCTCTGTGATTCCATCAGCTGCCAAAACTTCATTCCCATCAGGAGGATTCGTAAAAACTGCAGGCTGTCCAGGCTGCCAAATTCTGGGACAAATTGTTCCCTTCAGAGAACTTTTGGAGAGGACAGAAACATAGGATCCATGACTGATAATTATATTATGAAATAACAGGAACAGTTTTTTGGTTGTTTCATGCCAAGGGGGGGAAAAGAAATTATGGTGATAAAATCTATGAAATCTGAATCGCACCTTCTTCAAAAATCTTCTGTAAAAGGCCAGGTATCCACAAAAGTCTTTGTGAAATATTAAAAGCCTCGGGGTTTAAGAAATGTCTTTCTTTTGCACTCATATCCCAGCACATGGTGCAAAATCCAGTGATACTGCAGATGCATCTTTGTTTGCAGCTGCCGATACGCTGTCGGCCAGACGATATATCCTGTAGGGTCTTGTAGTCTGAGCGAGTTGTGCTGCAGCTGCAAAGTTCATTCCTGTTCATCTGGATGGGTTTTTAACAATGGTCTCTGCTCTCCCCACTGCCCAAACAAAACTATCTATAAATGGAAAACTCCCTTCCTCTCTCTCCAAGGCCCTGAGGTAGCAGAATGAATGCAGCACACATGGTGCTAAGTGTCTCAGAGCTAAAACATGCTTAATACATGCAAATACCAACATTAACCATTATGAACAGGCATGATTTATGTGCCTGTCAGCAAGACATCAATCATGACTACAGAGGGTCAGCAGCAGTATCAACAACAGTAGCAGGAGTGGAGGGTCAGAGCCAAGATGGGATGGTCCTTCCCAGCCACCCAGGGGGAAAAGAAAGATGGATGAAGTAGTAAGAATCCCCAAACAGTGTCTTTTAGGGAAAGGGATTCTAAATTTTAAACCATCTCTTGAGCCCAGTCAACATCCAACACTATTTCTTTGTTAAATTTACAAGAAAGAGAGAACCAGCAGGGACATTTGGAAATGCCATTGGAGAAGGGATCTGGACATATCAAAAAGAAGTCAGGGTTTTAAAACTATGACATCAAAGGTATTTAAAGGGATCTTTTTAGGAGACATTTTTACCAATGGGATCTGATTTACTGTCCTGTGCAGATGGTAAGTGTATTTAACTGAAAAACTTTTCTTTACCAGAAATTGGAGCCAAGGAAGCAACTGCATCAGAGCTTTTTTGTACATATGGATTGTACAGCTCAGAGAACATACATCTAAGGCCATTCTGTTATAACTAACTTTGACTTCTGAGTAATCCAGAAAACACCATCTCATGCTAAGAATAGGGTTGGGAACCTGTTGCATTTTGGATTTTTTTTTTGCTTTTTGTAGCTAGCAGGAGAAGGCTGAGCAAGAGGAGATGTTGGCTGAGATGTCAGTAAAAACAACGATGTTTTATTTAGATATCCTAAGCTCTACTTGCAGTTGGTTGGAACCACTGGATAAAGATACTTAGATTTTACTAATAAACTGATAGGGAAGGAAATTGACATCCCTGAAAAAAATCTGTCAAGGGCAAATAGAAACAATTCTGTCTGCATGTGTTAAAAATAACTGATTTGGCATATTTTCTTCCAGCTGGGACATACAGCTGAAGTGTTAAGAAATGTCTCACAACTGCCTAAAAATTGCCTGCCAAATATACAGGCTCAGACAAACGCAGGTAGCATCTTATCCCCAAACTAGGTGGACTATAGATCAAATGATGAATAAACCTTTCGAAAGCAAAGGCAAAACTACTCCTGACAAGAATGAGGGCCAAAAATTCATCCATTTCTTTTCTGTCTTGCATGGCACAAGTGGTTTTGTTAAAATATATCCTTTTTTGCATGTCCTCAGACCAGAAGTTCAGAGATATGAAGCTGATGAAATTGCTCAGCAAAGAAGCACTAGAAACATCATAAATATATTGTGAACTGTTCAAAGAAATATAAAAAAAGATAGGTATGAAAGGCAAAAGGATGTATTCATTACAAAGGAAGGAAAGAGAATCCAATTGAAGTTAAAATTTCTAAGAGCAGAAACATCCAAATTGTGCTTTAAACAGCGACATCTTAAGAAATGTGAGCAAGTGTAAATATCAGTACAAAGCAGGGGGAAATTCTGATCAAGTCACACAGTAAAAAAGACCTAATAACATATGCTGTTGTGTGATGACAAATATTTTAAGAATTTTTTGCTTGTTTTCTTAATAAATATTGTAAACTGCTACAGACCTTCTGAGTTCTGCTCTAACCCTGTCAGCTGTAGAGCATTTCATGATTTTGGTTGACAGAAATCAACAAAGTTCAGTTGCATGGTTTAAGTATCCACTTCATATATACTTTTCTGCAGTCCTTTAAGAGTCAAATTCATCCATGTAAATGCAAAACAAAGTTGACAATTTCTGTTTCTCTATTCCACTGCTGAACTTGTCTTGACTGACGAAGCGCGTGTGGCTGATTACCAACGGAAATATTCAGGATTTTTAAGGCTGCAGGGAATTTTTACCCTACATTACCTTTTGACAACTTCTGTTTGTGTTAGCCTCTCTTGTAGCCATACAGTTCTGATAGAAAGACTGATATTAATGGAGAATTGATTATATTTATATGCAATTTTTTTTCAAATTATTAACTGCATTCACTGTTCAGTGTACCTCATTTATAGCTTGATTTGGCTGTAAGATTTTGAGGCACAATTCTGTACAAAAGAATTAGAAGTTAAATCATTGCTTAAATAATGCCATGAGACACAGCATGTTATCAACCGCAGATATGGAGGATAGCTTTTATAGTCTGTAAAATTCTCAAAAAAATTTTTTTGCCTAACAGAAAGTTAACTCAAGCTATGATATGATTGGTAATTTATTTATTTATTTATTTATTTATTTTGTCCAAATTTAATTAATATTTATTCTTAACGTCTTTTTTCCCAAATCTTGCACAAATTGTCCCTATAATAGAATGGTTTCTGATCACAAATCAGTTATAACTAAAAAGCAGTTTCTTCTATTTTAAATATTACTGTTGCTTTTCTTCAGAATTTCTGGAAATATTCGTGTTATTAATCAGCTCAACAGAGTTCAGAGAACTGTATTTAAATAAAGTGCCACTTTTTTGCAATAAATCCCCTCAGAAATTTTGCCCAGGAATTAATTTTCACCCTAAATAAAGTTATTTATTTGGATCAGGAATAAACAATATATAAAAGAATTACATTCAGCTCTTTAGACAATATAAAAATTGAAAATTTGGCAGGGATGCAGTTTTTTATATGTGCAAAGCAAGATTTTCTGTTAGGTTTTATACTTCGAAGAGAAAGAAAAAACAAACAATGCGCAAGATTTAAATATTCTGTGAGTACACACGGTTTTCCTTGACTTCATGTCTGTCACAAGTCAAAGAAATGCCCAAGGATGCAAGTCACAGTTCTACTAGGCTGTGTGTTCCCAAGATTTTTATAGCTGAATCTCAGTTATAAATCTATCCATTGCTTCATTTCTCCTCTTCCTGTCTCCTTTTTGCTCTTTCATAAAACTGTCTTCTTCTGGAGTATATTTGCATGTCACCAGAAAGGCCTGTCTCCTAGATTAGAAGTTAATTTTTAGGTTACAGTTATCCTAAGCAAGTCAATTACACTTTAAGAGTGACAAAAACTTGCCCTTTTTTATACAGTATTTCCAATATTATGCTGTAGTATTTCTAAATAGAGTAGCTAAATTAGTGCAATTAGTTGAGCTTTATTACTCAAATGTAGAAATCCTATGGCAAATCTACTAGTATTAACAGGTCTTTCTCTTTGGTAATAAAAGATCTTCTGATGACCTAAGCTGTCAGAAGATATGGAAATGAATCTGTCACATGAAACATGTAACTTCTAGAAGAAAAAAAAATTGGGTACTTTTGTGTACTTTTGTAACCTGCTTTGCATAAAGGCAATTGCTGAAGGCACCTGGCAGGTGCAAAGACTCTTAAGAAGGTTTTGCCTTTTTCTTCATTACAGTAAAATGCATTGCTCAAAATATTTAGTGCTAAACTATGCTGAAAAATTTCCCTCATACATATTTTGAGACTGAGTCTAATATGCTGAAGGCCTTTAACAAGAACATTTTCTCTTTACTCAGCATGTATGAACACTAACACTTGTCTATACCTAAAGAGTTTTTCGGTATAGATCAACCGATGTAAACGTATGAGAAAGCTGTTTTGCACTAAAGGTATTTTTTAACATCGTAACTCATTTTTCTCTTGTTAGATTTAGCTCAAAAAGGAAAAGAAAGTGTTTTTCTGTATACCTGCAGCTGGAAAGAAAACAAACAAACACATACATGTCTATGCATATACCTGTATCTGACTGTTGTTGCTTTTAAGTACAGACAATACTGCTCATAAAAGTAATAGAAGCCAAAGGGTGACTAATAAGGGAAGATTTCTGTTCTCAGCTACATCAATCTAAAATCTGATCACTTAGTACTGAGTCATGTTTTCAGAGATGGTGTAGCTCTGGCAGGAGGTATCTTTATGAGTGAATTACAGAAACAAGCCATTTCATTTGCACAGTGTTATGGAAGAGGTAAAATAGAGTTGAAAAATCCTCTTCATCATTATTTTTTCTTAAAATGTTTTTGGCAATTGTAGACTCAGTGTGACTGCAAATAATTTGGACATGGACCTCACTTGCAATATTTTGAGAAGAAAAAAATCGTAAGTAGAAGGGGGTTGGGTGTCTTGGGGGGCTGGGGCGGGGAAGGGGGGGAAGGTGGCCTTAAAGATATCTTCTTATGCCAGATCTATGTATGAATTTCAGAATATGTTCATAATCCTGCTCTGTTTACTCATCTTGTGTAGTCAGGTAAGTTAGAAGTATCCGTGAAACATTTAGATATACCAGAAATGGTAATTATGTATCAAAATATCTTCAGAATAAATATCTGATGAGCACTTGCAACAGACTAGTTAGATATATTTCCATAAAAACAGACTCTAATCTGTAGCAGAACCAACTGTACGTGTGGACAAATCTTGGAAGTTTCAGGTAACATCTGTACCAGAAAACTAGACAGTGCCAAGAGCCCTGGGCTGGCCAAGGGGTACAGTTTGGCTACATCTGTGAAATTAAGGTCTTTTAGCTAAAATTGTAACTCCACCCAGACTGCCTCCTGGCAGTGTTCCCCCGGCAAAGTTGACTCCTGCACATTATCTAGGAATGCTTGGGATGGGGTTAGCTGGAGTGGGTCAAAGCCATTCCAGGGTCTATGCTAACTTTACAGTGCAGAGTTTCAGTGTCTGGGAATGTTTCCAGGTAGTCTTTAACTTGCCATTATAGAAGCAGTTTTGGAGCTCCAGAAGTTGAGATCCTCAGCCAGATGTTATCTGGCTACACGTCCTGCCATATTTCCTTTTCTAGTATGGTCTGCTCTGTACTATTGGAAGGGGAGGGGAAGGAAGGGGAAAGGAGAAGGGAGGGGAAAAATGTTTTACTTGAAATTTATTCACTTTGACATCGTTACTCTGCGGACATCACAGTGAAGGAATTCTGCCATTTTCCACCTGTTTATATTAGTACTTGCACAGAGAAGGTAAGAGAACAATAGGACAAAAGACTGCCTTTCTTCAAGGTGGCAAGTATTCTTAAGGCTTTAGGATTGTATATATGAAAACTAGATATTTTCACCTATATATTTGTTAACAATCTAATAATATTCTATATGATTGGCTAAAATTAATAATAACAGCATATTTTATGTCAAATATACACATTTGTGTATAGCTGGAACAAGTGTTCATTTCTTGCTTTAGATGGTGGCAGCAATTTCATCTTCCTTATTGTTCACAGGAAATCTAGAAAGTTCAGTCCTTACACCAAGCAGGTTTAATGTTCTGCTGGGGGTGGTGATGTGTTTCACTTAGCAATGTTAGGCACCTTTTTCCTTCAGTTTTGTATCTTCCACTGACTCTGCCTTCATAGGAGAATCAAAGCAGAACACAATCCTAATGTTAGCTATTTAAAAATTAACATTGACTAACATTATCTAATCCCAAATAACTCTTAATGGCCTTCTGAGAGAAGAAAGAAGGAGTGCAAAGTGACCTACCCAAGACAATCTCTAGCCATGAACCTCAGTGTGATGGGGAAAAACTACTTACGTATTTCTGAAGACTCCAACTTTTAAAGTGAAGTGGTTGTGTCCAAACCAGTTGGTGGGAATGGTCCCTAATATTTTCAAACTCCAAGCGTGTGCCCAGCAATCCTTTAGGGAAATATTAAATTATCCATACCAAATACATCAGGCACCACACTAGCAATCAAATATGAGTGGTGAGTAAATTTGTGTCCTGAAAACACCATCTGTCATTGTTTATTTTGGTAGCGAGACATAGCCATCGAAAGTGATGTGGTTTAGAATTTTTGTAACAGAAGAATGAAAATGAAGCGAAGGAGAGGAATTCAAAGAAGATGTAAATAAGGTGTGAGTACTGGTAACACAAGGAGTATCATGATAAAACATACTGGCCTTCAAGCCAGTAAGTCATTACAATACACTCATTTAAACTGATGATTAACACTGCATCTTGGATTCCTAGCTGGGAATGACTTATACACCATGCTTAAAAAGACTTCAAACTCTAGATATCTGTTTTCCTCACCTTCCTTTTCTCCTTAATACAAATAGTGGGTTTCTTGTGAAACAACAACTGAACTGCTGTAATCTAAATTTTTACAGCAAATTAAAATTAAAGCTAGTTTAATTTATAATGTTAGACTCTAAAGTGCAGATATTACTTCATAAACTATTTTCTTTCTCATGCAACAGAGCAGTTCAATGTATTAGTTCTATGAGATTTTCTATTATCCCACTTGTGAGCAAAAAACCGTAAGAGGTGGTACATACCAAGTGCTCACCAGGTGGTAGTGGTGACTGACTGGGAATATGCTCCACCACACACTCTAGTGTAAATCGTGTGACCCAAAACTGTGTTTTTGAGAACACAGAACTCAAGACTACCATAGTCATTCTATAACTTTCACTTATGTTTCCAAAGCTTCAACTGGAAGTTGTATCTATGAGACTTGTAAATGGTGAGATAAAGCAATTGAGACAGAAAAATGGTTTGCAGCCAGTCAGAGGGATGGACAGGAGATGTTGAAAAGTCAGACATAGAGAGGAGTAATCCAGAACTGAAATTTCCAAGAGATGCATATTTTCAGCAGTAATCTTAAAAAATCAGACAGACAAACCAGATCTTTGTGACCAATCTGAAGTGTCATCCAGTATTTCCTGAATAGTAACACTAATAGAAACTCATGTTTCTGAAATAAATTTTCTACTGCTGCTCTATGAAAATACCTAAAAGCAGAAAAAATGTTGACATCCCTGATCAGCCTCTCCACAGACAATTCTGGTAGCTTGTTTTGGACTGGAAACTCCCCTGCTCAGTGAAGCTAAAAGCCACAGGCTTTAGTGATGGGAGACCTCCTTCTGCATGGAGCTATCTGCCTGAGCCCCACTGAGCCTTAGGACTGTTTACCATAGATGGATCTACAATGCACTACACAGTAAGATGCTGGCACAATGTTCACAGTCTGCTATGAACACTAGGAAGCCATAGCAATATTGGTCAGTCCTTCATAACTTCATCTCCCAAATGTTCATAATTAAACAGTTTTTATTTAAGTAATCAGCATGAAATCCTTAGCTTTGTTTTTGCAACCGGTATAGTGTTTATGGAGCCAAATATTGAAAACTTTGATACCGAATACCTTGTATGTGTTAATTTTGGCAACCTTTAAAGATTCTGTAGATGCCTTGCTATGTTACCACCACCCACTCTTCACCCCTGGCCATCAGTCCCTCCAAACCACAGAGACATGTTTCTCTTTTAATACTTTCTTGCAGTATTTCTCATGAAAATCACAGGGAATCGTGTGTGATTTCAGCAGAGTGAAACTTGATCTCAAAGTGTCTGTAGGACCAGAAGTTTTTAAAGAAAACATTTCTTAAATCTTGTGTTCACTGCTGCTTCAGCAGGCCAATTAGACTTGATGGGAACTCTAGAAAGCTGTCGCCAGGCATTGCAGCAGGAATAGCAAACAAGGCTCAAAGCAAATAAACGAATGTGTAAAGTGTGGCCATCCTCAGAACCTCCTTGCAGATGACCTTCTCGTCTTTGCAAAGGGATGGTGAAGGTACTGGATGAAGGGACTTCAGGTTAATTAGGTTTGACATTAGTTAACAGCAGCAATTACTAGAGAGTAATTAATCAGGGAAAGTCTCCAAACAGAAGGAGAATAAATAAACGGGCGGTAACATTCTGCTCCATTTACCCCTCTAGATAAGGATGTGCCCCAGGTGTCAGGCTGAGGTGGGATTAATCTGTCTTGCTCAGTTTCTCGCTGGAACTTGGGTGACTCTTCACACATCCATCTTCCGTCACACAGAGACAAGTATTCACTAAGCCATTAATAGCACCATTCCTATAAAAAGTGAGGATAGAAAAACATTAAAATTCCTCTGTCCTCCCACACCTTTTCTTTAATCCCATCCTTTTGTAAAGAGCTCTGCAACAAAATTCTGCTAATGCAAATGAAATCACTTTCTAGTTTCATTAACTAGAATAATTTCAATACTCTAGTAGTAGTGGTTTCTACATCCGCAGCCAGCAGTTTTTCATTGCAGTCAATACCAAAGAGTTTCAGCCACCTTATCTGTAAAGAGCAAGTTCCCTGGTTTTCATTCTCATTCAGGCCAATGGGGATAGGTCACATGGAATATCCTAAAAACCTGCAGTTTGCACCACCAGCTTATTTAGGAAACAACCATGGGCTTACCACAAGCACAGGCCCTTGCACTGCCCCAGAGGCAGGTCACTAGACTGACTGGGTTGCAATGCAGCTCCTGCTCCTCTGCACTGACCCACAGGAGTCCTGTGCCTGGCACAGGTTATTTCCACTCCCATGTGCCAGCCCAGTTCTGCTGGCTGGGTCAGCATGGGAGTCAGATGCAAAGCTCAGAGCAGTGCCACTTAGACAGACCAAGGTTAACACCACAGAAGGTGCTCTCCCTGGCACAACCAGCTGAAAGATATGAATGCGCCTTGCAAGAGATGATTTCCAAGCCCCTTCTGCCTTAGTTATGAACTGAATTCCAGCCCCTCTGAGTTTATAAGCACAATTCTGCCCCCAGCACACTTTTGAATGTAGAAGGACTGCAGAGAGATCAACAATGCTCATACAAAATGAAAGGCATAATATTCTGAGTCATATTGCATTTGGTTACCTTATTCAGTAAGACAGGCCTTCTACAGGTAGAGTATTGTTAAAGTTATTGGGATTTCTCCATGAAGATGCCTTCATCTTTGCCATAAATAAAAATCCCTGAAATATTGATACAGAACCAAAATGCTGATTTAGTAGTCTAGTAGTATGGGCTATACAAACTTGATGTAATTCTGTACAGTGCATATTTTTTTAAACATAGCTAGGTTTAGACAACCTAACCTAATAAATCCTCCTAAATAACTACATAAAATCATAATTAAATAAATACAACTTGATAGTCTAGCTTTTACATAGCTAACAACATGTTTGTGGGGAAGGAGCAAGGAAAATTTTAATTATAAAAGTATGGTTGTTTTCAAATAGTTTACTGAAAGAAGGTACATTTATAAAACTCTGCAGAAGTCACTAAAGCCACTACAAAAAAGAAAAAAGGGAAGAAAAGAAGAAAGAACTTAGCTAAAAATAAACATAACAGATCAAGTTATGAAAATGCAGGGTTATACATCTAAATCACTGCACTGTGATTAGCAACTAGTTTTTGAACCTACTTTCTACCATCAAAATTTTTTAAAAATAAGCAAATAAAATAAGCAACATAGATTTTTGGAAGATGAGAACACATTGCACTCCTCTGAAGCCAAAGACAAAATTCCTATTGACTGTAGCAGTGCTGGAGTTTTCTCTATACATGTAAACTCCCAAAGACCTGGAGTACAGAAGCTAGCCTTTATTCCCTTTTACCTTTCAGATTTTTTTCTTTCATACTGTTTGTCATTATCAGAACTGAGATTGTCTGTTGAATGGTAACTTAGACAACGCATATCAAAACAGCATGCAACACATGGAGATTTGACAGCTGACCAGCATTCACTGACTTTAAACAATCTCCTGCCAAGAACTGCAAATGGGCATCTTCAAGGTTTGCTCATGTTTTAAACAAGTGAAGAATTTGATCTTTACGCTAACACATAACCTGGCAGAAGTAAAGAAAGGGAGTGCTAATCTGAAGATGGGGCAAGGTTTTTGAAGCATTTAATTCAGCCTGGGATACTACTTAAATTATTTTGGCACTGCTGTTCAGTACATCAGTGGAAGGAAATGGACAGCTGAAGGGGTTTGAGTTAGATGGAGGTAGATGCTTCAAGTTACACAAGGTGAATACACATTCCCTGGACTTTCTCTGTGGCCATAGGTCTGACACTTAAACCTTCTTGTGCCTCAATTACTCATTTGTAGATAATAATAGTATTCTCTGCCTAAAGGGGAAGTTGGGTTAGTGTAAATGCAACAAAATGTGTGAGGTTTTCAGAAAAGAAAGAAAGAAAGATCTGAAAAGTACAATTTATGATAGTTTATTGTAGATGCAAAAGAGTCCCACTCGTATTGGTGGAGATGTGCAAGAGTGCAATGCAAGGACAGCCCCTCTAATTTGCAAAGCACTGCATTTATGCAGAGATGCATCAAGAGGAAAAGGTCTCAAACAGCTTCAAAGAGGATGGTCACAGCAAGGCATGAACACAACTGTCCTCTTTATGGATTCCTGTCAATCTGTCTGCAGGGTGCTGACACACACTGAGACTTTACTGACTTCCATTTCCATGAGCACAGGCATATTTTCCTCACTCCACTGCAAATGTTGACATGTCCTTAGGTTTAAGGAATGAATGATCAGAGATTCTAGGTGTAAAGTACTGTGAAACAGAGGCCTTGAGAATTTTTGAGGGTACTTATAAATGATGCAATATAGGGTTTTATTCAACTTCATTTTAAGTGCATTGTAACAAAGGAAAAATCAACTTTCCTTTTCCTACAGCAGTGTGAGTTGACACAAGGCACAAATACAAAGCTTGGTTTGTTGTTATTTAAAATTCTTTAATACTGATTGCTAGTGCTTGTGAAGAAGGGAAGCATAGTTGGAGACAAGCCATACTTTTTCAAATTGATTAAAAACACCTTCTGAACAATAAATAGCTTTAGCTGGCTGACCTCTAAAGCAAATGATACTGCAAAGTTCTGCAGTGTAAAATAAAATTCCTTTTCCCAGCACTTTTGAATGTTGGCTTGTCAGGTACTTCTTTTGACAAGCTTCCGGCTAAAAGTTCTGTTGTCAAACAAGTATGCTTCCCATAGACTTTACAGGTTAAAAATATTCAAGAGAAAAAAACGTATCTTTGCTCAGTGTGGGTAATTTCAGTGCTGTTTGATCACATATAGATAACACTGGAGAAATTGCTGGCATTGTTTCATGTCATCTGATAAAACAAGGCAATAAATTTTACTGCAAGTTGGCAGCAGGAAGAGCTGCTGCAGGTCAGGTCTGAGGTGAGCATTACATTTATAAGTATTGAAGGAGACAGTGAAATTAAGTCAAATTGCAGGAGCTGGAGAAAGCAAAGAGCACAAAGCCAAGGATTTGGACACAGGTTTGGGGTTTTTTTTCGGTTTCATTTTTTTTGGGTTCTTGTTTTCCTCTGCAGAACAGACTGCCTTATAGACTGGTGCCACAGACATTCAATCCACAACATCTGTCAGTCATTTAAAAAAAAAAAGTAAAAGCTCAGAAAAGCTCAAAAAAGTACACAGGGTAGAAAGAAAGTGACATAAATGAACAAGAAAAAGGCATCTGGTATGAAGACACATTAGTTTACCCTTTGAAAGGATCTCACTCTGCAGGGATCTCACTTGCTTGTAAAGCTTGGCTGCCTAAATGAGGAGTCTACAAATGAAAAATATTGTTATTTTCACAAATGTCACCAGGCTGCAAGTGCTTGCCTACTGTTAACCCAGCTGTCTACCCAGGGCTTCTTGCTTCTTTTTTTTTTCAACTAAACATTAATATAAAAGGTCTCCTCAGAAAAAAAAAAGGTTTTATGTTATTTCTCCTCAGTCCTAATGTATCAAGTATCTAACTGTTTTCCTCAAGGTCTGAGAAGACAGGATAGCTCAGCTCTTCTCCAGCAAAAAGTTTGCTGAAGCCTTTGAATTTCTCTTTAGATACTTCTTTAGAAAACAGTTTACACCACTGGATCTGCTGCAATGTAGGGTGAGGGAAGAAAGGTCCGTTTATGCTTTTTATGAACTTCAAATTGCATATGGAAGTATCAATCTCAAACTCCAAGAGTTCAGCATAACCTCCTCTCTCTCAGCTATAGCTGAAAATTTTGGAGCTGCAAATGTCCTCCATGGGTTACCAGGTTCCACTGCAGTTTACAAAGAAAACACAAACATCATTAAAGCAAAGCATTTTCTTCAAAACTGTTTATTCAAGCTCCCAAGAGTCCTTTACAAGAAGCGGCAGAGAATCTAAATTTCAAATTCAGAGCATATGAATTCTAACCTAAGCATTCAAGTGCTGCAATAGGCCCATTGCTTCTTGTAAGAAATACTAAATCACAGATACTGGAAAGTTTATTTTGCCTTTTAAAAGGATTCAACACTTACTAAAAGTCAGCAAGGAACTTAAATCTGGTGTCAGCTTCTGCCTGTGGTACATGAAGCAATAATGAATCAAGTCCAGCATTCTTAAGAACTAATTCATTATTGTACATATGTTGCACTTTCACATCTTGCAGTGAAAGACATAATTTACAGAGAAAAAGTAACGAAAAAGGAGGCATAGCTGTAATTGTGACAAACTGTCTAAATTTATCTTCTTTTCATGATCCCAGAGAATGAGTAACTTCAAGCAAATGTGATGCATCTTAGAGTGCAACATTACAGAAACTGGGGCATCCTTTTACTTAGCCCTCATGTGGACACTGAATCATTTCAATGTTTGACATAAACACAGGGTTTTTTTAAGTTATGTAACTTTTTTAATAGGTCACTGGAGCATTTGAGATGGACACTCTGAAATCTGTTTAGTTGCATTAACTATTAATTATATTGTATTAATTGTATTAAATGTTCAGCAGAAAAGAATTATCATTTACAAAGAGATAACATTTTATACCATCATAGTGATTTTTTATGAGCAGATGAACATTCCAGAAGGTTTGAAAACCACCATGGTAGCTCATAATTATATCTAGCATTCCACAGGCTTCACCTCCTTTTAATAGAATGCAAAATACCAGGATCCTGGAGGTCCAGGTGTGCAGTCTATGTAGGGAATGTCTACTACACAAGAACAGTCTTCTGAAAATCCTTACAACTACTTTAGATTTTGTATTATGAAAAGAAAGGGAAAAAAAAGGTAAGATCTTACTCATTTTGTTTTTCATACAGTGCTCAAAAAAAGAAATTAAGAACTATTCCCACTTTTTCAGTATTATGACTTGGGGTGAATTCTCAGTTCTCTTCAAAGATGTACATTACAATCTGCAACATTTAAATTCTTGACTTTCATTTTAATTCATTGGTTTGTTGGGTTTTTTTCAACAGAGCAAATTTCAGTGAAAAATAGGAATATTTTTTGTCTTAATTTTTTAGAAAATAAATTGCATTAAAATATTTCAGACCATTATTTCTAGAATGTTTTTGTTTAGATAGAAATTCTGTGTCTCTTAAAAAGTGACATCTACTTCTGTCTGAATACTTGCAAAGGTAGTGAAAGTTCTGATATTCTGGTCAATTAAAAACTAAAATTCCATATAAAGGGACATTTTTAGGAAAATATCATCTAAATCATTGCTATTTCAGCCAGCTTAAATCTGCTCCTTCTTGAGCTAGAATCTGTTTCATAGTACAGGTAAGTTATTCTTCACCCATGACTCATGTGTCACCATCGGAATAAAACAAGTTTAGTACATCATTTGTTGAAGAAAATCACTTTTCTTTACTCTGCAGAGTTAATTGGAGTTAGCTCTAATTTGAATGTGAAAAAATAGTCGTAGTAATAGCTCTATACAGAGGGTATTCACATCTATCTCCACTTGTGTTGTCATCTACAAGGCCTGATAAATACAAGTCAACAAATTATTTATTAAGATGAGTTTATTCAGTGGTTTTGTCCACTTTTCCATTCTCAAACTGTGACTCAGCCACTTTAAAAAAAGGAGAATGGACTTTTTTTTATAGTTAGTTTTAATGACTGGAGGCTGTTTGTGTAACCCTTGAGAAACTGGCACTTTCAGGGTGATCAATCTGTTGTCCAGTGACCCCATGGTGAAGCGTTAGCCCAAGGTCAGCGGGGACCAGAAGGGCTGCCAAGAGCTCAGCCATTTTCCGTGGGATGTGGGAAGCATCCAGAGGNTGCTTAAGTCCTTGGGGATTGTGCTTCTGCCTGCCCGAAGGGTTTTCTAGGTGACTCAGTGATGTTTTAGACAACACATGTGGCACTCCTTTTCTAACTGATATATAAGCTCAAACTGCACCATTTTAGGACAGTAAAAGTGACCTTTCTGAGTTAGACTTATATAGAAGTAGTTAGACTGAAAAATTTATTATCACTATAAGGACTTTTCCATGGTAAAACTGTCATTTTAGCAATGTATAGTTTTGTCTCTTTAGGTATGCTACAAAAAAA
>VYXC01007319.1:809623-856407 GCA_013397175.1 Platysteira castanea
AAAAAAAAAAAACAAAAAAAAACAAACAAAAAAAAAAACCCAAAAACCTGTTTGAATAGCTCAAATTCCCTAACTTCATCATTTCTCAAATATCAATAACATGGATATTGTAAAGATAGCCAGAAAAAAGGACTTACTTTCTGGAAAGAAGGAAGGAAGGAAAGAAGGAAGGAAGGAAAGAAGGAAGGAAGGAAAGAAGGAAGGAAGGAAAGAAGGAAGGAAGGAAAGAAGGAAGGAAGGAAAGAAGGAAGGAAGGAAAGAAGGAAGGAAGGAAAGAAGGAAGGAAGGAAAGAAGGAAGGAAGGAAAGAAGGAAGGAAGGAAGGAAGGAGGGAAGGAAGGGTCCTTAAAATTAGCTCCCAATGAAACGAAATTTTCTAGGCCAGTTAAGTATGCCTTCCAAAGAATAATTTTAACAAGACTTAATAGTTAAAATTTAAAATAAGTAACATTAAAATATATATATATTCTTTTGGAAAACAACAAAATTAATAGGTTTGAATTTCTCAAAAAAGTTCTGTATATTTCCTTTGAAAACAATTTCACTAAAACTTTTCCATCTGTAGAAGAAGTTTTTTGTAAATCAACAATTTTCCAGTGCAAATACATTCTGGAGAAATATTCAAAAAAGCTCTGGCTTTAAATATTTTCAATTTTATGGTACCTGTAAAAAATAGCAAGCAGTAAGTGAGAGTATATGTATAAATATTTGTAATGTAAAATTTAATTGTCTTGCTTTAACCAGGATTTTTAGAGAAAATTAGTCTTTTCCCTTTTGTTTTTTTCGTAGAGAATATGGCTGAATTCATGTATGTTATATCCTGTTATCTACTAACATTTTTACATACATCTTTCTTTAATAAAAATTATTTATGCATTTCTGGAACCCACATTCTGCTACTTGTTTATAGAAGTGTTATCAAAATATTGGTCCACGTTTCCTGTGTTATGAGGTTGAGACTCCTCTGTTCACACAAACACACACATGCACAATGGTGAGTTCAGCAGTGAACCTCTGACAGCAAGTATACAATGAGAACTGAAAGCACGCTGAGATTTACTTAGGCAAAGTTTTATGTGAGGGCTAGTAGGAATCATAACAATGTTGGTCAAAAAAAAATAGCTCACAAGAAAAATAAATGGCTCAAAATGTATTTGCATGTCTACTTTTTTTTTTTATGTAGCAGTACCTTAACCTGAAGAAAAGAAGCAATGGATCAAATTTTTCCCCACGAACTGGTCATGCAATTACAAACACCACCACATTTCTTTCCAAAGACCCTTGCATGCCCTGCACAAAGCAGTGAGCAAATTTAACTCCCTAACAAACTGGGAGTACCTGACCAACTCCCTCCCACACCTCCAGTCTCATGAGATTTCTGCTATCTTTATTTTCTCTATTTTGTAAATCCTTTAAACAAAAAGATAGAAATGAGGAAACAAGCCTGAAGATGTCAGGAGAACAGGGGGGAAGGGTGGGTTGAACAAGTTTTTGAGCCAGGCACAAGTTAGGTATGGTTCACATTACAGGCCAGTGTGTTCAGAGCAGACCACCACGCCACGCAGGTGGAAGTGTGAGTCTGGGAGCCATTGAAGTTGGAACACTGAGAATTTTCCCAGTGTATCACAATTACAGAAACATCTGTGCTAAACAACTTTGTGCCAATCTGCTGTGAAAATTTGGTGTTCAACAGCCCCCAACATTTCTAATTTTTTAGCTGCTGAGGGATGGTCTCATGTGACACATTGTGATCACTGGTTTCAGAGCTATGAAATGGGTTCTTTTTCACACCTATCCTTTATGTGTGAGCTTACCAATTCAGAAGGCTTTCTGTTTTCATATCTAGCATGATGTGTACTTAAAGATAGGTAAAAATTAGATTTAAAAAAATATGCAAGGGAAAGGTCTTGTACTGAATTAAACATATTTAGATCAGCTGAAAGTATTAACTCCCGGGTTAGAAGCAGAAGTGTAGTTCAAAACTCATCTAGTATTGCCTAAGGAATTGAATGTGGGAATGAAGGTGAAAGCTAACCACTTTTTAAAGATAATATTTCTTATTTTATAAAAGATCAGAAAGTGACCTCTGTGCCAACTAGGGTACTTTTATTTAAATACAATAACTAGCACTAACAGGACTGCAGCAATTTCCACTTGGAATGTGACAGAAATGAGAAGAAAAATGTCTCTCAGACTCAGATTCACAGAAGTTGCTCCTAAATGTGTGAAGTAAATATAGCTCACTTGTCACCTGTCCCCTCTCACTTCTGTTAAGTGGCATGGCCAAGTCTTGCTATTATTGTAATTGAAAAAGGTTAATTTGATAAACTGCTGAATTCGACCAATAGATTATATCTTGACTGTTGCTGATATTAGAGGATCTGCTCTGGGATCTGTCCCACTGACTTTAGCAGTTTAAGGGTTAGGTGCCTGCAGCATATTTGAACATTTCTCCAAATCTCAAGGACTCAGAAATAACCATCAGAGGACAGTCTATCCTGTATCACCACCACTGTCTGAAAGCTGGGGTGCATCACCATCCAGAAAGACTCATATCTATTTCTCCACTGCCTACACAATGGACCTTAGTAACCAGTTTAAACCAAATGCCTAATATTTGAATGGTTAAAATCAGGTGTTAAGGATTCCACTGTCAATAATGTTGATGGGTCAGAATTTATAGCAGTGGCAAGTTTCTTGGAGGTATTTTTCAGCTTCTCCTCCAAACCTGTTCTTTACTGAGCTAGTCCTTAGCTGACAGGTGGTTAGCAAAGCCCACAATCTATTTTTGGGATTAGCCCTGATCTTTTCCATCTGCAGACAACCAGTACAATTTTGCTCACTTATAGATGCATGAAGACAGGAACAGCTTTTCTAAAAAGTTTTATTTTTCTAAAATAAGTGATGCTGAGAATATATCTGGGACAAAATCAAACTATTTGACTTGCTTGCCTAACATTCCTCTCAAAAAGGCGATCTGATTATTTGCACTGTATTTACAATTGCATATTCAGTCAAATTGAATCCAGATGTCAATGAATGCCCAAATATAGAGTAAAGAAGAAAAAGGTAGTAGAAGTGGAAAATTCTGCTAGTGGTGATCATTGATCATTCAATCAAGATTTAAGCTAAACTTCTGTTCTTAGTTTAGAGTATATGCAAAATCCATGCAGTAATTAAACTCTGAAAGATCTAAAATGTGACATACTAGAGATGAATCCATCCATTCTTTTCAGAAAGGTGGTTTGGTGATTTTGGATACTCTCTGTGTCAAAGACTTGTTTACCTTCCAAGTTTTAGGAAGGCAAAACATCTGTTTAACCCAAATTTTCAAACTGTTTCTCACTCACTGCACAATTAATTCTCTGAGTAACAGCTCACAGCTACATACAAGAAATATTCTCCATGCAAACAGAGCTGAGTTTCCAAAGATTCCCACTCTGGTCAAAATGTATCCAATGTTTACCAAATCACTTAATCTCAAAAGAGGCCATTCCATAGCAAGTTACGTGCCAGATTTTCTGCACATGAAAATGACCACAAGTCCCGTTTTTCCTATCGACATTTCCCATTTATAACAACAAAGTATTTGGCTCTTCATCCTCCTCCTCAAGCTATCTTAATGAAGGCTGTTCTTAAAAGACAGACTTTTTTAGTTATTCTTTTTATGGGGAAAATAATGGCTTTGTGGGATTGTTTTGAGTTTTGAGTTTTGTAGTTTTGCTATTTTCAAGAATTGCTGGAACATTTTTTACAGAGATTTTCACCAAAAAAAAATCACTTACAGACAGAAACTATGAATACAAATGTTGAGAATGGATAGTGATCAATTAAGAAAACTATGAGGAAATTAAAAGGAGGATAGAATGGAAGAGTTATGCAACTTTAATTATACTTGCCATTCCTCTTCCAGCTATCAGCATCACTAAATAAAAGTAAATTATGAATCTTTTAAACATTAATTTGCATTATTGCTTCACATTATTACTGTTTGGCTCAATTAAATAAATAATAAATACAGAAGAATCAATGTGTGTTTGAAACACTGGTTATTTCAAACCAGCATATTATTAATCCAAGAATATTGAGCCAATAAGGAAATTAATTTGATATTTAGCATCATTAGATTCACAATATCCATTTGGCTAATAAACATTCTAGAAATGTTCTAAAGGATTGTTAGGGTACAATATACAAAAGGGAACATAACAGCAGATTGAATGAATGATGGTAGGAAGATGCACAAAAAGACAAATGAAATCTAAATATGCTTTAATGCTAACTTTTCATCCCCTTTTATCTTACATTCTAATTTATAGGATTAACTTGAAGAAAAAAACCAGCATGAAATGCACATCCTCATATTCTCTGCCCATAGCAGCAGGATTGAAACTAGATGGTCTTTAAGGTCCCTTCTAACCCAAAACATTCTCTGATTCTATAATTATGTGAGATGCAAATTCTAGATAAAAGATAAGAAAAGAAAAGCTATTTTAAGATATATGGAAGCAAAAAAATAATTATCAAGGACAGCAGAAAGAACAGGGTTTTTTATCCTTTCCCTATGGTTTCTGTCTATGGTTTCAAGGACAACAAACAGTCAAACTTCTGTAGAGCACTGTAGGGTGTTCCCTCGCCTCCCTCAGTGTAAGCACAGGGCCAGTGAAACTGCTGCAGGGTAAAAACAGAGTTGCAAGGGGATGAGAAAGAACCCAAAGCTGCAGAAAGAATTGCTCATGCAACCTCCAGTGCAAAATCAGAGCTTAAAACAATGGTAAGCTAAGTTGTTGCTGGGGAGGAAAAAAAAAAAAAAAGAAAAAAAAAGAGAAGGAAAAATGAGGAGAAAAAAAAGAAGACAAAAGAAAAAAAGAAAAAAAGGAAAGGAGGGGGGGAAAAGGGCAGATAGTGTGATTGCATCTCCTCGAGTAAATACTGGAGGCCAGCCTGCGGCAGGGGGCCAAAAGGACGTGGCATGACTCACACTCTCACCACATCAGCATTGCTGCAGCCAGATCACTCAGGCAGCTCCCCAGACCTTGCCAGGCACTGTGCAGGAGCTGCTTGCTGGCCAGGGCCGAAACCATGCCCAAAACCATGCCCAAAATTGTACTCACAATTTAACAACACGGCCTGGCCATGTTTCACTCACCAGTACTGACACTGCCACAGGGAACTCATTTGAGGGGTAGTGTTGGAGGAAGGCTTGCACAGAGAAAACCAATGCTGTGACTGTATGGGGAGCTTTGCCTGTGAGTTTTTGTTATTCAGCTGAAAGGCCAACTTCCAGGGCAAAGCTGAATGCATTTCAATAGAAGATCAAGTCTCACAAAGGGTTGCCCGAGTTCTTACTGTCTAATAAAGAGTCAGCAAATTTATGTTGTAGTAAAAACAATTGGGAGTAAAATTCCTTTAAAAAAATACTCCATTCATCTGACTACAAAGTAAGTTGCAATAAATACAATATTGAGAAACAGAGCAGCTTAGCAGGGTTTTAAGTAGTCTCTGCATTCTCGCTGCTGCTCCCACACATGCACACACACACAGGCTGCCACACTCTCCTCGTCGTGCTGCTAAAAGCAAACAGTGGATATGACGGACAAACATTGCAAGCACAGATGTGTCCATTATAACCAGCGTGAGCCATGCTCATGAGGAGCGCTGTCACTTCTGAAAATCCAAGTGTGTCCGGCTGTGAAAAAGCAATGGGGTGTGAGAACAAAAGAAAGAGATGTTGTGATTAAGGCAGGGCTAATGGTTCATTAATGATATCCAAGGCCTGGCTCTACAGCTTAGAAGTTAAGGATATATTTCAAAATTACCTTTTTCCTTTTTTTTCTTGTTGTTGTTGCTGCTCATTTCTTTTCCCTGCCTTTTGAAAAGGATTTGTAGCTTCCTTTCTTGCCCTTTTGTCTGATGGCTCCTAAAATATGAAGCAAATGAAAACACAGATCTAGTGAAAACAGTATTTTTTTTCTTTCTGATCTCTTTTCAACTCTCTCTGATGTGTGAGTCCAAGGCCAGGATGGGGGGGAGAGGCTGCATTCCTTGGTACAGTGATGGTCCTACCCCAGCTTTCAGGGGTCCTGCTTGGCAATCAGAGGGCTTGTGTCTACACTGATAAGTGAGGAAGGCCAGTGGGTGGACTTTGGTGCAGTAGGGCTGCTGTCAGATGTCCAGGGACAGTTCACAAATTAGCATATGCCAAAAACCTTAGGTCAGCTAGGCTTTGAACAGGTTGCCCAGACAAGTTGTGCAGTATCCATTCTTGGAGGTTTTCAATCCTATCGCAGATCATAAAATGGTTTGTGTTGAAAGGGACCTTAAAGATCATCTCATTCCAACACCCTGCCATATATACAGAGACCTTTCACTAGACTGGGTTGCTCAGAATCCCATCCAACCTGGCCTTGAACATTTCTAGGGCTGGGGCATTCACAACACCTCAAGGCAACCTGCTCCCATGCCCTACCACCCTCACAAATAACTTCCTAAAATCTAAACTGAACCTGCCCTCTGTGAGGTGGAGAGCTGAGGTGGCTTGCTTGTGAAAGTTCTTGTTTCAATCTGTAAACAGAATAAGTCATTTAATCAACTACATATAAATCACTAAAATTTGGTAAGAAGTATCCCACTCTTGTATCCTGTCCTTTCTTTTGCCTACTGAGGTTCAAAATTTCCAGTGACCATGTCCTGGGATGCTCCTGGAGGCCAAGGGCCATCCAAAGGATACCTTGTGCAGAGAGCTGTTATAAGATACATGGGCAATGCTTATACTAGCAAATAAAATGAGGAGAAGGTGCTAACTAAAGCAGTGAACAGCAATTGCCTGTACTCTTTAGCTGTTAACACCCTCTCTGTCATGGCTGTAGCTCCTGCCAGATGCCACTCTCAGACATAAATCTTGGCAACATTTTGGGACTACCTTTTTTGGGCAAAGACAGAAAGCCAAACTGTGTGATTGTAAGATATGCTGTCCTACAGACCGTAGAAAATCTGTAACAGGCAGTCCTGCTGCCCTAACCATAGCCAGTGGACAGTCCTGAGCAAAACTGGTAGGAGTGTAATCCTTTCATGATCACCACACTTCAGTTTATAAAACCTGTTTTATTTTCCTAATAATGAAATGACCTTCCTGTGTTAGCTTCATGACTGGAGATTAATACACTCTGGGATCACTGCCCAGTCACTTCTGCCAACACAGGAGCCATTCCAGGAGACATGTTCCTCTGACTCCCTGGTTAGATTTCAGTATATTTCAATTTTCCATTTGTAGATTATAATATTTTCCAGCCCATGGTGTTCTGCTAACGTGCTAGATCTACTGGAAAGTAGAATCAGCAGTATTTTCCCATGCTAATTCATCTGCCACTGTGGCAGTATCTAAATGTCCACTTGAAATCTCCCTGGATAAATAAATCTTCCTCTATTGTAGTGAGCTGTGCAGTAGTTTATTCTTTACATCATCCTGCTTTAGATGTTTAGTAGTAAGGCTGATTATTAGAGAAAGAAATCTATAGTGAAACTATACAGTACATATTCAGCATCAAAAAAACTGATCACAAATGTTAACAATGCATCATTATGAATCTGTTCCTGCCAATCCTTCATATATCTTCAACTTCAAGTTCCTGTGGGAATGCCTACAAGTTTATTTTAAGACACAAATTAATAACAGATACAGGCAGCAAACATACAGGCACTTCCCAGGCATGACTGGAGGCCACCACCACCCTCTCAGCTGAGCAGATCCCTTTAAACTGTGAAGACGACACTGCTCAGTTGAAAGCATGAAAACCACAAAGTGGTACATCGGGTTAGAATATCTCTAGGCTTGGCTGGAGAGGAGATAGAGGCTTGCTGAGCATACTCCCCTTCACCTTTTCTACTCCGATGCCTTTTTACCAATATATGGGTATCCATATCAGTGGATCAGACAATTTTGGGATGCTAGTGGCATGGAAATCCTGTAAAATTATGCTCTTAATCAAAAGCACAGAAACCATTCACTTCAATTGCAGTAATGATGTTAATTAAACTAAATTATTCATACAAGAGGTGCATCAGTCATGATATACGGACCTTTAAATTTTTTTACCAATGTTAGCATGCAGTTCTCCTTTCTCTTATATAAGTTCCTCACTGATTCTGTGAGAAAGTATTACCCTGCCAGAGTAAGGAGCTCTGGCTGACACTGCCTTGGCGTTGAAATAAAACTGGCAGTGACTCTGGGGCTGCTGTCACTGATGCATCATTCTAAAGCCTGCAAGAGCTGCTCTTTTCAGACCAGCACTAGCACAGGTATGCAGCAGGATAAAGCAAGGTCCGTGGGGCAGGGACAGCAGCACTGGCCTGCACGCCAGGAGGATGTCAGGATCCTGGGGAGATTTGTCAGGATAGGTGCACAGAGCTAAACAAAGGAATATATGTGGGTTAGAGGCTTAAATGAGCTTGAGAGAAAGATCAGCCAGGTGAGTGATATGGGACTGGATCCTTTGGGGACCATAAAGAAGACATGGAGGTCAGAAGCCAGGAGACTAGGAGCTGCTTCTGAGGGCAGTCCACAAACAAACTCAGTTTAAGAAATACCTGGTTTATTTCACAGATTTCCTACCACCACTAGCAAACCAGAGCACCAATCCTGTGGATGCTCAGCTACAAATCAAGGAGAGATCTTGCTGCCAGAATGGGGACTGACATGAGTTACATTAAACATGTACATTAAACATGTATAGTTTGGGTGCTACTATGATATACATAATAAATAATAACTTGGATAAAAACAGACCTACCTTTTAGCAACCTTATCCCATCTATATTTGTAGATCCACAGCCATAAACGTTATAAACATAGCTGAAATCACCCAATATGTATTGAATGCAGATATTCCAAGATGCCATGAAACACACTGAAAAATGTGAATTGATTACATAAGCAGTTTTTTTAATGAATAAGGTCTATAGATTTTATAGTATTCCTTTCTCTCAAATCTTGTAAAATACATGGAAGTCTTAATTATAGCTGAAGATATCTCAACTATGTTGGCCTTTGATTTTATAATACAATATGTGATTCCTGCTAGCATAATAAACCAATAAATTCAGTATTTCTTATAAATGAATTTAAATTTATAAGACTATCAAAATACCTCCTGGCTCCTGTTAATGTTTAGGAATCATTTCAGAAATGTTTCAGGTTCCTGGCTGATAGAATTGCCTTACTCTCTGCTGAGCTTCTGTTGATCCAAAGTCTTGAAATAATCAACAGTTATATATACTATGTGAGTAATACACATGCAAATGTGTATGTAGGTGAGAGAGGTGCAGAAGGAATGGAAAGAAAGCAGAAGTAGTAGTTTATGTGTAAGCACTTCCTCCAGTAAGAGGTTTGGATCCAACAGGCCCATCCTGAGCCAGTTATAAATCACATTTTGCTTCAGAAGGTATGAAATAGATGGGCTGCATTTCAAATAGCACCCTCAGATGCCTTCAGGTCCTGGCCATGGACATTGAGTTTTCTAGTGTACAGCCAGCTGGTGAAATTCATGCAGAACTACAGCCATGTGCTTGGCTTTGCAGCCTCATGTTGGGACTTCAACTCTTGCTTTTTGGTCAAATTCAACCAGCACTCATGTGAAATGAATTCCACTTCCCAGCGTGGAGATAATTAATGTCTGGGTCACATCAAAAGGAGCCAAGAGTCAGGTGTTTTAGCTGAATATGGTTTAAAAATGTTGCCTCTCATTCTATGAGTTGTTGCCCCTCGATTTGGCTCCTGCAACTGCAAAGAACCAAATCCGTAGTTGGAAGAAAAGATAGTAAAAGATGTGACTTGTTTGCTGGTCTTACCAGGTGAAATATGTAAAAAGAAGAGGCATCTGATTCTACTTTTAGAACCCAAATTCAGAGCATGTACTAACATAGTCTGGTAATGTTTTGTGACAGAAAACCAGTAAAATTTTCTTGTCAGACTACTAAGTACCACATAAAGGAGTTACAGATGCTTTATTTAGGTAGATTAGCTAAAGCATGGCATAAACTGTAGTTTCTTGAAATTCTATCCCCAAGGCAAAACAAAAATGTTCAATGATTGGGGTGTTTTTGTTGTTGTTGTTTTCCTCAACAAAAAAAACAACTTTAGAAATGTCTTGCTTATAAAGTGCTATACCTTCTAAATTATGCTGGCTTCTGGCTAGGTACCTGTTTTCTGTTGAAGTTCACACCATAACCTGAGACACATTAATTTAGGGTAGGCGTCTACCCAGTCAGCTGTTCAGAAGAACAATATAGAAATATCCATTCAAGGCCTTTCATTCCCTGGAAGCCCAAGGAACATTTTGGATATTGCCTTTCAGCACTAAAGCTGGTCAGCTTATGGTAGCATTTTCTCATTTCAATTTTTGCAGGTCCAAACCACAACGATCCACAAGGGGACTAAAGCATATATTAATGAGCTTTTTAGCCCCTGTAGATTTTTCCTTCTAATTTGCCAGAATTTTATGTACCCCTTTCCTGACCCTAGAAGTGATGTTTTCTTCCATCTGGAATGATTGTTTCATGTTAATATGCTGGTTTGAATTTAAAACATAAGAATGTTGGTTAGCACAAAAACTAATGAAGGCTCTGGGGTTTTTAGCTTTTTGGCTTTCTTTATTTTTTTCCTTAAAGAAACATTGCTCATTTTTTCAGGCCAAGAATGCAAGGTTTCAGATGTTACTCATGCAAATCTAATGTAAAACACAAACATCAGGCAGTAAATCCATATTTAGGCACCTAAATAAGCAGCCTGATTTGACACATTAGCATTCTGGTAAAAGCCTATGTTTTATTTTCTGACCCCTGTCATCTGAATTCAGTCAGACTTATTAAGAATTCAAGCTCCATCTCATAGGAGGGACCTGTGTACTAACTGTTATAACCACCACTACGACAATTAGACCAGAATAAAATCCCAGAGAACACTGGAGTTGGACAAACAGACAACATTTTATTTAGGTCTTTAATCTTCTAAATGACCATTGTAGAATGGAGTCATACCTCTTACCGGATGAAAATCCAGCTCATCCAATTACCTATGGATCTTACTTATGGATCTTACAACTTATCCTGTAGAGAGTCCGGTAGCTGAGTACATTTTTGAGGTCAGAAATTTCTTGTAATGTTCTCTCGGTGAGATTTTCAATTCGTTCCATTTTTTTAAGGGTTTTTTTTTTTTTTCAGTTGGGGTTTTTTGTTTTGTTTTCTTCCTTGTGTTCTACTTATTCCAAAATAAAAGTGTGTGTCTTCTCTTGAGTTAATGTAAAATCAGAAATCATTGGGCCCACTGAATTTTTAACTAAGCAGTTCTACAAGAACGAGAAATAAAAAAAATACACAAGTAGTAAACACAAAAGTGCTGAAGTAGAGACCCATATATGGTAAAACATATGAGTTAAATACTAACATATTTGGCAGAAACACATGACAAGAATCCCTGTCAAGAGCCAAAGCCTCATAGACAAAGGGCAGAATTCACCACAAGCCTCCCTATCTCAGTTGCACGCAAAGCACGTTTCTTTTTTGGATGCATCTGGACCATCATCCATTATGCATTCCATATGACACACATTTCAATGGGGTTTACTTCACCTGCTTTCATGAAATGAGCCTTATTCTTCTTGCTCTCATATAATAAGAACATTTGCTACTGAATATGAAAATGTGTGCAACATGTGGCAGACATCTGTGGTGTGCTGCCATTGCACTTGACTTGCACAACAAAGTGAGCCATCTCACCTTCCAAAATCAACCCTGTCCCCCTTCAAAATACATCTTATTTCACAAATGTAGGTGCAAGGCAATGCACCTCAACAAACACTGAACACTTAAAGAGCTTCAAAGAGGTTTTGTTCCACTGAGTTTGCTTAGATGTGTCATGAAATAGCACAGGAATCAGTTTTCATTTGGTCTATCCCAGGAGTTTTCAGTCAGTTGAGCTTTGGTTTTTCTTTTGTTCTGCTTTCACTTACTCTTTTTTCACCAAAATTTAAGATTATCCCTAAAAATACAGGTCACTGTTAGTAGAAGGCAGTTTCATGGATCCACACCAGTGTGGTCCATCAGCCAAATCATGTTAATGACTGGATTCTTTAAACTCCAGTGGTGAGAGTGATGTGAAATGCATTATCTTGTTTTACAATAAAAAGAATTTGAATTAATACATCTCAATTCAGAGTTCCAGTGTCTTAAATGCATGCGCAGGCCAAAACTTTGTGGCTTGTGTTCTTTTAGGAATCAAAGTAAGATAAATATAATTGAGATCCTTTCCTATTACACGGGTTCCTGAAACCTTTTAATTACCCTTACCTACTCCACTTAACCATCTGATTCTCACTGGCTCTACTGAGCACCATTGTCTCATCAAGTTCTGGCTTGCAGATATGGAAAGTGGAAAATCTGCCACTGCTCTTAGGCTGCACCCACAGAAGATGTATGTGCAAATGTCAAGCCTCTCATGCCCAAATATCGGCATGTGCTGCCTCTGTTCATATAACTTGGAGTAATCATTTGCACCTGTGCCATGTGAGTTCAAAACTGGTTGGTTTCACTTTTATTTATTATCTGGCAACACATAGACTTGAAATTATTTTTTTTTAACATCATTCTAATACACAAGGTAGTATAAGAGCATATTAAAATAAGTTGTCTCTCTCTCATCTATCACCTACCTGAGCAGTACACATTTACACTTGCTTTGCACTTGCCTGGTCACCAACTTGAGGCACAAGAGACTGAAAAACTCAACCCATTTTGTGCAGAAGTTGAACTTTTGTCTTATAGTACTTTCTTAAAGTTTATTGCATCAGAAATTCTTCCCCTGATCACATATTAGTATGTAAATGAAAAGTTACTCAAAATTTGTTCATCTTGCATTAGAATGAGAAAGATCATGAAAGAAATTCGAAACAGACAGGATTTTTGGAATAAGTTCAAAAAATTCAAAAGGAAACTAAAAAATTTCCAATACATAAGGAATTTCTACAAGCAGGTTGTAGGTCATTTCCATCTGCTGCCTGCAGTGGATAACTTGGACAAGCTGATGGTTCCAGGACAGCTGCAGCTACCACCTGACTGTAAGCCTGTGCAATCTCTGTTACTGCAAGAGGAGGTGATGCTCTGACTATTCACGGACAGGAACAGGAGCCACCTGCGTGGGTATCATGTGCCACGAGGTCTGTTTCAGCACCAAAGCCCAATGCACACAGACACATATGCAGTAAAACCCTTATCCTTTGATAAACTACTGAAGGAATGTCTGGCATTCATCACTACACCTGGCTCTGCAAGGTTTACCACTGAGAGCTGTGTCATGGGTGTTGCAGGCATGGAACACTTGCAATAGATCATAATTACCATTATGAAATTATTACAAAAATTCAAAGCAATTTTGACTGAAAAAGCCTTATTTTAATTCACAATCAGGGCTCTTTCACCACCTTTGCAGCACAAAAATACCTTAAAATGGATATAAGCATTCCAGTAATCCTAATCAATCCCTCTCTAAGGGACATTTATGCTGTTTTAGTGCAAAAATGAAAGTTTAGGCTACCAAGAATTATGTGTGTAAAGCACTGTCTGTTTGGACCTATTGCTGTTGTTTCTTTGGTGGCAACACTTCAGGGCAAAGCACAGAGTCACAACTTCACGATATTAAACTAAATATAGAAATAGGCATATATTTCCTGGACAGGTGGTCAATGCTCCATGCCTGTCAGTGTTTAGGCGACATTTGGACAATGCCGTTACCATGTTTTAACTTTTGGTGCTCCCTGTAGTTGTCAGGCAGTTGGACTAGATTATCACGGTAGGTCCCTTCCAGCTGAAATATCCTATTCTATAGCATGTAGGAAAATAACAAATCAATGGAAGCTATATACAGCCAGATCCAAACTTGTGATACAGTAAAGTTTTTAGATTATTCTAGAAGCATGTTAGAAATCAGAACAAGTAGGGAAAAAATTACACAGAAAAATTAGTCTAGTCTAAGGAAACATTGTGTATTTAAGATACTCTGAGGCTTTATGATGTCTCATACCACAGTATTGTCATGAGGAAACTATTCTCCAAAATCTCGGGCATGTGGCTTCAGGCATCTCTGCATTGTGTTTTCAGGTGAACCCTAAGTTATTTCTTCCCTACGGTGTTGTAAACATTTGCACATCTTGTGCTTGTCACAGTGTAGGCATGAAAAAACAGTGCTTGGCTGTTGTTACCCTGCCAGCCTGCGCTGCCCTTTGCAGTGGCCAGGCCAACTACACACCCATAGCTGTAAGGCTGTGTTGCCAAGAACTTGTCTTGGTGGCTCTGAGCAGAGGCACTTGGCCATAGAGCCACAGACCAGCGCCCACATCACTACCAGATGTGTGTGGTTTGATGGGCACCAGGTGGACATAGAACACAACAGATGAGTCCTGGCTTTCCTTGGTGTACGTACCCTGCACAGGAACGTCTCAGAGGTAGCATCCAGTGATGCCTGCAATAAAACCCAGGTCTTTCCCAAACAGCTAAAAATATTTACACCATCACCAGAGGCATGGGAGAGCTGGTTCAGTGCAAATTCAAACCCCAGCATGCCAGACATTAATCTGCTGCTTTAGGCAAGTCCCTATTCCTCCTGCTCTATTACAATGGTGAACTTTTCAAGGCAAGGTCTTTTACTGGATGTCAATTTGCTACCTAAGTTCATAGAGTAGAATCACAGAATCATAGAATCATAGAATGGCTTGGGGTGGAAGGGACCTTAAAGATCATCTCATTTCAACTCCCCTGCCATGGGCAGGGACACCTTCCACTAGACTAGGTTGCTCAAACCCCCATCCTACCTGGCCTTGAACACTTCCAGGGATGGGCCATCCACAGCTTATCTGGGTCACCTGTTCCAACGTCAACTACCCTCACAGTAAAGAATTTTTTCCTATGTGGAAATTTATTTATTTTGGTTAAATCTAATGAAGAGGTTGACATAAATGCATATATGGTATCTACGAGGAGCCATCATGCAGACAGGGCATTTGTGTAAGTCCTGTGTACCACCACACTGCAGAGCTGAGCAAGGCATGGCAAGGCTTTGCAGGAAAAATTCTGTGGATGTTGGAAGCAGCAGAGCCGTGTTAGCACATTGCTGCACCTGAACTAATAGTGCTGGCACCTGAACTAACAGTGCCATGCTGAGGGGATCACAATCTGATGTGGGCAGAGTTAGATCAGAAGTTCTGCATTATACTTTGTAATGTATTTCTGCCACAGGTTGTCCTTCCTCAGAAAAGTCATCATAACATGGCCAGCTCCAAGCTCTAAAGAAGGGCACTTTGTCTGTTATTTGACTAAGCAAGGGAGATGCCATCTGTCCGTGCTGAAGGTACACGTGTAGGTGGTGTTGCTCATACCACACTAGGGAGGAGCAGCTTCCCTGAAGACATCAGACTCAGTCGGACAGAGAAATAGGGTAAGTGAGACGTGAATTCAGTTACATTCATTTTTCCCTGTCCCAGCTGATATGTGCAGAGAGTGAATGATCCTTGGCAGCAGACCAGGATGAAGGATATTGAGATCAAAGGAGTAACCAGCACACTATTCTGTACTTCACAGGATAGTGTGTATTTGGCACAGAAACACCTCTGATAAGCATTAAAAATATCTTTTTAATGGATATTTTATTCTCTTGACAGAGATTATTTAGGTTTGAAAGTGACACAAAAGTAATTTATCCTCACATGTAAAAATGCACTCTGCAGATAGAGGTATCACATTAATTTTACTTATTCATGTAACACTCTGAAAACTAATCTTGGGTTCCTCCCTCAAGACTGTGGAAAGAAAACATTAACTGACTTGGGTACAACGCAAGAAATTAATCTGCACTTGCTTTACTCTGAGATTCTGCTTTCAAAGCAACAAACCTAGCTCATCTGCAAACAATCATTTGTTTTCTACTACAAATTATGCTTTATAATGTATTTAATATGTCATTTACTTATTAGCACATTTGTCCATTAATTTCTATTTCACAGCACACTCCATAGTCCATCATGTTTTTAATTTCTTCAATCATCTGACATACAGTACATAACATAGCCATGGCTGCACTTTATAGGTTCCCTTTCAACCAGAAGAATCCCAGAGCAGGTTCATAAACTATCTTCTATGAATAGGCTGAAAAACAATGGTTTAGGACAAATGTAATTATTAACCTGTTATACCTTTGTATACAGTTTTCCAACTGTTTAACTGGACACGCATTGCAGATCTGTCACAATATTGGCCGTTTAATTTTTTTTTTTTTTTTTTTTTTTTTTTTTTTTTTTTTTTTTTTTTTTTTTTTTTTTTGCTAATCACAAGCTTCTCCTTCTCTTCTTCACTGAACTTTCTCTGGGTTACTCCTGGTGTTCTTATCAGAACTCTGAGGCATGGAAAAATTTAGCAAGACATTGCAAAATAAGAAAAAAATTATAGCAAAAGCTACAAGAGAGAACACTGTGTGCTTTCTTTGCAAGACTTCATTGCACCAAAACCGAAATGGAGATCCGTGTTTGAAAACAGAAGTCTCATTGAATGAAGTAAAGTACAATTGAAAGGTAATAAAGGTAGAAAACTCTTAGGCAGAGAACTGCGTATCTCCCACGGGGCAAATTTCAATGCTGCGGTCCCTGTGGCTGTGGCAGCAGCACCCACACCCACAAACTCCTGGTGGATGACCACCCAGGGGCTCTGGAGTCTAATGGACACTGCGATTCCCCCTGCTTCCCCAGATACCGCTTTCTGCATGTTCAAGGTTCCCCCACCCAGTTTTATGTATACCCTCGTGTTTATGCATATCCCGCATGGAATATGTATAATCTCTGGAAAATTCGACTGCGTTCGGTATTCCATTTGTTCGTTCAAATGGAACCCTCCCCTGAGTTTGTCCCATTGGATGTTCCGCCCTGTCATTTCACAATTTACAGAACTCCATTGGCTGTAATCCTTGTGTCCCGCCCCGTTTGGCACCCCGGGAAAGGGGCTGGAATTGCCGGGCTGGGGCCTTTGCCTGTTTGAGTGAGGTTCTGTTGAAGCTGCAGACCGACCCCTCTCTGTCTCCTGCCTTGTCGACGCTATTTTCACGTCGGGTTCGGAGCTTGCTCCCCCGAGGGAGAGCGACCGCCGGTTCTGTTCCTTTGTGACAGATTCCCGGCGACTACGGCTGAAAAAGGGCCCGTGCTGGGGCACCTCCGACAGCCAGGCGCTGCCTGGTCTCCGGCAGAACTGCAGCCTACATCATTTCAAGAGCTATTTACACAGCTCTGTGAATTATCTAAGGCCTATGGAGCAGAATGAGAAAACTGCAATGGGATGTTTTTCTTTGCATTAAAAACAGACCCAAAGCATAAAAGAGTATTTTTTATGCAAGCTCCAGAAAGGACAGTTCTATCACGTGGAGAAAAGACACCTTCCTTTGAAGTGAGAGTAACAACTTGAGGTCAGTGTTACATTCATCTATGTATAAAGCAACAAAAAATAATTGTACTCCCCGTATTTTTGTATAGGTATGTTTAAACATGGGACTGCTTTTTCGGAGAGTAGATCATACAAGATAGGTTCTTTCTGAGATGAAAAGGAAAATATTTTGGAGAGATGATTTCTCTTCGACAATATTAATGAAAACAAAGATTTTTCATCTATTTTTTCAAGGAAATCAAGTAGAGTCGTAGAACCATAGAATATCCTGAGTTGAAAGGGACCTCCATGAATCATCAAAGTTCAACTCTTGGCCCAGCACAGGACATCCCAAGAATCACCACATGTGCCTGAGTGGATTGAACGAAAGCTTCTTAAACTCCAGGAACAAAACAAAATTTACACTGCCTCTGAAATGGTTTTGAGGATCTCAAAAACCTGCTGTTGTGATGCCAACTGCCTTCCAGCTCCTCAGGCTCCAAAGCCGGGCTACATTTTTTGGTGCTGCCCATATTTTGTCTGATCAGTGAGCTGTTGAGTTGCAGTATGGGAGTCTTCGTAGTTTTAAATGATGCCTTCATAATAATCCTCTCCCATGGAAGAATGAAGTCTTGAGACTCCCAGAAACACATTGTAATGTTTAACAATATCTTTCTCTGTTTCCTACTTAAACAGAAATCCATCCTTTTGTAGGGAAAGCCAACATTTTCTTCTACAGGGCTACATTTAGAGACTAAAGGCTTGAAAATATTAGTCTGGGAGATTTTAGATGAACCATGCAGGCTGGTGAAGTTCAGAACTAGCCAAGCCTTTCCCTACTTAACTTTTGGACCTTTTCTCTGAGCCAATAAGAAGTCATCCAGCAGCTGGTCACACACATTCCCTTTCCTTTACTAGCATCACCACCAGTAAAAAGGCTGGACAAAGCCCTTGTCCATGAACTTTGACTGTATTTGTGATGGAACAGGAGTAGGTACAGGAGGAAGTCCTGTCCTTTGGTTTTTCCTGACCTTGAATTCGTAAGGTTCTTCAAGGTACAGCTCTGGAGGCGATGACTTACAGTGCAGGAACACAGCTTGGAAAGAACACAAACCAAGCAGCATTCCCAGGATGCAGCCTGGACAGAGCCACCCTCTTCGAGGGGTCTTGTGGACAGGAATCACCCTCTGTCACTTAGCTTCAGGGCCAAACAGCAGCCCTGCCTTATTTTAAGAGTATGGATGTCATAGTGGTTAGGCGAATGATCCCACAGGAGTATCCTGCCATATCATGTGTTCTTCTGTTCGAATGTTGTGACCACTCTTCAGCAGACACACAGTTGGAAAGGAGGATGAATTAATAGCCAAATGGCTGGTGGTATTTTATGGTTTCCCACAAGTTTTCATGTTGCAGCTCGTAGTAATTACCCTGTGAGTCTGATAGACTTTAGAGTCCAATAGATTATTACGTGGCAGGTTTTCATCCCCCAAGATTGTATCCATCAGACATATTTATTGGTGGATGTGCTTCTGTTATTAACCCACTATAGAAATTCCAGGGTCTTCATTTCATATTTTTAGCTCTGATGGTCATCAGTTTAATCCACAGAGCATTACAGCTGTCACTTTAGTATATTAATTTTTAACAGTTGATCTTACACCACTGTTAGTTTCTGAGATGGAGTGTCCTGGTTCTCTAATCTCACAAGGATCTGATTTCTCAATAAGAAGGTTATGAAACTTTCATATGAATGTTCTAAATGAAAGTATCACAAAACGTTCTCTAATGACACTGTTACTTACTTGAAGTTATTTGGCTATTGTAGTCAGTCTTAAATTAATTCATTGCATATGAAAGTATCCTTTCTACACCAAAAAGCCCTGAAATGCAGTAAAGGCATATGTGCTGAGTAAGGTTAGGTGAGATTCATCATTCATGCATTGAATTCCATAACATATATACAAGGCTCACTGTCTTCTTTGGTATTTCAATGAGAGTTGAATCATTGCTTCAAGTCAAACTCTTTCTGTGTTGTTTTTTCTGAGCAGAAATGGGCTTAGATCCCCCATTGGTCTGCTGAACCAGCAATTCTAAGAGCAATTAGTATCAGCATTAAGACCCCCACCAAGACATGACACTGAAATTCAGAAAAGGCTGGATAAAATTGCAGCTTGCATTCTTTAAATATTTATACAGTACATCAAAACAAATGAAACTGGAGATTCCATTTCCAGCATGAGCTGCAACATTGCTCGAATGGGGTCTCCAGTGTCATGCCACTTATTTTCATTTCTTTGATTTTTTTTTTTTATGACGCTTCTACTGAATTACTAATCAGGGACAAGGGACAGAGTCATACTGTTTAAAATCTTCAATATTCCTAAGAATAAACAGATACCCAGTGAAGCAAGTTAGAGAGAGCTTTAACTCTGAATTATTTTGAGAGCACGAAAGTCACTTGCACAGATTAAGTTTATCACAGCACTGAAAAGATGTGTTTGTATTAAAATTTGTATACTCAAAGAAGAGCACCTAAGAAAAATCTGCCCTTTTAATACAAGTTCCTCATGTAGTTAATCAGGCCTGAGATACACAGTTTCTCATGAAGGTTAATATTATTTCTGCAGAAAAAAAAATGGCTGTAGACTTTATTAGCAAAAATAATTTATCTATTACTTTATTTCTCTATTTTGGTGCAACATGAATGCAGTAGCAGATCAGCTGTAGTATCAGTGACTTCCAAGTGAGTACAACATTTCCAAATATTTGATAAAAGTATTTAAATAAAATGTAGAATAGTGCAGTCTATTCCTGCCACAGTGCTTTTTTCCAAGCTCTTGAACTTTGTGATTACACAGAATCCTGGAATCCACTCCAAAGCAATGGTCTGCATGAATAAAGTGCTGGACACACACAAGATTCTGCTGTTGTTATTACTTTTAATGCAGATTTTTTCATCACTTACATGACATACAGTTCCTTTACTAAAGATAGAATGGAGTAGCTGGAGTAGGGTCTGATCCCAAATGTGAACTAGGACACAGTCTACAAACTAAAATCCTGAAGGGGCATAATAACATATAAAAGACTGAATCCAAGAAAATGGGAATAATACACTTTCTACTGAGGCTGAAGAGACCAAGGAAAATAGTATAATGAAACTGAAACATGGAAAGACCCATGTTGGGCCTTGGGTAATCACATTCAAAAACAAGTAAAATACCTGGGGAAGTTGTAAATTCTCCATTATTAAGGGTCTCTAAAATAGGTTAGTAGATCTATTTGTAATCTATCTGTATTCTGACAGAACTACTTCTGTCAGAAATTACAGAAATACAGCATTTTAAGGCAGGAGAAATGTGGGTGGTTTCTTGACATCATTCTCAGCTCTGTGATTCTGTAACCAGTTCTTGTGCTGGTACTTGGAGAAGGAAATGGGATGCTCTGAATTTCCATCAGAATGGTGTCTGTAAAATGTATCTAGTTGCATACTGGAGGAAATGTCTTTACCATTTTTCTCATTAAAGAAAGCAACAATGTTTTGACCAAGATCTCTTGGGTTTTTTCTTCAGTTTGCTGAAATTTAGGAGCAGAACACTGCCATCCAGCTTTTTGGATAGTGATGATTTCTACATGAAAAAAAAACACAGGATAAATAAATAAAACCTTCAGCTGGTCCAGTATGTGGACACCAGGAGTGACCAGTAGAAAGATGCCCACAGAAGAACAGAGAGAGCACAACGAACCATCATTCCTTGTTATTTTTTCCTTGCAAGATTTTACGGACCTTTTCCAGTCTGTTTAGTTTCTTCTGCTGTAATGCACCATACTGTCCCATCTTGAGGAAGATGGAGAGGAGAGAAATGATGGCTTGACTATTTTATCCTTTTTTTGGTAGGGATTGAGCATTTTCAATGACAGTAAGGCCATTAATTGTAGTGAGTTAACACACTTTATTAAATCCTTGAACCCTTTTACACTGATACCCTGCAGCCATGGATGTCATTATTTCCTTGCATGGGACAAGGAGCCTTGGATTCTGTCTGAATTCTACAGTTTATCTTCTAAATGGAAATCTAGAATTCATGATATGCAAGGAGTATGACTACCTAACTTATAAATCTTACCTATCTTACAAATCCCATGGATGAGATGCCATATTTTAAAGCCTGTATTTAAAAAGATTAAATTTTTAGTCTTTTATGACAGTGAAAGCAAATTTTTTCTTGGAATTTTGTTGATAAAGTTGCAGTCCACACACAAACTATCCAGAACTGTGCTGAGCCAGTAATAAAATTTCAAAATACCTCCCAAATGAAGTGTTTTTTCCCAACAAGGGTGTCTTACGTAAATGTGATCTCAGAGCACCAAAACTAAGAGCTGTGAACCCCCGGGGTTCAGCTCAACTCCAGAGTAATTCCCATCAAAATGAATTGATGCCATTCCAACAACTTAGGAACTTGTGCAGAGTTTCTTCAAGCCTGTGTTAGTTCAGCCATTTAAGCCTGAGTTTCAGAGTTTCAACTTTGAGAAACATCGCCCTGCAAACTCAGAGCTAAACCAAATTCACCAGCTGAATCTCATCTGTTTATGTATTTATTTATGTATATATATCATTGATTTATTTATTGGTCCTAGAATAGAAAGGGTATGAAATCCCCTGCCTGATACTAGATTTTGTTAAACACCATCTGGTTGAGCCAAGCTTACTGAAAGAATTGCTAAAGCTCATGTTCTATCCTTCCTCAGTTCATTACAGTAGTGGCCAAAGGCCATTTCTTTCTTTTCTCCATTTTCTCTCCCCATCCCCAGAACAGCACATTACAGTGAACTTGCAGTGTCTCCCTCTGCCCATGATCTGAGCATGCTCATGAAGTTTTCAGCTCTCAAGTTCCTAAAGAAAACTCTGATTTGGCACAGCTTCACCTTCTACTTTTAAACACAAACACTATCTTCCTTGCCTTGGCACACTCCGTGTTTTTTCTGTCAGCCTTTTCCCCTCCCTTCCTCCTTGCTATGTCTGCCTTCCCCTGTCTCTCACTCAATTCCTCAGCAAATGAAGCTAACACTGTCAGAAATATCCGTGATTATACGGTGATTGTCTTAGCTTAGAGCAGTGCTACTGGGCAACATCATAAATAAAACACTGTTACAGGGCACTGTTAGACAATCCATATCTCGCTCTTTCCTAAGCTTGTATGTGTTTCTCTCATTTGGAAAATTGTTTTCCTCTGTCAATATTTCCAGCTGTTCTAATTTTGTAGGTTTGGAATGATGATGCTTAAGGCTTCGCCTAACTGTTCATTGATTTTAGGGAAACTTCAGAATTTGGGACTGAGTACTGCAATTTCCAGCAATGATAAAGTACTTCTGTATGACCTAAAATTTTCTGTGGTAACTAGGTGCTCAGAAGAAACATCTGTATCAACATCAGGAACATCAGTGCAGCTGCTGAATGATACTTGAGGCAGCTCCACTCCTAACATGGAGAATTCTGCATGTTCACAACCTCCCAAGGAGCTCCAAATGCAGCTCTTGCATCTGGGTATTAATGGAGAGGAGCAAATGATGTAACTGAACTTTGCCAACCTGTTACACAAAAGTCCTGACAGAAGGAGGCTGTTCTACACCTTCCCAGTCTTTCTTAAGTGTACGTGACCATGCATGGTTAATGCTCACCTAGTGAAAGAGAAATATTTCAGTCCTTGCAGAAAGAATCCTTGCCTGGTAAAATTAAAGGTGGAAGAAACTTCATCTCTGATGGTTTCTGTGGTAATTTTGCAATTGATCTCAACTGCATGGGGATTTTTCTCTTTGATTAAGATAAATGAGGTCTGCAGAAAGTTCTCTGAAGGTTCTCCGAAGGTTCTATTTTATGGACAAAATAGAACTTGCAGACCATATTTGGTCTTTTCAAATATTTTTCTGACATGCATACTAATTTACTAGATTAAACTGCATTAAAAATAAATCTGCTTATATACACACTAATGTAACTTTTTAAATAGTGTATTACAATGTATTAAATTACAAATATATCCTTCTTGGGTTTTTTTTTTCCTTAGGGGCTACGTCTACTACTTATGATGGTTTCTTTTATCTGAATTTGCATTTTGTGACTTTCACAGGAGCAACTGATCGCTGCATTCATAGTGATTTATGTGCAGAGGGAAGCATATTCATATTAAGCATATAATGAGAGCCCTGGAACATAAGTTTACATTTTGCTGGCAATCACAGTAACTTTGGCAATAGATTTTAGATGACCTTGACATTCACATCTAAAATACATGTGATAGCCAACCTCAGACTGCACCCAACCGTTGATCTTTTAAAACAGTGAACATTAGATAAAGATCTGTTGTGGTTCTCTTCTCAGCTCTCCATAACATTTCATAAATAGTTCAGTTTTAGCATGTTTATATAAATTGATTCTCCTTCTGGGAATGCTGGGCTGTGATACACAGTTCTTTCCAATTAGTTTGGTTTTTGTTTGTTTTTTTTTTTTTATTAGGTAGGGATTACTATTACAGCTAAAAATATTTTAAATGTAAGTATCTGCTAAGTCAAGAAAATGTCTTCTGTCTGATAGTGACAGATGAACTGCAAATGCCAGCTTCTGTTCACTTTAAAATCAACATTTCAGCCTCTGTGCACTTGGACATCACCTTTTTGACAATATACAGCAATATAAAGATCTAGTGGGCAGCACAGTGCCCACTACCATGAGCCATTTTAGCCACAAGGAAGGAATGATTGAGGCCAATGAAGATTCTTTAGGTTTTAATCCCTGAGTTTAACAGACATCTACGGGATCAACTGTGTTTTGTCATATTTGCTTTAGAAGTCATTCTGTTAGCTTACAGATTTGTACATTCCTTTAGACTCCAGCTGTATTAATTCTCATTAATAACCCATTTTATTTGATTTTGTTGTTAAGTCCATTTCTAGAAACAATTTGCATAGAAAGTCACGTAAGTTGGTGAATCAGTCATCCAATAACCTTCTTCAGCAATGGGTGGCACAAGATGAATCAGAAGAAGATGTAAGGAATGGTAAGAAATCATCACACAGGACACAGTGGAATTCTAGGTTTTCGGCCATTATTACTTATCTTGATGATCATATTGTTTTACAGAATACTTAACCGAAAGGTGGTGACGAATCTTGTCTTGACTCCTGCTTTATCCTATCATTGAAGCTTGAGGGGAGAGACAGAGGCTCTGAGTGAGTCTAGCTCTGCTGCTCACTTTGTGGTAGGTTAGATCTGACAGCAGACGGAATCTGCTGAGATTGAGACATGTCAACTTAATTTTAGGTTGTGTGTCTAATGCACATGCTGCCAATTACAGTGGTGTGTGATGTCTTTCTAGGGAGGAGGTCTTTCTCTCTCCCACTGGGTGCACATGCTAAGGACAAATTTTGCCAAAGTTTTTTTTAAAATCTGGGCTCAGTCATGTCTTAATAGCCCACATGAATAGGGGAATATCATTCAAACATTATTTCTGACTCTAGAAACAAGAGATTCCTCTCCCTCTACTCTTTTATCCAGTCTCTTAGTAGTAGTGCACTCAAACTCCCAGGAAATATAGCAAAACCACCAGATTTCAGGTGGATTTAAGAGTTGATGTGGTTGTACAATTTTCATGGAGCAAGGAACTTCAAACTTCATTTGCTTCAAACTTCATTGTTGATGTGGTTGTACAATTTTCATGGAGCAAGGAACTTCAAACTTCATTTGCTAACACCCCAGGACCACACTTCTGAGGAAACAAAAATCCCAAAATGGGTTCTCAGTGAGGGTTCAGACCTATATTGGTGTTACCTAGCTCCTCGGTAGAGAAAAATACAGAAAAGACAGGAAACTAAAGTTAGTGTCCAAATCAATATTATATGCAGGACAGCTTCTGACAGCACCTTTCCCTGGGAAGGAGGAGGAGGTGACATTTTTCTAATCCAAATCTTCTTGCCCTTGGGAGCAATTAAAGGAAGCTCTGCCTAGCAGAGTGAGGCAAATCCTTTTCCAGAGAAGCTGTGGTTATCTAATTGCTGAGTGATTTGTTCATTGAGCAAATATCATACCTGTTGCTGGTTTTATGTTCTTCATTCTAAAAAGACTTTACCTGTTTTCCTCTATCCCATCCCTTCTGCGAGGCTCCCCTCCAGAACACTGCACCGGCCTGGTTCCACAGCCACACCAAGCCATCACAGATAGGGCTCCAAATGAAACTGCCACCAGACTTCCTTTTGGCAGGAGGGTGTAAAAACCACTGTGATTCTTCCTAAGGAATATATTCATGTTGCTCATCTTCCTAAGGAATATATTCATGATACAACACCAAAAATTCCCAATTTTAAAAAGTGTCCCACAGACATCACAAAAAGTTGAAATTATTGCATCCTTAAGACTTCTAGTTTAACGGCATGTGAGATAAGGTGTTTTTATTATATAAACAAAGACTTTAATTGTTCATTTTAACTTTGTATTTGTAAATCTGAGAGTCAGAGACCAGTCCTTGACCTGCTTCTAGGCTGGCACAGTTGTAGCTTCAGAAGCATCTTGTCTAAAGAGCTAACAGCCATGGGCAGTTTGGATGTTACCCTTAAGCCAATACAGGACATTGAAGATGGGCTTTCTAGAGCTCAGACCTACCTTTGACCTTTGCAATAGCGAGAAACAATAAACTTATATGTGCAACATATAACTCATGCTCATGCCAGCCTAGGCAGATATAATGTCTACAGAACACCTATAAAAATTAAGGTAGAACAATTTTTTTTGCATATAATGCAGATGAAAATTTGAAAATATTTAAGTAGAAACTTATATCGAAAATTCATCAATTTTAAAGTATTTTATCCCTCCTTTTCAAACTGATTTTTGCAACAAAAGCCTGGATGTGGACGTTGACTCAAAAATAAATTCTGAGACATTCCAACTTGACTGTAAACCCTTCAGCATGATCATGATTTTAGCTTCTGAATACATGGATATTTGTTTGACCCTTGCAAGACACTATTCTGTGTCTGGAATTAAAGAAAAAAAAATAGTAAGACATCTGGCTTTTGATTCACTGACATGAGAGGAGCAACCAAGCACCATTCAGCCACCATATGAGTACAGTAAGTTAAGCTTCACCTCTGTTGCAAAGTTTAACTCTAAACACTACACTTTCTCCTGCCAAATGACCCCTTTCTACAAGTTCCCAAGTTTCACAAGAAAAAAGGGCAAGATGCAAACTGTGTTCAAGTCCAACTTGAATCTGACCCAGTTGGAATAAGAGAAGAGAATAAACTGCCACCCACACACAGTTTGCAAGCAGGAAATAAAATTCAATTGTTTTATTTATGTATATTTATTTCTTTATAAGTATCTGCATTGTCTATTACCAGAGAACGGGTGTCTGGGTGTTAGGCTGGGGAAAACACTGCAATTCATTTTGTATAGAAATATCCTTTTGCTGTTTTCGTCAATTAATATCTTCGAGCCACAATTTCCATGAATTTTGCAGGCATAATGGATTCAGACACCAAATTTAAAGTACCCATATGTGAGTATTTGTGGAACCCAGAACTGCAAAAATATTCATTGGAAATATTACTCATACATCTAATCAGGAAAAAGGAATATTGCCAGGCAGTCAGTCCAGCCAGTGACCGTTTGAAAAGCAAATATTGGCTGTCCACAAACAATTTACTTAGCAAAGATCATTTGGACAACATAAACTCTAAAATACTCTCATATAGTAAATATTTGTTCATTAATTTGACTGATTTTGTACCATGCTTTAAACAAACACTCTGAATATATTTTTATTTTCTCCACTTTTGCCAAACTTCTGTTACAGATTGGTGTCTAATTTACAAATTTAAACACAAATCCACATAATGTGGCTTGGTACGCTATGCATATAGAAGCATCAGTGCTAGGTAAAAACACTGTCTGTTGTGATTAAAGTGTTTTGATTAATTTTCTATTTCATCCTAGATCACAAATGCTGTTGATTTTGGTATCTCTTCAAGACATGCTGTCTAAAACATTGACTTCACTTGGGTGGATATGGGACTGTTAAGTTGTCACTGTGAACTGTTCCCATGACAAAGAGATTAAAAATAAAACAATACAAGAAAAAGTTCTCAATTTGAAATATTATGAGGTGGTCTATAGTGTAAAGTGATCAGACAAATCTTTGGTACTACCAACTCGTAATTTTAAAGCCACTTTGTAGCAAATTTCCTTTTGGCAAATCAATCCTCACTTCACATCATCAGAAAAGGTGGAAGAATTAAACCTAAAATTATTTCTTTCGATTAGCTTGTCAGCATTTTGAGGGATTAATCCTTCCTAAGGTCTAAAAAGTCATGACCTCTCCCTGAAATAATTGAGAAAAACTATGAGGTCTACCATCTAGACAAGAAATTCCCCATAGGTCAAAAATGGTACATGAAAGCAGCCAAGGAGTCATGCATGTGCCTATTCATATGTGCATGTTCAGGCAGGAATTACTGACCTCAGCAATGCCAATTTCAGGAGTGGCACGTATTCTCAACAGGATTTGATAGTTCTTGCTTCTGACAGCAGCCACACAAAAAAAAAAAAAAAAAAGAAGGATGGCTACATACTATTTTGGAAATTGAGAGCCAGACTTAGCATGTCTTAACCACCTTTCAGTGTCCAATTTTTTTTTTTTTTTTTTAAATCAAAAGTACAGATTATAAATTCAGGATGTTGTTTTAAAAGTCCTTTTTATGCCTGTAACACTAGGCGGAAGAAACACTACAGTGTTCTAGATAGTGCTCAAATATCACCATAAAGTGAATAATTTCACCCTACATTTATTTGAGCTATATTTCTGCATGTTTTTTCATTTATGTGGTGTATTTTTGTTTATATAAATATGCCAATTTTTCTTGCAAAGACATTTCAACATTTAAACTTTTTGTAGACTATTTCCTTTCAATCTGTTATATAAAACTTCTTACCTGTGTTCCAAGAAGTTATTCTGCAATGAGTTTTTGAATCCAGATCAGAAAAACAGCCTTTGTTAGGACTAAACTTATTTATGTCTATATTAAGTCAAATGTCTTTATTTGCATTTTTTTCTTCTTTTGTATTTTGACACCAAAAAAACAAAATTGAGGGGGGGGACACTGATCTCCCTATGGAGATCTCCACCTACCACATGAGAAATAAAATACTATGTACATGAAGCACTATTATCAGTTTTTGGTCCACTGAGATTTTTGATAACCTGTTTAAAAGTTAATAAACTTTTCTTCCACAAAAAGACAGCACATGGAGAAAACAGCATTTCAGAACTTTCTTTAGATTTTACAATGTTTCACTCTTGAAGTTTACTGAAGAGTACAAGCAAACACATCAGTATTGTAATGAAAGCCCAATACTAAACTTTCCACATCTCAGGCTGACCTCCCAGTCTTTTATCACTTAAAATCCAAATGTAGGGACTTAAAATGCAGTTTACATGACTTCTCTTACCCTGGCTAAGAAATGGGCTAGTTGATGTTTTGTGGCACTGCAGCTTGCTTTCTCCGTAGCTGGTTACTGTGGAGAAAGTCCAAGTAGCAGTTGCTGCTTTGACTCACGGGGCTGAGTACCTGAATTAGGGTTGGAGCCAAAGATGGAGTTGCTGTGCCATAGCTCCCTCTGCAAAGCAGCAAATGATGCTGAATGCCTGGACATTTTAACATTAGTGAATCTATGGCATTTGTTTATTCATAACAAGACTCTGCTGCTGACCTAGTTTGCTCGTTAAATTAATGGAAGTTGGAGAAACTAAAAAGAAAATCCTAGAGGGGTTTCATTTCTGTGCCTACTTGGTTGGATCAGTAATTCCTTTTATTTTCATTTCTTTTCTCCTGGCTGTATAACCAGATGAATTTGTTTTAGATTATTTTCCTATTAACTAAAATTTCCCAGAGGTTCCTGGTATTTGCATTCAGCTATTTCAGTAGCAGATATAACATTGCACTGAATACACCATCTACTGAAACAATGAAGTTGTAAGGAAATCAGACACATGTTCCCTACAGATGTTTGACCTAAAGTGTATTGGAGTTGCCAAATCCACCTTTCGATCACACTCTTCTCCATCTGGAGATCTACAAACACTGGGCCAAATGCAAGGAGTGATTTATAAACTGGGTACCCCACCGAAACTAACAATCATGAATTCACATGCCAAAATCAATGCTGTGAGTGCTGAACACTTGCAGCCAAGACTTTACTTGGGACTTTCTGGCACTTCGTATCTCTGAAAATTGCAACACCATGATTTTGGTGCTTCCATGTTAATTTTAGAAGCTTGGTTTTGGAATTCTGACTTTCGAATCCCTGCTCGTACCTCTGGGTTTAGCCAAGCCTCTCAATCTTTTTCTTGCATATTGTCCCCCAGGGCAGGAATTGGTCTGAGAAATACGCCAGGGCCAGACAGACTTGTATCCAACATTTCTGCTTCTTTTTTTGGCCATGGAATTGCCCAGAAGAGGAGCTTGTTCTCTTGTTCACTGTTCACTCCCTTCTGATGCATGTCATTGCTCCCACAGGAGTGTCAGCAGTAACAAGAGCTTTGTACTTACGATCAGCTTTATCCATGCTCATTCTACTTTTGCAAGATTGCCATTGCAGGGAACTTACCTACTGCATCCCAGGAGACCTGGACAGTATGTTCCACCCACCCAGGGCTGAAATGCCTATCTTATTAAAATCATGATAACTGTATAATAGATATTGCTCGCAAACTCAGAAGGGACAAAATCCCCACCTGGTAAAGAATACAAGACCTCAGTAAACAAGACAAAAAGTCTTTAACTATGTTTAAAAATTAAATTCTGTGCCAGAGGAAAAGAGAAGGAGGCTTTGTGGATCACAGAGACTCTGAGTAAGTGGAACCAAGCACTGAGTCCTTGCTGACTTTTTTATACTGAGTGAAATCTTTGCAGGAGCTTAGTGTTGTTTCTGTAATGTGATAATCAAGCTGATACCAGTTCAGTGGAAAGGTTGTGTTCCAGAATATTAACAGCTCCATCTGATTTCCCCTTCCATTTTCTCCAGCGGAGGAATCACTTTAATTATTAATCATGTAGTTTATATACTTGATTAGGTACATTGGAAAGTTAAGGAACCTGAGCCATTCATTTAAACATTTCCTTTGAGGTGCAGGAAAAAGGGAGTTTGATGAAAACACTGTGTCTCTGTGAATGTTCTTCTTTCCCCATTTTGAAAATCTAGTTTTCATTTTTGCAGCACTTTGAAACAGACTTATTAATCCACTGAGGGAAATAAACAGCTGGAAATAAACTGCTGGAGAGACACTAACTGTTTCCTAAGCCATATCCAAGTGGTCACCAAATAAAATCATAGGGGAAAACCAATTCTTGGCCTGGCTCAATGTCTGTAGTAATGAAGAAATCAACAGTAGAGGGCTGAGTGAGTCATTCTTCTTTAAGGATCATCAGATATCCAGCTTCTTAATTATTTATTGGTTGCTAAGACCAGCAGCCAACACTGTGCTCAGAGTTGTTCAGGGCAGCCTTCCCCATACAGTCTAAATTTGCCGTACCAGCAGTATCCAGCAACTCAGTGGATGTTCAGTAGACCTCCAGCAATGTACTTGAGGGGTGGTGAAAGCCAGAGATATCTGTAAAATGTTAGAGAAGTCATTTTCCAAGAGAAGTGCATTTTAAGGAAGAACACAAAAAGAAGTAAACAATAGGCACCAAAAGAATTGACTGACAGTTCAAAGGGAAGTTGTGGAAAGTGGCACATTCTTGATGGTCTGTGATTTCTCCTCTTGCCACAGATGATGTCATTTCTCATGCCCCTTTCAAGAACACTTACATAAACCCAGTTTCGCATGTGTAAAGAAATAGATAGGGAAAAGAACCTACAAGCCTGTAGCCAATACAGTTTCACTCATAATACAGAATTTCCCATCTGAAGTGGAAAAAAAAATCATCTTGGGCGAAATAAAGAATTTTGGTAAAATTCAGATCAAACAATTCCAAAATAAAAATGAGAGTGTGTAATTAGCTGTAGTATCACCATGCTCAGTTACAATGAAATGTGTCCCACAAGAAAAAAATCATCCTTAAGGCTTCATGCCAGTATGGCCAGCTACATTAACCCTTGAGCACATCCCAGTGAGACCAGCTGAATGTCAGACTGGAAGAGGCACCAGCATGAGGCTGTGGGTGCTCTCTGCATGCAGCAGAGACATCCAGGAAAGAGGAAAACGTGCAGAATAGAGGTGGCTGTGCCTGGAACACTGAAGTGGCCTCAGCAGCCTGTGTAAGTTTGGGAAGAAACACGGGGAATTGTTATTTTTGGGGCTTGAGTGTTTGACTAATAAGAGATGGAGGAGCCTGAAAGAGACTTTTCCTGGGCAGAAGGGTCCCACAGCCCTGTATAGCTGTGTAGTGCTGACATCCTGCTTTGTTCTCTGACATGCAGCGTAGTCCTTCCTCTGGACATGTGCCTGACCAGCCTCAAGGGCTATGGCAGGTGAGGAAGGAAAAAAAAAATGGGAACACACTCATCAGTATGGAGGTATTCCCAAAGGTACCATTTATCACACAGACCCCTCCCACCTAATATAACTTTAGATGAGATCTGTTTTTACCCACTTTCATATTTCCTTACTGGGAAGTTTTGTCCTCTCTTATCTGAAAATGTACCTGAGAATTTTTTTAAACTAGTACTGAACTCCTGGAGAATGAATAGATAAAAAGCAAGCCTCAAAAGAATTTACAAGGCATATGTAAACTGAAATATCTTCACATACATTTGGAAGAAAGCCATGTTGTGTCTGGGCAATCCCTGAAAGGATAAAAATGTTGTTAAATAGATTAATGATTCACTCATAAAATGGGATTTGAGCAACTCCAGTTTGAAACCAAAAGGCCAGAAAGAGAAAAGGTGTTATGATGAGAGAAGGCTGGAAATTTTGTGGTTGTTTGAAACAAGTGAAGAAAGCAGGAGGATGAAGAGATTAATTAATTCAGAGACTCAGAAAAAGAAAGATTTGTAGTGAATTTTGCTCTGGAAGACACTAACTTGAGCTTGAGGAAGAAGACCAGAGGGTAGCCAAAAAAAGACCAGACTGAAACAAAGTTATCAGATCCAATGATGTGCCAAATAAAAATACAGTTTCAGCAGCATGTAAGCAAATTGAAATGGAGCTATATAAGAGGCAGAAACACAAATTGGGATGGGCAGGGCAAGAATTCTATCAGCACTGAGGAAGAAAAAAGATGGGAGAAAGAAGTATTAACAAATGTGAATTTAAAAAAAAAATGAAGCAATATTACCTGAGAAATAAAGATTGAAGAAGGAAAAATGAAAGAGAAAAACTGAGTATCAAGTCTCTAGTACAAGTTGATATATCCTGTTAAAAAGCTAGTAATAATTTCTTTTTTCTCTGTCTCCTGTATGAAATACAGACTAATAGGGACAGAAGACAAAGTGCTAAATTAAAACTTAGGAAAATTAAAAATAGCAAAAAAAAAAAGTGATTGTGGGTCTTAATAGTATGGATTTTGTGGCTGCAGCAAAACCATCAATAGGTCTAATTCACAACTTCCTCTGTAAAACTAGAATAGCTCTGTTTGATTCAGTCAAGTCAAGTGGCTGTAAAAGAGATGAACAAGCCCATAAACTCAGATTTCATTTTTCCACACATGTAATGTAAAAATATTAAAAATTAAATGTGAATTCCATCACTCAAAGATCTATTAAAGACAGAAGGCACGTCAGAAATCAGGAAAAGAGGCATAACATTCATCCCTTGGGAAACAGTTGAGGTCACTCATATGACCAGAACACGTTCTTCTACTCAGACAATACAGTTCTCTAGCTGTTCAAGTTGACTTGTTCCTTAGAAGATGCAGTAAAAATACAGAATGAACCGACCTTGCAAATAATTTAACTGATTAGTGGTGATAAACTCTGTAGACAAACTTTTGGTAATCTCCAACACTGATCAGATTGTAGGTTTGCTTTATTTTTCAATATCCGCTGAGTCAGAAACTATAATGCTACTATAAACTTTTATATCTGTTTGGTGCAATGTCAGACTCCAGTAAAGCATAGGATCAAGGTATAAGGGGAGTCAGCACCAGCAACCAAGTCACAGGTGGAGGACAGAATTCCCCTTTTTAGTGATATACCACGTTCTCATCAGGTGTAACTGGTAGTGGAATTACAGCCCCAGAGAGCAGCATAGAGGGAGATGTGAACTGGAAGTGCCAGAAATGTTTGAGCATGACAGGGACCGTGGAACAGCCAGGTGTGATAAAGGGCAGAGGGAACAGCCCCAGCACAGCACCGTGCTGAAGCCACTGCTCCGCTTGCCGCTTTCTGCTGGTATTCTCACAGGGCACTGCCCTCTGTCATGGAGACAAGTCTGCTGGGGATCCGTGGGACCTGCACTGAGCCTGTGCACAAATAGAGTTCCATCAAAAGTTGGGAACATTTTGGGGCAGCTAGGTTACTGTTTCTTTGAAGTTCTGCTGGATGCTAAGCACACTTCAGCTGCTTCCTTGAGTTTAAATGAGGTAAACTTGACGGTATAAAAGAAGTCAGTGGCTTTGCTTGTGTCTCCCAGATTGAGGAGTGATTCTTCCTAAGGCAAGGGAAACTTCCTTCATTGCTGCAGCTCTCTGAGCAGTTAAATATGCATGTGGCCAAACTTGGTCCTCGTAAAACCCAATTGACTTCATTCAAAAAACTCCTATAAAGATGACTGATGTCATTGGAGTCCCACCAGGGATGAATTTGGCCCATGCCATTCCTCCTGTGTAGTCACTGGATAGGAATGTAGAGAAGAAAAGCATACTGGGCTCTAGGACTCCGTCTCTCAGCAAAACTGCCAGGGCTGGAAAAGAATTACATGTGAATATAAATTTGTTGTACACACTCCGTTAGATCACCCAGATCAGCCCCTGCTTTCAGCTGCCCACATACGAATTGGAGTTTCTCCTTTCACTACTGAGGGTTGAGCAGGAGTTTCTACATGAGTGTGCCAAGTCTCTTGGGAGCAAAATCATCAGCATTACCCCCAATTTACAGATGAAGAAACCAAAACAGGGAGCTGAAGTGATTTGCTTCAGCTTACATGTGGTGACAGAGGTAGAAAAGGTATTGAAACTAAAGTACTTATGGCTTCTCGCCACTTAGGCTGTGTATTCCTGTGATATATCTTTTTAATTTCCCTCTCATTTCCCCATCTCCCTTCTCCCCTGCCCCCAATCCCATCCACATTGTCTCTAGCCACACAACTGGGAAGCTGGGATTAATCCATCTCTAGGGAAACTGGGATTAATATACAACTCATGCGGAACCTTTAAAAACCCAGTGATTTGTGGTCCGCTTTTCAGAGGCACATGCAATCCACAGCTGAAAAGTAACAATTTGCTGTTCCAGTGCACATTCTGAGAGAGACTTTTGCTCTGTTTCATGAATGTACACTGAAGACCCCATCTGACAGGATTTCTTCCTGCATCCAACAAAAAAAACAGGCTTAGTAGGCTGTGCAGAATCAGGCTCTTGTGGAGTACTAACAGTTTATGGGCAGAAAAAGAATGACTGGAATGCAAAGGGGGGGGAAGAGAGAGGGAGATGTGCCAATATATCTTTATGTTTTCCTTCTGTAACTGGAAATGGTTAAAAAAAAAATTAAAAGAAAAAAATCTGTGTTTGCCTCATAAATCTTGCAGGAAGAGGCAACTAGAGTCAGGTGCCTGCTTTTTTACTCTTGCAAACTCCTATTCAGTGATGTTTTTATGATGAAAATGCAAAATTTAAAGCAACTGTGAAANTGTGCAGAATCAGGCTCTTGTGGAGTACTAACAGTTTATGGGCAGAAAAAGAATGACTGGAATGCAAAGGGGGGGAAGAGAGAGGGAGATGTGCCAATATATCTTTATGTTTTCCTTCTGTAACTGGAAATGGTTAAAAAAAAAATTAAAAGAAAAAAATCTGTGTTTGCCTCATAAATCTTGCAGGAAGAGGCAACTAGAGTCAGGTGCCTGCTTTTTTACTCTTGCAAACTCCTATTCAGTGATGTTTTTATGATGAAAATGCAAAATTTAAAGCAACTGTGAAAACAGAATCAGCTCTCAATTGGCAGACAGAGGCCTAAGTAAGTTTTATTCACTGCATGAATGTCAGATTAAAATACATGCAAAGATAGAAAAGAAAAAGAAAGAGGGGGAAGGCAATTAATCATTTAAATTATTTGTGATCATGATTCAAAAGGCACATTTCCTGTCTAATTCCTTTCATTTATTTTGGGGTTTAGTACAACTTATCTCTTTTGACTGTCATGATTTCATCTGTACTTTGCTTTCCTTGGAATCGCTGAACTGATACTGCCTAGCAAATTTCAAAACACTGGAGGGAACAGGCGAACTGTTCCCCAATGCAGCTGGCAGCATGACCAGATAGATAGCCTTTGTTAGCACGAGGGCAAAAGTGGCCTTCTGGGAGGAGGAAATGCACACGCGTGTAAGTGTAGCAGAAGTGACATTAAGAGGTTGTGTATGCATCCTGTGCTCGGCATGCCCACGTAGTTTTAATACGTCTGTATTCCTAATTGTGTCCGTTCTGGAGTTTTGGTTTGTTTTTTTTTTTTAATTGCACAGAAAAATGCAGGTCCAAAGAAATTCTTGGCAGTCAGATCACCAAGCTTCAGCTTTTCAAGTGAAACGCTTCTCATGCCCAGCTGGAAGGAGTGATTTCTCCACCTTTGCGACCCCGCAGCTCTAATGGTTCCCAGGAACCAGTTACTGACACGGTTTCTTACCTCGCCACGGGTGTTTCAGTTTCCCGTTGTTAAGGAGACCGTGGACCGACCGTGGGAAAGCCTCGGTGGAGTGACCTGAGTCCCTTCCTCCCTCCCTGTGGACCCGATTCGGATTTCTGCCTCGTAGTTACCACCCCTGAAAACCTGGTTCCAAGCGACAGTGCCCTTTGTTTTGTCGGTCTGCGACAGGATCCCGCGTGCATCCTTGTTACTTTACTTGGGGCCAGAAGCGACACAAGAGGGACGGGGAAGTTCGTCGGGGATTTTCTTTCTGAATCTGCCGTTTAGAAGCGCACGGAGGGGATGAACCACCCAGCCTTCAGGCTTTCCCTTAACGCCGTGACAGTGCTCGGGGCTGCTGGTGCGCCCTCGGGGAGAGGCGCGGGATGCGGTGCCCTGGCCTGGCAGGGGCACGCCGAGGGCGGCTGGCGTGTCCCATGGAGCGCTCCGGGGCAGCGACCCACGCCAGGGAAAGGCGGCCGCTCCTGCGGGCTTTGCGCAAAGCAATTCCTCTAAACCCCCATGGAGAGGCGGAGGAGACGACACCTTCAAATCGCCTCCGAGAAAAGCTGCCGAGCAAACATCCCGGCCCGGCTCGGCCGCGCGGGGCCAGCGCCGAGAAGGGATGGATGCTCCTCGCTCCAGCCGGGCTCCGCTCATGAGATGCCGGCGGAGCGGCGCGCAGGGCTCCGCGCTTGTCCCGCCCTCCTCCCGCGCAGCACCGGCCCGGACTGCCTGCAGGTTCCTGCAGACTTCACCCCGCACCCCTCACTTGCTGCTTTTCAGATGCCTTTTTTTCAGATGCCAAAACCAAAAGTCTTCAGGCGGGGTGGGAAGCGAGTGGCGGATGGGAAGCAAAGTCAAAGCAAGCCGGCTTCAAACTCTACCCATGCTACCAGCCTCCGGACTGTAGCGGCACTTCGCACCCCGAGCTCCCCGAGGGCCTTCCCACGTTGGAGGTGGGTCCGCAGCCCGTCCTGCAAGTGCCTTTTGGTTAGTTATGATGGCTTCGAATGGATGTCTAATAAATAAGAGGGGGAGAGAGATTTCTCCCCCCTCCCCTTACAATAATTGAGTTACAGCCGCAACTTTTTCCCTGTCCTTGGTAGGATTCTTTGACCAAATACAGAAATAATTACTGAAAGCGGCAGCGGGGAAGGGGAAAGGAGCCGCACTGAACCGAGCGGCTGGCGTCGGTGAGCATCCGCGCCCCGGCCGAGCATCCGCGCCGCGGCCGCTCAGCAGCCGCTGGGAAGCTCCGAGGTGACCTCTGCCGCATCGCTAATTTGCAAAAAAGGAGGTTTCTCTTATCGCAGAGGCACTGACTTGTGACGGGAGGAAGAAGGTTTAGGGTTTGCCGAGGGGACGAGAAAGGACGGCGGCAAGAGGCGCTTCAAAGGCTCAAGCGGATGCCCCAGCACTGAGCTCTCTCCCCCGTCTCGATCCAAAGAGTTTTCGCAGTGGAATAAACATCTCTGATCTAAGACAGCTGCCGGGAATCAAAGGCCTCCCCAATCAGCGCGGAACCCGCCGAAGATGTGACTGAAAAATGCCCGCTCCTGACAAAAGCAGGGATGGGGGTGCGAAGGCAGCCCTCCCCGCAGCGCCTCCAGGCTCCGAGAGCAGCAGCAGTTCACCCATTATTCATCTGATTTGTTTTATAACACCTCTGACACCTAATCTTATCAGCAAATACCCACGACTTAGTTACCCAAGACGATTTTTTTTCCTCACTAGCAGCAAAATTATTTGACTCTCTGCAGATCTGTTTACTTTTGTCAGCCTTAAAAAAAAAAAAAAAAAGAAAAAAGAAAAGGAAAGGAAAGGAAAAAAAAAGAGGGGAAGAAAATTAGGAGGGGGGAAACTAACACATAGAAAAACTATCCAGACTTTCCTAGACTGGTAGAAACAACCACTCAGGAAATAACTGAGGAAAAAAAAATCAAAAAATAATTAGGTTCTGAATATTGACAAGGAGAGTTTACCGGGTAAGAGATCAGAAAGCAAATGAACACATATGTAGTCCATGCAGACTTGCCTGTAAAATAACAATTTATTTTAATACTTAAAAACCACACACAATCCAGTGATAAATGTCAATTACCAATAATCAGCATAAAGTGCCAAACAGCCATACAATTTTTTTTTAATAAACAGAACTTATTGGAATGTCTCTTAATTCGAATACACTGTTCAGAAAGCCAGCATTTTAAAAAATACGCTCTCAAATTGAGATTTGTTCTCTCACAACAGGACACATGAAGTCTTTAAAGTACCACTAAAACCACGTTGTGCATACCTCAGTTTGACTTATTGCTATCCTTCTTTCCTCTGGGTTTTTTGAATAGTCCACAAGTTACAAATTTCCTTAGAGCACACCAGATCACAAGGTAATAAAAAAGGTCTCTGTGTCCCATGAACCCTGATCTCTCCCAACACCAGGAACCCGTGGGTCTGAGATCTCAATGCATTTTCTAACGCATGATAGGACGCCCCACTTGAGAGCCTTAGGTCATTTCCAAATGTTAATTTTCTTCTCCTTTTCTGAAAACCAACTAGAAAATGAGATTTGCAAAGTTGCCCCTTTCCTTGTCTTAATGGTGCTGTGATGAAAAACCACCGTTTCAGTTCTTAATTGTCTTCTGGAGTTTTCTGTATTTCCTGAAGTGTAAAAATAAGAAGCTTTATACAGTTTAAAAAAAAGTATAAAATAAGAGTTTGGATTTTCTTAAGTAATACTTTTGGAAGCTACGATTTTGGTTTGAGGTTTTTTTTTGGGGGTGGGGGGTGGGGATTGGAGGGAGTTGGTTGAGGGTGTCTTGTGGGTTTTTGTTTGGTTTTAGAGAGATTCCTGTCCAACACATGAGCACCACCTTTTGGCATAAAGTTTATCAAAGCCACACAAGTCAGCTAGCACTCTCTGTATCATTCATGTATATTTTAAATGCAAAATAATATTTTCACCCACGACTTAGGAAGTTAATTGCTTGGACGGGGGATTGAAGGGGTGTGGATTTTGCCCTTTTAAAAGTAGAAACAAAAACAAAGCACAAAGTCCAGTGCTCCTGTCCTGAAAGTTTTGTTTCTGCTCTAGTTTTGGTGAAAAGTCTGAAGGGGAGGAAAAGTTCATAGAAGTTGGAGATTCAACACTTAAGTTTGGCAGGTTTCAATTCCTTTACTTGCGTGTGCAGTGTCTTGTGGACTGCTAGTGTTCTTGACTGGCAAAATCCTTTCCCGCATTCTTGGCACTTAAAGGGCTTTTCTTTAGAATGGATATATCTAGAGAGAGAAAAACGATTGAGATGTCAGAAATAACTGGCCCAAACTCAGCAGTAAGCTACCTGAGGGAGAATGTGCTGGAGATTCCTTACACCTACTGCTGAGACTGAGAGTGCTGAAGTGCGGCGCTCGGGCAACTGCCTGTATGTGCGTGGGCAAGAGGGGGGGTGGCATCAGAGGGTTATGGGGTGCCTTTCTTAAGTATAAAGAGCTTCTCTCTTACTTTGAGGTCATCAGGCTGCATGTCTTCATGACACTTCTGAATGATCATAGGGGCAGAGGACAAAAGATGATGCAAATGGAGGGTGAAAACATCTGTGGAAGCTAGAAAGGAAGCTGTTTTAAAAAGAAAGTTATTTTTATGGAGTTACCTGGGCTCTTCCACATGCAGCTGGCAGAGGAAAAACTAGCGGGAACACTTAGCTGGATGGGTACTTGGCTTTTCTTACAAAAATCTTGAGTGTAGAAGGGTAACTGCGAGAATACGAACGCACACAGGAAAAAGAACGGGAGAAGAGAAATAGTTACCTGTGATCCCTCAGGTGATCCTGTCTTCTGAAGGCCTTGTGACAAATGTCACATGTGTAGGGCCGTTCATCGGTGTGGGTTCTTTCATGGATCAGAAGGTTGTAGGACTTGGTGAAGTGCCTGCCACAAAATTTACACACAAACTCCTTCTTGGTTTTAGATGGTAACCTTCCCCTCGTGGGTTTCTTTTCTGAAGAGAGTTTAGTCACCTCCAGCAAAGACCCCAGCCCTGCAGGCGAACCCTGACTGTCTGCCTGTCCCAGTTTAGAGTGGTCCTCTTGTGTGGCAGCCACTGCTAAATTGGCAAAGTCAAAGCGGGGTTTGGCTTTGAGGGTCATGTTGGTAGCCTCTTGCTTGGGCTGGATGACATGTGGGAAGAGTGGGAAGGTTGGCAGCTGGAATCGTGCATCCACCAGGCTGGAGACGCTGGGCACTTTGGAGAAGGAGGAGCGGGGCAGATGCATGGCCGGGTAGCCCAGAGTCCACTGGTGCAGGTGCACGGCGTGCAGGGCACTGAAGCCATAGAGGTTGGAGAGGTGGTCGGAGGGCACGGCGGGCAGCCCGTTGAATGCTTGCAGGAAGGAGTAGTTGGTAAGCTGGAGGGAAGGATGGATAGGCACTGGGGCTGGCAGGGTTTTACTTCCCATGGTGGCCACTCAGGAGGAGGACCTTGGGAACAAGGGAGGAAAATATCTGGAAAATAAAGATGGAGGGGGGGAGAGGGAGAGGTAGATTTATATGAAAACAAAAGCAGATGGAATTTCTTACCTCACTCCTCATTAATATCCTCCTCCAAAGCCACAGGAGGAGGTTGCCTTGGACTTGGAGAGGCCTGACCAGGTCTTTCCTGTGAGTGTAACCCCAGATTCCCCCTCTCCCCATCTCTCTCTTGCACACAAATGTACTCCATCCACAAGCGTTCACTTCCCAGCAGCGTCCCCTGCTATGCAGATTTCTAGTGATCATCTACACAGGGACAGCCAAGATGCCATTTTGGCCCACAAAACCCAGTCGTCTCCCAGTAATTTAAAATCCCTTCCTGGATAACCTCAGCCTTTAGAAAATAGTGAGATACTTCCCACTACACCTGTCCACAGAAACTGTACTTAGCCCTGACTCTTGAGGTGACTTGAGGAAGGGTGCGGAGCTTGCTGCCACTGGGTTGCTCAGCTCCCTGTGGTCTGGCCTCAGCCAGTCCTCTGAGGTGATGGAGGCACTTGGATGCTCAGAACTGCCTGCTCTCCCTCATTCAAAAAGAGAAAATAATTTTGGGGAAAAAAAAAACATTATAGGGAAAATACCAGCCAAAGTCCTCCCTCTTGTGTGCTGCAAAAAGAAATGGGAAAATGCTGAATTTGGGTGACGATTCTGAAGTGTCATTTGCTCTTCCCAGGGAGAAGAGTCTGACTTCAAGCCCACATCCTAATCTAGGCAATTGCTTAATTAGAACCCTTCAAAAGGCAAAAAGACTGGGGCTGGCAAGACGCTTCCCATGGGGCACCCAGACCAGCAGCTGCAGGGCCACAACTCTTCCCTGGGCTGGGTGCCACCACTTTGGTCTATGTTTCAGGGTCCTGCCAAGCCCCTAGCCTCTCTTCTGGGCCAGATCCCTACCCATCCCAGTCCACAAGGCGGAGGGGAAAATGCTACAAGGCAGCAGCATTGAGGCACATCTGGCCTAAGTCTGAAAATTCAACCTCGGCTGCTGTCAACCATTTGGCAGGAGATGCCTCCTGAGGGTTGTTGGTGGGGACACAGCTTCCTCCCTTTGTGGGTGTGAGAGAGCACCCATGGCTTTTGAAAGCATCACATCTCTGCAGCCCAGAGAGCCTCCTCCTTACTCCACAGTCCTCAGCTTATACTCACTTTCCCCTCAGAGAGCTCTGGGATTTGCCTTCAGTGGGGCTATTTTCTGCCAGAATCCCTACAGGTTTGCTGCAGAGTTCCCACAGGATCCGCAGAGGGTCTTCATAAGATCCTCACAGGGTTCCTGCTGAGTCACGGTAGGGTCCCTCAAAAGATCCCCACGGGGTACTCTGGCAGGGTCCTCACAGTATTTGGACTAGATTCACCCCCATGTGAAGAGAAAAGCCCCTTTGGAGAAATGGAGGCAGCAAAGCGCAGCAGAGCAGTAATTGTCCCTTTGAGCTGGAAGTCTAGGGGTGTGGAAACTGATGGTGGAAGAGGTCTAAAGACCAGGGAAACAAATCTGATTTATATGTTTGCTGTTGCCTGGAAAGAGGAGCTGCGGCTGGGAGGGTGTGAGAGGGAGAAGCTTACTCTGAGCAGCTCTATGCTATAGGCCCACCTTTCACTCTGCTTTATATAAATCAGCAACAGGAAGAGAGACTCAAACCTTAGAGGAATTCCACCGCAATGACCCAGAATAAGAGATTGTGACATTTTTTGTTTTTCAATTGGATACATTTCAGATAGTGACTGATTGAAAAATGCACACATTATATTCTCTATTCTACTCCTTTTCCTCTGTTTTTCCCTCTTTCAATTTTTTTTTTTTTTTTTGCTAAACTATTTAGGGCTGTTGAACCAACCAGACTGTTTTGTTGCTCTGCTGGGGATATACTTTTATTTAGTTAGTGCTGCCTATACACTAAGCATGTCCACATCACAGCACAAATGCCTCAGCTGGTGACCCAGAGAACAACGTGCACAGAAAACACTCGTCCTCTCATCTGGGTACCTGAAAATGTCTGTTTCTGTCTGTCACAATGGCTCCGTGTCTGTTTTCCTGTCTAGAAAGCTCTAGATATCTCAAATATGAAACAGGCTGTTGCAAATGAAGTTTTTCCCTCTTTCTTTCTTTGTATCCTTAGCAAACATTTAATATGGAATATATAAGCAGAAATCTACTATGTCAATATGTGTAAATTTTTACTTTAAAACATTTTAAAAATTCTCTTTCTATTTCCCCAATAAATTGCAAACCAAGGAGAAATAGGGTCAGGTCATAATAGCATCCACTGCACCCACAGTTTTTTGGTTTTTGCTACAGCAGCTCTGTTAAATTTAAAAAAAATTAAATTTTGAAAAGGATAAGAAAACAAAACAACAAGGGGCACAGAAAAAAAAAAAAAAGACAGGAGAAGAAAATAAGAGAAGAGGAGATGGGAGCAGAGTGTTCAAGTTACTACGAGTTTCTTGGCACTTTTCCAGAAATGTAAGCTATACTTTTGCTCTGTACAACCGGGATAGTCAAAAATATGGATGAAGAGCAGGATATTTCATAAAGAAGTCCCCTTACTTCGGGACATCAAAGCAAACGTGTTTCACAGTGTAGTAACTCTCTGGTCTCCCGCTTGCCCGCAGAGAGACCAACGTTTCTTTGATTTCGGTGTCACCTCCACCTTTAATTCTGCTTCATGTAAACAGATCGTTATCGGGTCTTCTTTTTTTATTTTTTTTTTTAACAGAAGAAGACCCCGCGAGTTCTCTGCTTGAATTCCCCCATTGCAATAAAACTGTGCGAGTTTTTCTTTTAGCGCAAAGTAGCTCGGTGAGTAATTAAGAACAAACCACTTGTGTTCTGACTGAAACAAAACCCACTCATGCCAAGATAAATTTACCCTGCAAAATGGGATCATAAACTTGAAAGACTACATCTGTCTCCAGCTTTCTTACCCTTTGTCCTGAGTGAAGATACGGTAATGCTATTGTCCAGTTGCCACTGTTTTAAAACCATTGCAATCTTAACCTTCCAGATTAAATTCTACCTACTTTATATGCCAGGGGAAAAAAAAAATCTACCCGGCTTTCTGCTGGTAGCATAGCAAGAGGCAAAATTAAATGGAATTTTAAGTAATCTTGTGGCTAGTCGGTATTTTTCCTTTCTACATTGAATTATCAATTTCCGATGTGTCCTTTGAAAGGGATATTTGTTACATTAAATACCTGACTCATAAATAATGAGGTTTGCTAATTAGTTCCACATGGAAGAATGGAGGAGGTAAATTACCCTGAGAACGTTGCTTATTTTTACAAACATGATAAAGTAGCGGGCATAAAATGATGCATTCTTGCTAGAATCTCAAACTACAACAATCAGGTTCATCTGTCAAAAAAAAGTTCCCCCAATTTTGCCTGATTTTTTTAAAATTCGTCCTTCCGGCTGCATGCATCGGTGTGCAGCATTTTGCCACCAAGTCGCCTATTTATTTTGTCCCCTTTGAGGGGGCGAAATTTTCCCTTCCTAAAGTTAAAGCGAGAAAATGGAGCTTACAAGTTGTCTGTGTTTGGGAATCTAAGTGGAAAGGGAATAAAACTGGCCTTTCGCTTTGCATTATTCGAGCGTGGTGCTTTTGAGGAATAAAGTGCATTGTTCAGCACAGATTTATTCAAAGTATTAATGAAGTGTGCAGAATCTATTAAAGCAGGTTTATTCGGGGCTAATTGAGCGTGAAAGAGTTAATTGCTAACATTAATGAGGACTGGAAGGACTCAGTCAGCATGTGCCTTGGATATCTCCGCTCAATCCTTATAAAATCATCATTCACATTTTATCACGAAATCGGTGTTGACAAGTCTCCCCAGACCACCGCTGCGAGAGCGGGTGAACGAGATGGGCTTTAGTCTTCTCAAATAATAATAATAAACAGTAACCGGGACCGAGTGCACCAGCGATCGATACGCTGCCCGGGGCAGCCCTTATCCAAAACAGCAAAGATCCCCGAGTTCGGCTCCTGGAGGGACAGCGGCTACGAGGCCACGGGCGGGAACGCGGCCCCACGGCGGGCGTGGGTGGGTGCCGGGGGACGGCCGCAGGGCCAGGCTTCTCCACCTTCTACCCGCAGAAGTTTACAGGTAGGTTTGGGGGTATTGTGTGCGTGCTTTTGCAATCCCCTAGGGTGTTGAAAGGCCCCCAGCACAAGATTCGCCCTCACTTTCTCCCTAGAGAAATGCCCGGTGCCTCCCCTGCACACGAATAAATCGCCCTTCCTCTCTCCCGGCCACAGGGAGGATTTCTTGCCTCGGTGCTCCTCGCTTCCCACGGTCACAGCACGCACAGCCGCGGGTGGGGGGCAAAGCTTTGCGGTGACAGCCCCAGGGCAGGCAGAGCACGGCAGCGCATCCCCGGGCCCGGCCGTCCGCAGCCCAGCTTTGCAGCGGAGTTGCAGTCCCGGGGCCCCGGGCCGGCGCTGCCTTAGGGGTCGGGCCTCTTTCTCAGCTGACTCCGGCCTTACTGAACCGGACCTACTGTGCACCTGTCCGGGACTCGACCCTCACCCTCCTGCCTGGCTCGCAATTTATCAAACAATTCCTACGGCGCTACGATAATCTCTAAAATGCTCTATTTTTATAGTTTCGCTCCCAAAAGCCAACTATAACAACCATACCCTAATCCTCGGCTTTGCACTGACACTTTATAGGCTCGGCCTCGAGAGAAGCATAGTCTGTCCTGCGCTGAATTTGTTTCGATCCACTCAGACAAATAATAAACATCAGGTTCATTTCTGTTATGGCCTTGGGGGGAAACAGGGAAGGCTTTTCGGATCCTAGAACACTGGAGCTGCAGGAAAAGAAGGAAAAGGAAAAAAATAAAAGAAAAAAGAAAAAAGAAAAGAAAAAAGAAAAGAAAGAAGAAAAGAAAAAAGAAAAGAAAGAAGAAACCTGGCAGAAATAAAGAAAGAAGAGAAAGAAGAGGAAAGAAAAGCCAGTAATAGACGGGGGGAAAGCTGGAAGTTCAAGTCCATAAAGGACATGCAGACTTCTGTTTTGCTCGTATGTGTCATTTTTAGCTCGGGTTAGAAACACTGTTTCTCCGCAAGGGGGGAGACACGACTTTGAAAGGGGAGGACAAATCTTTAAATAGCATCAAAATATCCAAGACCCATGTGAAGGCTTACCCCAGCCCTCCGCCCGCCCCAAAGAGAACAGTCCTCCTCAGGTGAACCGCAATTTCCACGCTTCTGCACCATCCCGGGGATGGTGGAAGGGGATGGGGGCAAAGAAAGAAAGGAGGTAGAGTAAAGGAAGTGTTTGAATCGATATCCCCAAACCCCGAGGCTTGGCAAAACAAAAACCAAACAGAATGAGTTGTTCTTTTTATTTACCTAATCCCGATCTGTGCTCCACCGCTGGCAGCAGTTAAAAGATCCTGGGCTAAATTGGAGCTGGTAAAATAAAATAATGGAAAAAAAATGGGGAAAAAAAAAAAAAAAGAAAAGAAAAAAGAAAAAAAAAAGTAGGTAGGGCTAGGTCAGTGTCTGTGCTGGCCCTGGGGGGGCACAGCTCACCCCACCCACCCCACTGCTCCTCCAGCGGGTACAGGCAGATCCGAGCGGGGCCAGGTGTCCAGGTGCTCCGGCCGACGGGGCCGGAGGTGCTCTCCCTGCTCCTGCTCCCGGAGCCGGCTGCGTGCACTGGAGTGCGAACGCGCCCGGGAGCAGTCGCGCTCAGACTGAACCGATCCCTTCCCTCCTGCCTCCTCCTTATTTCAACCCCCCCTCCCAGCTCCCCCCTCAACCTCCCACCGCACTCCGGGCATGCGCACGCAGGGAGAAAGTTTCTGGCTGGGAAGAACCAACTTTTCAACCCGCTTCTCCCGGAGGCGCAGCAGCCCGGAGCTCGCAGCCCGGAAACCTCTCATCTCGCCCCCCTNCCGCTCCCGCAGCCTCCCCCGGAGCATCTCCCCAGAGTCCGCTGCGCTCGGCCCCCGCGGCAGAACGTCCTCCCGAGGGAGCCTGGGGTT